>CM028681.1:15432922-15995422 GCA_016760335.1 Gastrodia elata | reverse complement strand
CCAGAGTTATTATAAATAGTTTACTGAAATACAGAAATAGAGTCTATATACTAAATTAAAAAAAATTAAGCAAAACGATAAAAGATGGAGAAGAGTCCACTAGTGCTCCACAAACTCATACTGGATCTCTTGAGTATTCACCTAATCTGGCTCCACTAATTACTCTTGATCTAGCAAATTATCGGATCCCAAAAGTACCACATGTTAGACAATGAGTCTAACACATCAAAAGCTATTCTAAGCAATTATAATTATCTAAAACTTAACATTTAAATAGTTTAAATAAAACTGCAGAGAAATTGTACAATAGCTGAAAATCTAAAATTAGTATAAAGTAGAAGTAAAGTAAAATTGAGCTCTAAACTGAATACTAAATACAAGTAAAATAGTAAATGATCTGAATCTGAGTAAGTAATGCTATAAAACTATGATATATACTACTGAGATTATGTATCTAAACATGCCATTGTACAATATGCCACTATATATGCATATGGAATATCACTAAATTGCCATGAATATATAGTTTGAGGCTCACATACATCCCTTTAAGAATTCTGATACCTTGATGCCCATTGCATCCTGTAATTCTTTTTTTGGTGTATACTACATTTTGTAATCCATAAATAATCATTGATACTTATGCTTATGCTTATGCTTATGCTAAGGCTTTTATGACAGCATGCTTTAAATCCAGATATCCAAAAAACTAATAAAATGATTCCATTGTCCCCATTACGCAGAATCCAACTAATTGGATTATAACTCATAGCTCTAGATTATTAGGTGGTTTTACTTAGTATTTTAGTTAGAATCATTAGCTGAAAAGATTGTATACATATAATTGTTATGTTTCCAAGAAGGGTGAATTTAACGCTCAATTTATTTAAAATTACGCTTATCGAGGAGCATGATGATAGAAGGCAGAGTCCGGTCACATTTTATTCTCTCAAACTGAGCTATTAAATACCCTAACTATAAGCATACCAAGTGTTCTAAAGAGAGTGACTTGAGATACTTAGTTTATTTTAAACTGTGCTTACCGATGCGCATGACGATAGGAGGTAGAACCTGGTCACAGTATATCCTCTCAAACTAAGGATTTCATTTTTTTTAATCATAATATACTACTAGTTCCCTAAGAAGGGTGACTTGAGATACTTAGTTTGTCTCAAACTGTGCTTATCAATGCGCATGATGATAGGAGGCAAAACCCGGTCACAGTTTATATTCTCAAACTAATGATTTCATTTCTCTAACTACAATACTCTTAAGATTGGAAGATTTACTCTAAGCTAGACTGCACTTATCCAATCATATAGGATAAGACCGAGACTATACAATCCTACTTAGAGTGATTCAACTAATCTTAAAATTTTACTGAAGTGACTCAGAACTATAGACATACACTATCATATTTAACTAACAATTTGGGTTATAATAATCCTATTTAATAACTGAGGAGTATCAAAACTATAACTCTTTACTCCATTGAGGAGAATCCTACACAAGATTCTATGGATATGACCAAAAGGTCACTCAATACAAGTTACTACCACATGGAAGAAACTTATTCTACCTATTTTAGGTAATCCTACCACAAGGGTCCAAAACTAAGCATCTAAAGCTAAGAAGAAGCATCTATATTCCTACCTCAAGTTTTAATAATAAGATCTTCCTACCTCAATATCATATTAATTGTTAAGTCTTAACAATTATTGCATTAATAACCTAAGGTAAGATCATAAAGATCTTAATCTTCTAATAAGAAGGGACATTTAAGTATTATATTTTCACTAATTCTTATTCTTTTTAAATTTGAATTATCAAATCAGATGGGTAAACCCATCTGATCAACACCTATGCTACAATTATGTGATACAATCAAGAATATTATTAAGAGGTGATTATATTACAAATCAGTATATTTTTATAATTTATCTCATACTAAGAGTCTTATATAAGAGATAAGGGATCTTAAGGTATATGCTTATATACTAAATCACATGAGTTATTTAATAATATAAGCACTTCTAATCTAATGGTTTAATATCAATGTCAAATCAGATGTATTATTAGAATTATGGAAGTTGAATTGTCTTTCAATCAAAGTAAATTGATTAAGGTAATTAAGGTTTAGATTTTAATCAAGATAAGTCAGTATTTAACTTATAACTTAACAAAATCAATATCAATTATTTAGTTTAAGGATCAATGACAAATCATTGAATTATTGATATATTATTGGTGTTCACTTCAAGTTCAAGATCAAGTATCGATTAATTTAATTAATTCTTAAGGTTCTTAGGTTTAAATATTGATTAATGTCAAATTAATTAAATTAAGATGTCCAAATCAAAGTTAAAGTTCTTTAACATACATAAGCATCGTATTGATTAAATAACGAGTAATTAAGTCTAATCAAATCTTAAATCATACCCAAAAGGGATTAGCACTTGATTACAAATTTAAAATACTTAAGTTCCATACAATTTAGTTATTAAGTTCTACTTGGTCATATAAGAAATTAAAGATTATAACATTTCCATTTGGCACAAAATATTTAAGCAAATCTTTAAAAAGTTTAGAACATGACATTTAGGGTAAATGATATATTTCACATTTGAAATTTACCTATAAATTCACACAATGCTTAATTTTATTAAATCTGGGCAATTCTGGACAGTTCTGGACACTTTCGGACAATTCTAGGCGCTACCCTAACTATAAGCAAATCTTTAAAAAGTTTAGAACATGACATTTAGGTAGTGCTTTCAGGCGCTATGGTGCCAACACTTTTCGAGATCTGGGGGCTACGGCGCGCTGCAGCGGATTTCAGCACTGTGGCGTGTGGAGCGGTGAACTTACGAGTCAAATCCGCTGCACAGCGCGGTAGCAGTTCAAATTTAATTTCATTAAATTTTTATGCCATTGTGACTCGCTATGGTGCTCTACGGCGCGCCATGACAGATTTCACTGGAGGCATGGGTCGCTACGGCGCGCTGTATCGCCCGACGGTGATTTCGCATGTGCAAAAATAATTATGGGTCTCCTTTCGCACCCAAATACTCCTAATTTTGGCACCTCATATGCGATTCCATATACCGATGGAAAGGTCCTTCCGAGACCGTTCCATTGATATCAAAATTGGCACAAAAAGATCATTCTAATGAGCAAAAAATATTGCCCTAGCTACAGGTATACAAAAATCTTACATCTTTTGACAGCATTTTTAATGGAGAAACAAGCTTTGATCGAACTCATTTGAGTCCAATTGAGGCTCGACAATCACACCTAAACTCTTTACAATAGCTAATGAAAATACATATCACAATACTTTGATAAATTAGATGAAGAGAGTAGCACAAGGAAGAGTATAGCAAAATGGTACCTTGGCCTTGGATGAAAGAAAAAAACTATGATTTCTTCAGGTCTTGAAAGAAAGAACCTTCAGCTTATGATGGAGCTTGGGGAGAAAGAAGGAACTTTAGCTGATGGCCAAATGGAGGAAAGGAAGAGTGCTAGGGGCTACCTTTATGAAAGAGATGAAGGCATGGCTCTTCCTTGAGCTCTCCCATCAGCATAGAGGAGAAGAGGGGAGAGAGCCTCTGCCCCTTGCGTGCGCCAGGAAGAGAAGGTAAGGATGCCGATCGCAGAAATAGGGTGGGCCCCAGGCGTAAAGAGGAGAAAATGGAAAAAAAGGAAAAATGTATTTAATTATTTTTTTGATTTTTAATTAACTCAACTTTTTAATAAAAATTAGATGAATAAACGGGCTCCAAAAAATCCAAAAAATTCACCCCTGGCTAATTTGTGGGGTGAGGAATCCAACGATGAAGTCAGATTTCGATTTCGATGATTATTTAATTATCCTATTTTGTAATAACTCAAGTTGTTACCTTAGTCAATCAAGGTCATAATCTCAATGTTAAGTGCTAATTAGGTCATTAGGAGTCTTCCATCAAGGTCCAGTCCAAATCGGGAGTCAAATGAATCAAATCCTGATTTTGGGAAAATCTAGAAACTCTAAAAATTGACCTATCTAAATTGACCTCAAATCAAAAATCGAACTTCGCCATTGCACTCATTGCCCCTAAGTTAGCTAGGGGTTAAGCTTTTGTAAAAATTAGAAGTTGTCAAAATTTGACAAATATTTTAATAATATTTAAATATCTGAAAAATGAAAAAATTAAATATTTTTGGAATCAAAATTCGACTTCGTCGTTGCGTTCCTTATCCCTCAATTAGCTATGAGTGAATATTTGGTGATTTTTGAAAATTATTCAATTAATTAAAATCGATTAATAAAAATTAGAAATCTTATTTATTAAATTCTAATAAATCATTTTATTTTATTTTTATTTTTATTTTTTTTCTTTCTTTCTTCCTTATCTTCTTTTCTTTTTTTTCATTCCTCCACCTGGCCCTAGGTCCCGATCGCTCACCTCTCCTCGCGCGACACACGTCTTCCTCTCCTAGGAGTCTCCGCCGCTCGCTCTCGCAACCTCCGCCTCCCGGCTCTCAAAGCCTCTGGTTCCGACCTCGCATTTTCAACTTTCCTCTTAGTTGAGAATCTCGAGTCCTCTCAGTCTCCCCCCTCCTCCATGGCCGAAGCTTGCTGGCCGAGCCTCATCTCTTCCACCTCTCCATCTCATAGGCCGAACTCCATCTAGCCAAGAACAGCCGCCTCCTTCCTCTTGACGCCGGTTCTACCAGCTCCGCCGTCGTACAAGGTACCCCTCTCCCTTCTGTTTGTGCGCTAACCTACTTTAATGATGAGATTAATTCTTAGTGCAGTGGAGTTCTAGTGCATTGTAAGTATCCATTTTAGTTAAAGTAAGCTCGATTTTTCGCATGCAAATTGGAGTTGATCTGTACTTTTTCTTCTTGATCGACGATCTTGCGATTTCAGAATTTATTTTATTTGGCTGTTGATAATAGTTTGGGGATATTTACATCTGTTTTTATTTGGCAGCATCTTTTTTTTTTCTTACCTGGTCAATGCTCCATGGTTGACTAAACAACTTATGAAGTTCTTTACGGCTCTTTAATCAATTTGTCTACAATGAAGTACATACAAAACACTAAGACTTGAGCTAGAAGGTTGCACATGCATCTGACCAAAGAATGCTTTTATTTTCTTCATGGCTAAATTATTTACTGAATAAAAAAATTTTTGAGTGATAGTTTGCAATAAAAATAGCTATTCATTGCAGTAAAAAAGGCTTGGAAGTAGTTATTATGATAATTCGACTTGTTGATTCAATTAATTGATTGGGTAACAATTTGAATGGTATGTATAATTCCGCGGTAATTAATATTGGAAATTTGGGTGCTTGTTTTGTAAAATTAAGGATTGGATATTAGATAAGTAAATAAGGACAGTTTTTTTTTTTTGTATCCAAACAAGGTCGCATTATACTCGTCAATTTCATCCTCTTGCTTGTCCGATTTTATCTCTTCTTAAATTGTTAGGTGCTTAGTTTAATTATTTTGAAATTTGATGCTTTAAGACGGGAAGTGGAATTACAAAAATAAGAGAAATAATATTTTTTTTTCTCTGGAAAATATTTGTAGACCCAAACAATTTTAGCTTTAAATGAAGGATTTGCGAGCCTTAAATATTGCTTTTAAGCCCAGATGGCTATATACTTACACTCATAGCTTGTATATATAAATATTTGCTATAGATGATTTTTCTTTTTTTCAATAATGGGAGTTATAATTGCAGGAAAGGACTAGTTGATGCAAAAACATGTGCGGTTAGGTTTTTGAGAGAGAATAAATAGCTCTTTCATGACAACTAGATGCGATATTTTAGTGGAAGGATGATTTAGAAGTCCCTTGAGTTCTACATCAAAATTCTCGTCTCTATTGCTTTAGGTAGAACGTATTTGATTATTTGCCAAAATTGGTAATAGTTATAATCTCATTATATTTTCAATCAAATAGCTCTTGGAGAGCAATCAATCTCGTTTTCAAACTAGAGTTTCGCTGCAGCTTTCATTTACTGCCGAGGTTGACATAGAACATCTCCTTCCAAGGTAAGAATAAAGTATTTTTCCCCTTCCTAAATTTATGGACAGCAAGCATGCATCTTACTTTTAAATTAATTGTTTTTATGTGTTAGGATTTTATCAAGGAATCAAACTCAAACTTAAAAATCTAGATGGCCTCATCAAGCAAGTGTTGGTATTAAAGGATAAGCAAGCAACAACCTTTAAGGACCATTTTGCCAAGCATTAGCTAACCTAAAAATCTTATTTCTTCTTCATAGTGATAATTCTATTAAAATATTAAAAACAAATACAACCATATATTTTATAAATGTTATTATGAATAATCAAAATATAAAACATCTCTTAAAGGCTCACACACACGTATTCAAAAGAAGTTATACCCATCTAAAAATATCAAAACTAAGAACACATTTACAATCATATATATTTACATATAAGTATATGAGTTTTATTATCATACATTAAGAGTCTAAATAATTGTAATATATATAATATTATTTGTTGAGATATAAGAAATACAAGATGTTAAATCTTTTAAATGATTTTTAGAGTAGTATATACTTTTGTTAATAAGTATTACTAAGAATGAGCATGACTATATTAATGTATGTGTGGGAGGATCTATGGTAGTTAATACAGAAACAAACAAATATAGTTTTACCTACACCTTTAAAAAAAAAAACACTATAGTCAAAATTCTTGCACATGTTTTAATAGTTGCTATCTAAATGCAATAATAATTATGTATTAAGCTTCATGATATGAGATTCATCTCACATCATGCATTCTTTAAATATTCTAATCATTCAATTAAGTTTCTAATTAAGATTAGTTAAGATTAGTGCTTGAGTATTCATCTTAGTTTTTTTAGAATTTCTCCCTTAATGATAAGGCTAGAAAATTAGATTAGACTTCACTCACAGGATAAATGCGTTATCCAATAAGTGAAATCTTGATTTTTATTAATTTCTAGATTTTTATCTTTTAAAGAGGTTAGTTTGCATTTAACTTCTAGTTTAGACCATCTGAATTCATTAATTAGGACGATTGATTATCTATTTAATCTAAGTAGGCGTTATTGATTTAATTTACTTTACCTTATAAGACCGTAGTGCTGAGATCATACTAGATAGTAGGATATTGGAGATCCTGAGCTTGTATAATCTCAGACAGTTATAATAAATTAAATTAGAAAACAAATGATGTCACAAAGTCTATATAGTGTTATTCATATTATGTTTTACATATTTTACTTTCCGAATTGCTGAATTTTACTTACTATGCCATTAGGTGATTTAGAATAATATTACTTTGCCACATTAGATGTTTAGAATAATATTACTTTGCTACATTAAATGATTTAGGATAACATTACTTACTTTGCCACATTTGATGATCTAGAATAAACTTACTTACGTTGTCACACTTGGTAATGAAGAATAACTTTATTTACTCTACCTCATTTTATGATGTGTCTCAATTATTCTGCTATCACAATGTTACTGCTTATATTATATACTCCTGAATACCTAGGGAATGACTTCTAGATGACTTATATCTTGTATTGTTAATAACTTGGGGAATGTCCCCCAGATGATTATATCCTGTGTATCTAGGGAATGTCCCCTAGATGATTTATATTCAGTATTCCTGTTAATCTGGGAAATGTCTCCTAGATGCGCGAAGTCTATATTTATTATACTATGAGAAATGTCTCATAGTAGTATCCTTTCAGTATTCCTATTAATCTAAGAAATGTCTCCTAGATGCAGGAAGTTTGTATTTGTTATACTCTGGGAAATGTCTCCAAGTAGTATCCTTTCGGTATTTATGTAGCTTTGGGAAATATCTCCTATATGCTTCTGTACTTGATCTCTGACCTTACCTTCAGTATTGTTTCGGTATTTTACACAGCATTTTCTTTGAAATTATTTATTTCAGCCTTTTCACTTACGTGTTTCAGCAGTACTTTATACTATTAGTTTTTAAAATTGATGTAATAATTCAGACATTGTATTTTCTTTTGCTGCACTATTTTTATTCTAAGGTGTATGTCCTATCTGTGTTATGGTAGAATTGGATGTAATATTATTTTATGTTTCTTACTTCCGTACTCTGAGATGTTATTTACTTAGTGATTGATTTCCTTATTTATATCATGAGCATATCTTTCCCTTATTAGTGGATCGGAGATTTTACCTAATCCAATGATAAGTGATGGATTTTCCAGAGTGACACACCGCCCTTAGTCCAATGAGGGCGGGGCATCACATATTTTTTGGGGTATTTAAATATATTAAAATATTCGCAAAAGTCTGGTGACTTCTAAATACTTCCAAAATATCACCCTTAGCTAATTTGAGATTGACGAACGCAATGGTGAAGTATGATTTTGATTTTGAGGTCAAATTAAATATCTCAATTTTTTAATTAAATAAATATATTAAAATATTCTAAATATTCGATTGAGCTCTGAATCGCTTCAATTCTTTGAGGATTGATTCTAATAATTAAATTAGCCTAATAAAATAATAATTAAACTGCAATTAAGCTAGGATTAAGCTAAGTAACAACCTAGAGTTGTTACAGAATCTCCTCCACTTAAACTAATTTACCCTATCACATGGTCGGATCAGACGATGGGAATTAATCCCGTGTTTGATTTGATATCAGCCATTGGATGCAGACCCAGATCTAACAGCTAAGATCGGACCCATGCTTAATTAATTCATTAGATCAAATTCAAGCCTTCTAATCTGATTCGGTGGCTGTGATGAACAGGAGCATTGTGTTATTATCATCTTCCTCTAGTGTAGCCACACGCGCATGACCGCACGCATAATTTCATATGATCATCAGCATGTTAGGATGAGTTTTTCTTTTCAGTATTTATAGTTTATTATATATACATATATTGCCTAACCTTGTTGCAGCTTTGGGTTAATGTATGTTGTAATAATCATAGGTAGTTACCCTAGTTAATTAGGACTAAACCAAGTCCTAAATTTAATTCTATCACTCTTAATAAGTCATTAGGAGATCATTCTGAAGTTTTGGTCCAAATCTGGTGTCAAATAGATCAAACGTTGATTTTAAGAATTTCAAGAATACTAGAATTTGACATCAAATTAAAAATCAGAATCCGTCATTATGCTCATCACCCCCAAATTAGCTAGAGTTAAAGTTTTGGAGGTAATTGGAAGTCATTGAATTTTTGTTAAATATTTTAATATTTTTAAAATACCCTGAAAAAAATAGGAAAAATTAAATACTTATCGAAATCAAAATTTGACCTCGTTGTTGCATTCATCACCCCTAATTTAATTGGAGGTGAATTTTGGAATTTTTCGGAACTAAACTAATAGTCCAAATTTAAATATGAAATTTTGATTAAATATATTTAAATTATCAATTAATTTATTCGATGGGCTCACCTTTGCAATCGCAATTCAGGCCATTTCCTTTCAAGCCCGCTTTCTATTTTGAGTTGGGTCCGCCTTTGTGCCGAAATGGGTCGGGCCCATTAGTTTTTTTCTTTGATCGGCGGCCGTTCGATCAATCGCCACGATTGAACGACCACGACTCCATCTTCCCATGTGCTCGGCCGAGTGCATTGCGCGTGTCGCTGTCATAAGTTCACAATACCTGCGGGCTTCACCAAGTGGCCTTTGCCTTCACTGCCAGAGCCCATTAACTCCATCTCTTCCTTACCCTCAGAATCAACTTCAAAATCAAGGGTCTAGCTCCAAAAAAATTCACCGACACTGTCTTGTTCTATCAACCCTAGTTCAACCTGAATCGATCAGGTTCTTCACCCCCATTGCTCACCTATCTCAAAGTTTCTTTCGATTTAACATCTAAGTCCTCCGTGCAAGAGATTCATCACCTCTGTGATTCGAAGTTTCCCATCTGGAAAATATCACCACGAGCTCTCAATCAAGGTATTGTCTCTCTCTAATTTTGCATTCAGCTCAGCCTTTTCATTATATAGTTCATATCTATTCAAACAATTTGTAATATGAATTTATTGGTCTTAAAATATTTGCTTGAATCCACTCGTATCCTTTTTTTTTTCAACAAGTAGATAGGATCTTTGCTGCTTTAGTACTAAGATTTTTTTCTTATATTTTTGTTGGCAACCTGTAGAGAATACTTCCAGCCAATAGAGTGATGTCCATAGGAACTAAAAGTAATGAAAAGTTACAGCAAACAATCGGCTTACAGTCACATAGAATTTAGCACCTCTACTTCCAAATAGCTTTTCAGTATGCCATCACTTTGAAAGATGCCATACACATTTATTCAACTTTTCAACCTCTATAAGACTATAGCTAATTAAAAAACTGCAATGATGTAGGAAAAGTAGACACCTTTGCTGGATCAAACCAGCCAATCAAACTATGACCCATATTTTCTTCTGTAACAATCCAGGTTATTACTTTGCTCAATTAAGACTAATCTAAGTCTTAATTAAGGTTCTAAAGTTACTAATTAAGTAATTTAAAACTCGTCTCTGAAACCTAGGTCAAACCAGAAGTCAGCAAAGTCAAATCTGGAATTTTGGAAAATCCAAAACACTAGAAAATTGACTTTTTATTTAGACCTCAGATTAAAAATCTGATTTCGCCATTGCATTCAGAACACCCAAATTAGCTAGGGGCAAAATTTTGGAAGCATTTGGAAATCGTTGATTTTTTCGTCAAATATTTTAATAATATTTAAATACCTGAAAATTCGAATAATTAAATACTCGTCGGATCAAAAATCCGAGTACGCCGTTGCGTTCCTCACCCCTTAATTAGCTTGGGGTGATTTATTGGAAATTTTTGAAGTACAATTAATTAAGCAAATTTAATTAAGAAAGCTTAATTAAATGAATTAAATAATAATAGTTATTTAAGTAAATTAACGGCACCGTCCTCCATCTCTCTGCCGTCATCTCCTTTTTCCATCCAAACAAACGGCTTATCCTGATCGTTCGATCGCAGATCGAACGGTGAACACCTTCTCTTCCTCCTCGCCTCTTCCGCGTGTCACGCGAGGGCTACATGCGGCAGCCACTATCCTCTTCTGCCGCTCCAGCTGGCTTATCCGCTGCTTCGAAGGCAAATTAAGAACCCCAGACCTTCCCAAAGCCTTGCTTTGCTTCATTCGAACATTGCAAAGGACTGGAAGATTATCAGTCGAATCCCGAGTTTTTAGTCCAATCAACTGAGGTACTTCACTTCTATACCTCCATTTTCTCCCTCGTTTTGCTTTCAATTGCTATTTTAGTTGTTCGAATTGAAATATCATTTATTTATGAACCTACTCGATAATCAAACAAGTTTAATTGCATTCGATTAGATCGTATTAGGCGGTCTCGTTGCACCCGCCGTTCGTATACCTATAACTAGGGTTGCTCTCAGTCGGTTGTTCAGGCCATCTCAAGCCAAGGTTCGACCATCGTTGAAAAGCTCCCGTCGCGTCCTACTTGCAGCCGTACGGGCTGGCCTCTGTTGAGATCGAATGGACATTTAAATCGTGTGCCCTAGTTCTCTGCACGCGAAGGCGAAGAGGATGACGATTTTTCCCTCGGGCCGGGTCGGGCCAGCCCGACCCGCACGTCTCGTAACCCGCATACCAAATGGTACACGCGGCATAAGACAATTGGTTGCATGACATGAGGTGGGCCCCGCCGCTAATCACTCCATCAGACCTATCTCATTCAAGACAGCAGTGGGACCCGCTTATCTGTCCCCGCCAACCTTGTCTTGACATGCGTCAGGCTTTAATATGTTTTCTGCAGAAAAAGTTAATTTAATTATTAAAAATATAAATATAATTTATTAGAATAAATCAAATTATCATCAACTTTAAACCCTTATATCTTGAGAATAATAGATCCAAATACAACAAATGAATATACTAAATTAATCAGAAAAATATAAGAAATTTAATTATGCAATTTATTTTGCTATAGGATTATTAAATCACATAGTAATATTTTTAGTATATTAATTATTCAATATATGTTACAAATCTTCATTTAACCATAACTTTATAACCAATAATTCAAACATACCCAATATGGGTCTTAAAGTGATCAGAAAACCTTAAGGATCAATTTGATAGTGTTCATTTTGCTGTTTGGATTAGTTTTTACCTAATTACTTTTAGGTCCTAATCATAATTACCCTAATTAGACCTAGATCTTCAATTGACCACAACTTAGTCAATTGAGCTCCAAATTTGATGATCCAAAGGTCCATTTAGATCAAAAGAACCTAATTAACAGTAATCTATAAAAATATTTTAGATCCAATATTTAGATTTGCTAATCACCCTTAATTACCTTAAAACTTGATTAGTTAATATTAGCAAATTTAATAATCCAAATTGAGTGATTTAAGTTTCAGGGGACTCATAGAACCATTTAGAATCAATTTGTAAGGTTGGATTTGTATTTGAGTGGTTAATTTTGCTAATCACTCACTAATTACTCTTAACCCTAATTAGGTCTTAACTTAGTCAAATTAGGTCCAAATTGAACCTACCACATGTTATTTTGATCAATGAACTATTTGTAAACCATAGCCACTAATTTTGTTTAATTTGGACATTAATTGACAAAGTTAGGATTCTTGGAACCATAATTAAGAATCCCTTAATTAACCTTTAAACCCTAGATCTTGTATTGGCCATAACTTGGCCAATACTTATCAGAATTTAGCAAATTTAGATTCTATAAAAAGCTTAGACAGTAAAGAACAATAATCTGAAAGAAAATTTAACTTTCATATAGCCAAATTACCAATTTTCCCTTATGAGTCAAATTCACTAATTTGATCTCATATGGCTTAATAATCACCCAAAATTAATTTTGTTGCTGTCTAATCTTACATTAGACAGTAAGAAATACTTTCCAAAAGAAAATTTTAGAATTAAAGCCTTAGATCAAAATTTGATCTTTTGAAACCTTAAGTAGGGGCAAAATGGCCATTTTGCCCAAATTTAGGGTTTAGCCTATAAAAGCCTTAAATTCAATTTCTAATCACTAAAATTAGTAAATAGAATGATTTAGAACTGAAATTAATCAAATCCAAGTCTAAATTAGATTTTGATTAAAATCTCAAAATTTGCTCCTTAAGAAAATTCCTAAGTAAATTGTGAGTGTTCTTCTTTCCTTAATCACTCTTAGATCGTACATTAGGTCTTATAACATTAGTTAGGATGTGTGTCTTGAGAGATACTCTTAGTAATTAAGAGCCTTGATTCTTAAGATTAGGGATAGATCTTAAGTTAGAATTCATCTATTGAGTAAATTGGGTTACTCAATAGGTGAAACCTTGAGTTTTCTAGTTTATAGATTTTCTTAGTTTATTAAATGATTATTTGATCTTTAAACTCTAGAATTAAGAATAGAGATCTATCCTAATGAATTGATTTATCATTAGGACTTGCCTTAACTTAATCTGTGAGATTTGGGTTCTAAACTTAGACCCTTAGATTATACCTTTATATTAAGTGATTAGACCCCATCATCTAGAGTCTAATTCTTAATCTTTTCATCTTGATTTGGCTAATCAAGATGAGGTTTGGGGTAAATTAAATTATAAAATTAGGTCGATGATTTAATAGTCATCTTTTGATTAAGTTATAATTAGGACTTGGCCAGTCCTAATTATCTTCAACTAGTAGGATTCGTGATTCTAAGTTACAGAATATGTAAGAATTGATGATTCTGAAACTTATGTAACTTAGAGTAGATAGAACGAATAAAGTAGATAACAACAGATATCACCTGTATTTTAGATAGAGTTTCTTGCTCACTTTGATTTTGATGCTTTGCATTCCTTGATTCAGAGCCTTATACCTTGAACATATATTATATACTTAAGATATTTGATAAATATCTTATGTTAATTTGGAATATTCATAAGCAGCATTATGTTTTCATTTCTCAAGTGATTTGTAAGGTGTAGCTTGATTAGTATACCTCTTCGATCAACCCGTTCGGGTCAGCAACCTTTCGAGGGTTTAATGTCCGACAGTCTATGGCCATGCCTAGTCCGAGTGATAGGATAGATAGACTCTTGCCATACTGACTATAGAGTCAGGATTCTGATATGGTTATATTAATTCAAGTACACTTACATTCAGTTCTGTCTTAGCTTATCAGGCTAAGAGTTTTCAGTGGCGTTCAATTCAGAGTTTCTTAGCTCATCAGGCTAAGATTTGCTGAGTATGTTTTCAGTTTGAGTGACTTAGATGGTCACTGCAGTTTCCGTTTTTAGTTACTGTTTTACTTGCATATTCTGCATTGTAGCACTGTTTTACTTATAGATTTCCTGCACGTGTTTTTATATAGGATGCTAGTTTTACTTACTGTTTTCTTATGCTCACCTAGGATGTTAGTTGTTTTCAGTTTTATACTATTCAAATTATGTATGTCACCTAGCATATTCTGTTTGATCATAAGCATGTTTAGGTTGTACTTTTCTTACAGTTTTGTTTAGTCTTTTGCTTACCTGTCTTTGTTGCAATTGCTTGGAGGAGGTATGTATTACTTCCTAGTTGCTTTAGTTATAAACTGTTTGTTTATAACTTTATACTGTTCTTTTTGTACACTTTTTTGCACCTATTTGCTTCAGTTTCTGGTTGATGGTGATATTCTAGTAACCTAATAAATTGTTTGCCCTAAAATGTACTTAGACATATTGTCTAACTAGATTTTCTTTTGTTGGCTGGGGCCCTACCATTATGAAACTGATAATAGTAGGCTCTAAGTTTGTTGGAGCAGCAGATCCAGTGGAGAGCTTACCATTGGAGGAGGAGCCCATTCCTGAAGATCTGTAGTTTTAGTTTTCTTCCTTTCAGTGAGATTGAGAGTTTCCTTTCAGTTCTTTTAAATTTATTAATTACTGTAATAATACAGGTTTATATTTCTCTTTCAGCACTTTACTTATTCTGTATTGTTGTATTTATACTGTATTAGATAGATGTTATACTTTTTATGCTTCCGTACTCTGAGTTCATGTATAGTCATTTAGTGATAGTTCTTATGGATTGAATGGCAAAGTTCTTATTTAAGTTGGATTAGAACACGTGTCTAATTCAATTCTAAGTGGGGACTTTGTCATTTGGTGACCCCTCCACCATAATCATGTTAACTTAAGAGTTAACAGGACAACGGCGGGGCAGGGCCGCCACATCTTCATAGGAGATTGAATTAAATTTCTTCATAAGTTGCAACTTTACTTTGAATGCATATTGGGGTGGGAAGCACGACGGTGCCAATCTCATAAATTCTATAAGGAGCAGCAGGGCTTCTTGGCCAATGGAAGCTAATTTGATCCAAAATATGTTGATTAAAAAGGGCATTATCGCATGATGTTATGCTACACAACCAGTAGCTTTCTCATTAGTTGATTCAAAAAGTTTTATGTATCCTAAACATTAGAGAACTTATATATATGGTTCCCTATGCATACATTGAGATGTTGAAGTTTGAATAATTATAATTCCATATTTTAATTATGTATTTCTCACATTCATAAAATAGTTGAGATGGCTTGCCTACAATCTTCCTCTGACAAACCACAAGCTCCCCTCAAAACTTAAAATAATACACCTATTACTCCAACTACATAAAACATGTTCCACCTACTAAAGACAATTACCTTGCTAAATATCTCGGAGTTTATATATTTCATCACTTGCATATCCTAAATTACACTTTTCCTACTTAACTCCTTAAATCCTAAAAACTTTAATTAATCATAGCTTAGTCAATTTAGCTCCAAATTATTTCATCCAATATATAATTTTGATCAAAAAACCCTAATTGACAGTAAAATGTAAGAAAATTTAGATTTTGATGAGTAAATTTTTTAAATTGCCCTAATTACCCTTGAATTTAATTAGCTTATAGCATAACCAAATGGAGTCTAAATTGGGTCTACTTCTAGTCATAGTACTCAGTATATTATAGAGAAGCTATAAACATCGAGTTTATTGAATTTGGACATCATTTGAGAAAATTATATTTTTTTGACCCATTTATAAACCTCCTAAATTGCATAGTTAAACTCTAAATTTATTTTGGCCATAAATTGGCCATTTGATATAAGAATTTAGTTATTTTATGTTCTATGTAATCCTTAGGCAGCAAGCAAAAATAAATTAATTTAATTTTTAGATTTCACTAGGTAAAATTAATAATTTACCATTATGAGCTAAAAACTTTAAGTTGAGCTCACAAAGCTTATTCCCTGTCCAAATTTGATGTACTTACTGTCTATCTTCATATTAGATAGTAAGTAATCATTTAAAATCAATAAATTATAATTTGGAGCTCTAAATCAAAAAGTAGCTTTTTAGACTTTTAAGTATAAGCAAAATGGTTATTTTGCACAAATTTAGGTTTAAGCATTCTTAGACCTTAGAATCATAGACTAATCACTAAAATTAATGAATAAAGTGATTTAAATATATTTTTTTTATCATTTAAGCTTATTAATTAACTTTCAAAATAAAACCTTAAATTTCACCTTAAGTAAATTCTAATTAAATATTAAACACCATAATGTGAGATTCATCTCATATCATGCCATCCTTGAGTCTTCTAATATATTAATTAAGTTTTCAGTTAAGATCAGTTATCCTTAGTTGTGACGTCCCTGCTCCACCGTGGTCATGTTAATTTTTAAGTTAACATGATTAGGTGGATGGGTCATCTGAACGACAAGGTCCCTACTTATAATTAGATTAGATATACATCCTAATCCATCATAATTAAGAACTTTATCATTTCTCAACAATTTCATCACTAAATGAAAATGCAATAACAGCAGAGTGCAGAAGCATATGTACAAACATCCATCCATCATATAAATACAACAGTTCAGAATAAGTAAAGTGCTGAAAGTAAAGTTAATTCTGTATTATTATAACATTTAAATAGTTTAAAAGAACTGAAATAACACTCAGCCTCACAATGCAAAAAAAAGAAGCTAAGTCTAAGGATCTTCCGGTACACGCTCCTCCTCCACAGGCAGATCTCCTGAAGGCTCTATCACTCCAAATAGCTCAGAATCTACCATTATCGGTTACACAATGATAGGGCCCCAGCCAACAAAAGAAAAATCTAGTTAGACAATTATTTAAGTATATTTTAGGGTAATTAATTTATTAAGTTTGTTAGATATCACCATATATAAGTAAACACAAAAGCATATAAATATGAGCAAGAACACATAAGAAAGAATAAGTAAAGCTATAAATAATTTGTTTATAACTTAAACAACTAGGAAGTACATATACCTCCTCCATAGCAACTACAATAAGGTTAGGTAAGTATAAATGTGATGACCTGTGTCGTCATTAAATAGTATTACTGTTTAAAAAAAAAAACTCAGCAAATATAGTTTCCTATATCACACTGAGCACTTTAACTGGGAGTAGACCTAACTTGGACTTAATTTGATCAAGTTATGACCTATTTAAGGTTAGGAGCATTTTGGGAAACTTAGGACTTCTAGAGTTCAAAACTTATATTTTATCATAGTTTACTGTTGGCACTAAAATTATATGCTATGTAGCACTTTGCATTTCTTGATTTGGAGTTCAGTTTATCAAATTATAGTTAATTGAAGTTTAATGGCATTTTGGTCATTTTGGGAGAAAGTCCAAAATGTCACTTTGCAAACTAAGCTGCAAATGGGAAAACTAATACTACCACAGTGATGGGGCTGTTCTCCCAAGTATTTTAAGACCCATTTGCCTATGTTTGGATAACTAGATAAAAAGTTATGGGAGTTTATTTTGGACCTAAAATATCGCTAAGTTAAATAATCCCCGAATCAAATTTTTGAATTATGCCATTTGACTAATTTTATTTTTTTGAGTAAAATGAGACATATATTCGATATGTTTGGATCAATACATTCAAAGTTATGATATCATAAAGTTTAATTAAACAAATAAATAAATATAATATTTCTATTCTCGAAAAATTTAAAATTATTTTTATACCTCAAAATTAAATTTTAACCAAAAATTTAGGTCCAGAACGTCAAAATTAGCTATGAGGGAAAATTTCAGATTTTTCGGAGCTCAAATGGACAAAAAATGTGCATAATACATTTGGAATTAAATTTTTCCTAAATTTTTTAATTAAATTTGTATTTTTCGGAATTTAAAAACTTATTAATAAAAAAAAATTCAGAAATTTGATGCTACGTGGCGACATGTGGACGTGCTCGGAGCTTCAGGCGCCACGTGGCAGCGCGCGGAGCCTCTGATTGCCACGTGGCAGCGTGCAGGAGCTTCGGGTGCCACGTGGCAGCACCTCGTTGCACTGTGTCCCATACGCCACGTGGCAGGACCCTGTTGCGCCGCGCGATCACAGATGCCACGTGGTAGACACGTGGTGATCCAACATTGCACCACGTCACCGGGTGCCACGTGGCAGCACCCTGTTGCACCGCGCAACCGCGGATGCCACGTGGCGACACGTGGCAACACCGCAGCGCCGACGCACAGGTGACTGCCACGTGTCATGCCGGGATTTGGCGATGGTGGGACGGTGACAGAGCCTACGAGGAGGGGCGCCCCCACCAATTTAAAGGCCTCAGTGAAGCCGAGGGGAGGGCACCTTCAGATCGTCGGAAGATCGCCGGAGTTCGCCGGAGAAAGCTCCCGAAGTTTGACGGAGGCGAAGAATCGCGTCAGGTACGCATAAGAAGATGAATAGTAACTACCACGTGGCAGTTCGAAGGTCCACAGTGCCACGTGGCAGACACGTGGCAGCTGAGCGGTCTCTATATGTACACGTGGCAGCCACGTGTCACCAGATGACACGTGGCAGATTTTTGTGTACTCACAGCTACGTTCAGCCACGTGGTCACCACGTGTCAGCCACGTGATCGCCACGTGGCACCCGCCATCCACCATTAACAGATTCCGTTAATATAAAGAGAATATTCTTGGAATATTCCATTACCGTTAACGTTAACAGTAACTTAACGGAAACCGTTAACGGTAACGGAATATTCCAAAAATAGTAAAAATTTAAAAAATTCCTAAAACTTCAAAAATTCATCTTTCAAAATAGGAGTCCAAATATACTGAAATTATATATCAAAATGATAAAAAAAATTCAAGAATTCTAAAAATATTATCATATTTTTGATTTGACCTCAAAATTTTAAAAATTATTTTTGCCTCGTAAAGCATGCTATTTTCAGATTTTAGTAAAAAAATCAACGTTGTGCTCGTAATCACCCAAATAACTTAAATAAATAATAATTAATAATTAAAACTTGCACACTCCTTTTTTGTGCCTCATAAAGCGTGCCAAAACTCAAATTTAGGCCAAGTAGCCTTATCAGATGATTAACAACTAATAACTATCTAGTCTAAATACTAAATCATGCAGGTAACTTAAAAATCACCCAAGAAATGTACTGTATATTTTCTTACATTTAATGTTTTACTCACTTTCTTTCGACGCTTTAACACCGCTTTGAGCCTTAAATTCAGTTATAGTTATACTTTCCTTTTTATCAAATACTGTCACTATAAATGTTGAATGAAATGTTTTGATAATGCATGCATTATTTTTTTTGGGTTCTCGAAACGGTGGCTTAGGTGGGATATATGGCGGGGCTAGCTAAGAGGGGAGATAAGGGAGTGTGCTGTAGCCTACGGGGGGGCACAGCACGGTATTATTATATTACGATATGAACCCACATTCTATCTGACCTCAAGGTTCTGTGTTTGCCCAGCAGGACAAATTATTTACGATTATGCTTACTGATGCAAGACATCATACTGATTCCTGTGACATATTTTTGATAAAATTCAGCACATTTTTGTGAATTTTTTTCTTATGAACCTAACAAATTGCTTTGCAGGATAAAATTTTCGCATATCCTCCTGTATTTATCTCTTTATTGCTTACCGCTAACGCTTTTATAAATGTATATTTATATCTTATACTTAGTCTACGGGACTAACCGACATTCCAATGCCCGCACTTTTATGTGCCAGGTCAGGAGCTAGTGAAGATCGAGGTAGCTGAGAAGTGAGGAGGATCGGCTCAGCATATCTCTCTTATTTTCTTTTTTTTATGCTGTTGTAATAAATTAAATTATGTGATATAATCTTATTTTAATTGAATGAATGATCTTATTTCTGCTTACTTGCTGTACTACTTAAACCGCTCAATCGGATTCCTCGACGGGGAACCTCATACGGGGCTGATCCTCTGATATCAATTCGGCATGAGGAGGGTCCCCACAATAAAACACATGATTAAAAATAAAATAGATCCTAAACATGCTTATGATCAATCCAAAATTATGCTGATTGATATAAAAGTAAATGAATATGTAAAATGATTAAGTGACTAAAAGTGAGACTAGCATCCTATAAATGTAATTAAGAAGAAAAACTAACATCCTATAAGTAGAAGTAAAGCTAGTAAATGCTGAAGAATAGTAAGTAAGAAAGTATTGAAATGCAAATTGAAATAGTAAGTATAAACTGAAATTTACTATGACTAAAATAAGATAAATAAGTTTAAAGTAGAAATGTTCTTAAATTAATAATGCCAACAAAAGGTAGAAAAGGATGTAAAGTATGAAGTTTATAATCTAACGAATACCATCCTAGCCGATCTTAGGCCTAGGCTTGGTTAGACTTACTTTAGACAGATATATACCACCCTAGCCGGTCATAGATCTAGGTTTGGCCTGTACTAAAGTATGGGTACAGAAAAAGGCATACTAATTAGGCTACATTTTACTAACCATATGTTCAACTTGACAATGATGATGATATATGCAAATGCTATTAAGCAAAACAAGATTGACAAGAAACACTTTTCAAATATCTTATGTCTAATACTTTTGAACAAAGTATAAGGCTCAAAAACAAGGTAAGCATAGCATCAAAGTCAAAGTGAGCAAGAGACTCTACTAGGACACAAATGATATCTATTTGTTATCTAATATAATCGTTCTATCTACTCTAAGTTACACAAGTTCAGGATCTCCAAGTCCTACTATCGAGTGTAACTTAGATTTATAACCTTATAAGTTGAAAACAATTAGAACTGATTATGTTCTAATCTTATTGAATCAATGTCGACTATACACGTTAAATAATAAATCATTCAACCTATATTAATATTTTATCATAATCCCAACCCATCTTGATTGATCAAATCAAGATGAAAGGATTAAGAATTAAACTCCAAATATGGGTTTAATTAGTCCAAATGGTACAACTAAGGATCTAAGGTTTAAAACCCAAATCTCACAAATGAGGTTAAAGCAAATCCTAATGATTAATTAACTCATTAGGATAGATCTCTATACTTTGTTCTAAGACTTAAAGATCAAATAATTATTAAGTAAACTAGGAAAAATCTATAAACTAGTAAACTCAAGGCTTCACCTATTAAGTAACCCAATTTACTCAATAGATGAACTCTAACCTAAGAACTATCCCTAATCCTACGAATTAATGCTCTTAATTACTAAAAGTATCTCTTAAACACACATCCTAACTAATGTTATAAGACCTATGGGAAGATCTAGGAAAGATTAAGGAAGGAAGGAACACTCAAATTTTACTTAAAGATTTCCTTAAGGACTAAAGAGTGAAATCTTGATCAAAATCAAATTAAAGTTTAATTTTACATAATTTAGGATTTAAAACACTATTCTTACTGATTATGATGTTTAGAATATTATTCTAGGGTTTAAAAAAAAAATACTAAACCCTAAATTTGGGTAAAACTATTTTGCCCCTACTTAAGGATTCAAAAGATCAAATTTTGATCTATGGTTCTAAATCTAAATTTTTTAGTGGAAAATTATTTCTTACAATCTAATATAAGATTAGATAGCAATTACCTAAATTTTTGGTAATTATTAAGTCTTATGAGATTAAATTAATGAATTTGACTCATAGGGGCATTTTGGTAATTTAACTTAATGAAAACTAAATTTTCTTTCAGTTTATTGTTGCTTACTATCTAAGGTTTTCATAGAACCTAAAATTATTGAATTCTGATAAGTATTGGCCAAGTCATGGCCAATACAAACTTAAGGGTAAAATGGTAATTTAGGGTTCCTTAATTAAGGGTCAAAAATCCTAACTTCTCCAATTGGTGTCCAAATTGAGTAAAATCAGTTGTTATGATTCACAAATGATCCACTGATTAAATTGACTAGTAGTATGCTCAATTTGGACTCTAATTGGCTAAGTTATGGCCTAATTAGAGTTTAAGGTGAATAGTGAGTGACTAGTGAAATTAAGCACCAAATTATTAATCCAACCACACCATTAGGTTCTAATAAACTCTAGGAGTTCTTTGAAACTTGAATTATTTAATTTGGAATATTAAATTTGCTAATATTCACTAATCAAGTCTTAGAGTAATTATGTTTGATTAATAAATCTAACCATTGGATCTTAAATATTCTTATAGTTTACCATTATTTAGGTTTTCCTGATCAAAATAGATATATGAATCACCTAATTTGGAGTTCAATTGACCAACTTAGGGTCAATTGAAGTTCTAGGGTTAATTTTTCTAATTAAGGTTAGGTCCTAAATATCATTAGTCCAAAATTAATCCAAATAAAAAAATGAACACTACTAGATTAATCCTTAGGGTTTGCTGATTACTTTGAGACTCATATTTGATATATTTGGATTAGAGGATATAAAGTTATGACTAATTGAATAAAATGGTAATTTTGGTAATTAATTAAATACCTAAAATGTCATTATGTGAAATAATAGGCCTATAGCAAAATAAATAGTATCAATAAATTCATTGTATTTTTTTGATTAATTTGGTATATTTGATTGCATAATTTGGACATGTATTTAGCAAACTATGGGTATTCAAAGTTTGGCATTTAGTTAATATTTCAATTCAATTTAATTAATTCTAAATAATTTAAATCCATTATTATAATTAAAAAATAAATTTTCATTTCAGCTGATGGCGGGGCACGCAGGATGGCGTCAGTCGACAGAAGCAGACCCCTCCGACACGCAACGCCATGTTATTGGATGAGAGGATGGGATGTGGGCCCCACCATATGTCCCAGCACTCGACACGAGCGCTAGCGGGGCCCACCGCATTTTCTGCAGGGGATACGTGGCACGTAGGGAAGATCCGGTTCGACATGCTCAAACCAGACGATTTCAATAGAGCCAGACCGGTCCGTGCTGGACCGGTCTCTGTGAATCGTCCCCATCGGGGACGCTGATCCTAGACATTAGGGTTTCTCCACTTTTGCAATACACCAAATAAAATTAGACAGACAATCATAGGTTAAAGAAATGCTATGATAAGATCTTTCAGTAGAGTCTAGGAATTTCATCAGCAATTTAAAGCATCTAAAATTACAAACCCTAATTCCCGATTTCTACGATTAGCACAGGAATAAACATGGATGAAAATAACATTCAAATTGAACCTAACTATCTTCGATACGTGTTTTGCTATTATTGAGAGTGAATGAATAAAATGGAAACGAAGCGAAAGTAATACCTCAATTAAATGGTGCAAAATTAGGGTTCGGCTATTGGCTTGATTCACTGTCCCTAGGGTTCACCGAGCGAGAGCACAAGAATAGAGAGAAGATTAAGCTTTAATTTGACTTCTGGATGAAGCCGTTCAGCGGCTATCCTGCCATCTGCCGAGGAGTTTGCCGCGTGCGCTACATGCGATGCACGCGTGGAGTGGATCGGGGACGATGGGTTTAGACTGTCTGATTCCCGATCCTCTGGTTGATTAAACTGCGGGGTATAACGGCGTGGCATAGATGATGGCACGTCGGTTAAGTAATTTTAATTATATTAATATTTAATTAATTTCACACTATTTTATTAATTAAAGATATTTAAATAAATGCATCCTAAAAATTTCCAGTAAATCACCCCTAGCTAATTGAGAGGTGAGGAATGTAACGACGTGCTCGGATTTTTAATTCTACGAGTATTTAATTATTTGATTTTTCGGGGTATTTAAATAATATTAAAATATTTGATGAAAATCTAACAACTTCCAAATGCCTCCAAAACTTCACCCCTAGCTAATTTAGGGGTGCTAATGAAAATACTTGGTTAATATAAGTAATCAACTCATCACCTACAAAATAATATTTTTTTGACGCATAAGAGATTTTAAGTGCATATTAAAACGGGCAATTTTTCAAATTTAATTTTCACTTACAATTCGGTCTCACTAGGGTCCTAGGGACCTAAAATGCGAAAACAGCGAAGTTGACTATTTCAGCCATTTCTGGACACTTTCAGAAAATTCTAGAAAGTCAGCCGCTACGGCGTGCTGTGGCGCGCGATAGCACGCTGCAGTGCTTTTGGGCACTATAGCGCGCTGGGGTACGCTATGGCGCGTGACATCGCTTACGGGCGTTGCAGCGCGCTATGTTTGGTTCCAGCGCTGTGGCGCGCGACAGCGCTTTCCGATGCCGCGGCGCGCTACGCCGAGTTTTGGCGTTGTGGCACGCTGCAATGCTTTCAGGCGCTATGGCGCGCTATGGCTGGTTTCGACACTTGATTATTGAAATGCGGTCGCTACGACGCGATATGGCGCGCGGTAGCGCGCTGCGGCGAATTTACATTATTTTCATCATATTATATTTTTATACATCGCAAGATTATTAAGACACTATGGTGCGCGGTAGCGCGCTACGACGCGCTACAGTGCGCTATAGCGAATCGGTTTCTACAACTTGGACGCTGCAGTGTGCTGCAACGCCCGCCGGTAATTTTGCCTGTGCGAAAATCGTAATGGGTCTTATTTCGAGCTCAAATACTCTCAATCTAGAGAATTTTATGAGCGGTGCTATATATTAATGGAAAGGTCTTTCCGATACCTTTTCATTGACACCAAAATTGGCATGAACAGGTCATTCTAACTATACGAACAATGGCGATAAAGGCTGGGGTATACATAATGGACGAAAAACAGAGCAATTTTCTTTCAAGAAAATGTGATTCTTTAAAGAACCTTAATGGCTCCTATACATGATCATAAATTTCTAGAGCTACAATCAAGCATAATAGCAACATGAAGTAGGCAAGAAAGATGAGCAAATTGATACCTTAACCTTGCAAAAAATGGAGGAATAAGACTCGGAAAGCTTCGAGGAGGAGATGCTTCTTCTTCTTCTTCTTCAGCCCAAGACTTAGCAATGGAGGGGAAGGTGAGAGCTTTAAAGTGACAGCAAGGGTGGAAGAGAGGGAACTCAACTCCATTTATAGGGGGAAAAAGAATGGGGAGGCCATCTTGAGCTAGAGGGAAGATGTGGGGAAGGATGATGGCTCCCAGCCAAATTTTGTGTGCAAAGGAGGGGACGCTGAATGAGGTAAGGGGCAGCCAGGTAAAAAAAGGGAAATAGAAAAATATGAAAGAGAAATTTAGAAATAAATAAATATTTAATCTTTTAATTAATTAAAAATTCAGATTTAAGAAACGCATTCCAAAAAATCTCAAAAATTCACCCTTAGCTAATTTGGGGGTGAGGAATTCATCGGTGATGTAGGATTTTGATTATGACGATTATTTAATTATACTAATTTTTAGGGTATTTAATTATATTAAAATATTAGTGAAAATCCGACGACTTCCAATCGCGTTCAAAATATCTCCCCTAGCTAATTTGGGGGTGACGATCATAACAGCAAAGTCGGATTTCGATTTCGAGATCAAATTAAATACCTCAATTTTCTAATTAATTAAATATTAAAATAATCCAAAATATTTGATTTAGCTCCGAATTGCACCAAATCTTTAGGGATTAATTCAAATAACTAGATGAACTTAATATAATGATAATTAAGATACGATTAAGCTAAAATTAAGCTGGGTAACAACTTTGGATTGTTACACCTTTGAATTAAGTGATTAAACTTCAATAATTAGAGTTTAATTCTTAACCTTCAATCTTGATTTGTTTTGATCAAAATGGGTTTAGCTTGCTTAAACCATTAAAATATGTCAATTGATTAATTGTTTAACTTATATAGTCAACATTAGTTAAATCATATTAGAGCCTGATCAGTTCTAATTATTTTCAATTTATAAGACTGTGTGTCTAAATTATATTTGATAGTAGGAGTTGGAGATCCTGAATTTGTATAACTTGGAATAATTAGAATGGATAAATTAGACAACTACATATATCATCTGTGTTTAATAGAGTCTCTTTCTTTCTTTGAACTTTGATGCTTTGCTTACCTTGTATTTGAGCATTACACCTTGGACATATATGGTGGACATAGAATATTTGATGAGTATCATATGTCGATTTTGAATAACATAGACATCATTTGCATTTACATTAGTGTTTTCAATTTCCCTGACTTTCGATTCAGTAGGGTGAGTCCTAATTAGTCTGCCTCTTCAGTTCAGTTCATTTGATATAGAATCAACTGGGACCTAGCTCTGTAGATGCCTAGGGGATATGCGTCGAATCCTATAAGTTCAATTGGTACCTAGCTCCAAGGATGACTAGGGGGATACATGTTGAACTTTTTGTGCATTAGCTCAGTATTGGCCTGTTTCTGATATGGCAGTACTAATTTTAGTTACACTTATGCTCTTCAATTCAATTTCTACCTTAGTTTAGCAGGCTAAGTGATTATCGTGCATGTTTTAGTTTGGTGATTTGTTTAGCCATGGCAATTTATATGTTTCCTTCTTACTGCTTTCTATTTGTTTTTACTGCAATCCAGTTTTACTTTGTTTACTTATATGCTAGGATGCTAACTTTGTTTACTTGCTTATATATAAAATGTTAGATTTCTTTTTAGCTTACTTGTATGTATTGTATGTTCTTTTATTTCATGTTAATCATCATAATTTAACATGATCATAAGCATATTTAGGATGAGTTCACTTTCCAGTTCTTTAGTTATTTATTTTATATTTATTTAAATGTCTAACCTTATTGCAGCTTTGGGTGGAGGTATGTGTTTACTTCATTTTGCTCAAGTTATAGACTTATTATTTATAGTTTTCCTTTCCTTTCATATGCTTTTCTACACCTATGTATATTTGCTTAGTTGCTAAGTTGAAATGGTGATTATAAAAGAACTTGAAATATAATTATATTAAAATGTACTTAGACAATTTGTCTAATAAGATTTTATCTTTTTGGATGAGTCCCTATCATTGTGAAATTGACAATAGTATATTTTGAGTTCTTCGAGGTTGTGGAACCTTCTGAAGATCTGGTTCAGGAGGAGGGGCGTGCTGCTGAAGATCCTTAGCTAGTTTCTTATTTATTTGCTTGTGAGGCTGGGTGTTCTTTTCTTTTTCAATCAAACTTTTAAATGTTGTAATAATTCAAGTTTAAATTTTATTTTCTTTTATTGCACTTATTATGAGCTTGATGTATTTACTTACTGAATTGTGATAAAATGGATGTTTTTTTTTTCCCGTAATCTAAATATTTCCATGTACTATCATTTAGTGAATAGCTCTTGTAAATGACAAACTCCTTAATTATAATAAATTAGGTAAATGCCTAATCTGTCTATAAGTGAGGAACTTGTCATTTAGTGATCACTTCACCATAATCATATTAACTTAAGTGTTAACAGAGCCATGACGGGGCTAGGGTTCCACATATGTCCTCTTACCTCACTATTTGTATAAAATTATAAATGCATTATTTATAGCTTTTCCTATTCTTTCTTAGTTTGTTGCACTTATTTGTTTATTTTAGTTGATAAAGTAAATGGTAATATCATAAAAGAACATGAATTAATCATCCTAAAATGTACTTAAATAATATGTCTAATTAGATTTTTTTTTTACTGGGGCTATGTCATTATGAAACCTACAATGGCAGATTTTGAGGTGTTTGAGGTGGTTGAGCCAGGAGTAGAGCTAGATTAAGAGGATAAGCATCCTGCTGTTGAAGATTTTTAGTTTTTTTATTTATTTTTTTGTGAGGTTGAGTGTTTGTTTTCTTCTTAGTTAAACTAATTATTAAATACTGTAATAATACAGGTACCCTATGTATTTTCTTTTTCACTGCATACTTTATTATGAGCTGCATATTTCCTATTTTCTGCATTATGGTGTAATGGATATAAACTCCCTCTTTCTTACTTCCGCGCTCTGATTGATATGTATGTATTTAGTGAATGATTCTGCTGCTTCATAAGTACACATCCTTCGCTTATTAGTGGATTAGAGATTATTCCCTAATCTAATGATAAGTGAGGGGTTTGCCAAGTGACAACAACCCCAACTCACCTTGTCGAGGTAAGAGTCGCCACAGCACTTCTTCTTCCTTCAAGGAGATAGGGCTTCTTGAGTACTTTGTAAAACTTGTAATATTCATAGTGGAATCTTTCTTGATTGAGTGGTCGTGGTTTTTCCTGTTATCGAATTTTCCTCGTAAATTATTTGTGTGTCATTTGCTTGTTATTTTCTGTATCTCTGTTGCCTTTTGGATTCTCTCATAATCGCTCGGTGTTGCTCAAACTACAAACCCTGGAGGGATTTAAATTCCTAACAGGCACGCCCCTTGGCACCCGCCGAAACCTTGTCACATATTTTGGTGGTGCCCTAAGTAACGTACGGGTATTTTGGGTCTTTGGGAGTCTATTTGCGGCTTGGGTATTTAAAGAAACATATTAGGGATGTTTCTTATGTTGAACCCTAATCTATTGAATATTGTGGCACAACATCTTTCTACCCTAGAGTGAGAACAAGAAATTTTGGAGGAGAAGAAGTTGATCATGTGACTTTGGAAGCAGTAGATACTTCTTGTTCTTATGACGGTGATGCCTGTAACTCTGTAACCTCATTATCTTTCATAATGAATTTTCTATTGTGGTGTAACAGCGTAATTTTTACCGTTCTTGGATTTTTCACATAAATCTTTATCTTTGGATGATTTTGTGGTTTGTGTTGTGTTTGTTATGTGTTGTGATTTATTTCTTGTTTATGTTGATTCATACTTTGTGATTTTTACTTTTGTAACACTAATGAAAACCTGTTGTGTTCATTCTCATTTTCTATAACAGTGGAATGAGAAATTACATTTTGTGATTTTTCATTGTATGTTATTTTGACAACCAATCTTTATTCAGAACCAATAAGATCTCTCTATTATAAGAGATTATTATATTCACATCTCTTTTTAGGCATTGACTTATAGCTACTATTGAGGTTAATCTTCTCAATCAAGTCTAATGATTCATCATTGCTGTTATCTCCTTAATTAAGCTTTTTAAAACAAAATATCATATGCATCTGAATATGCCATAAAATTGTATGTCGAAGTATGCTTGACTCGACGTCACATGACATCCCATAGATTCCTATGTGAGCGAACGCTCTGTTAACAGATCCTATGTGAGTACATCGCTCCGTTAATATATCCTAGGTGAGCACATCGCTCCGCTAATTCTGATAAAACTTTTGCATTTCATGATATGTCAAGGCTTAATAACTTTATGCTTTAAATCATTAAAATCCAAAAATCGAACAAAACCAAATAATAAATCCATTTATCTCCATTATGCAGAATTCATCTATATGAATTATGACTTCTGATCCAATATTACTGAATTTCACGGTTCTCACTATAATTATACCCTAAATAATCACATGGAGATGTTGCATACACATAATTTAGCGTGTTTTAGGAAGGGTGACTTTAACACTTAGTTTGTTTAATTGTACTTATTGATGCGCACAAAGATAAGGGACAGAATCCTTTTATAATTTATTCTCTTAAACTAAGTTATGAAATCCCCAGCCTATAAACATAACTTAAAGTGTACTAAGAAATTTAATTTGAAATACTTAATTTGTTTAACTGCACATATCGATGCGCACAAAGATAAGGGACAAAATCCTTTTATAGTTTATTCTCTCAAACTAAGTTGTTCCATCCCCTACTTATAACACACTTTGGACTCAGGATGCTATCCTAAACTAAATTGTATTTATCCAGTTACCTAGGATAAGACTATGACTTTATAATTATATCCAAGGTAAATCAACCAATTCCATTTTATGATGAATAATTCAGCTCAATGGATATGCGCTATTATCTCCATATAACAACACTACTGGTGTTCCGTCTAACAATACTATTTAAGAATCAAGGAGCAATAACCTAATGAATCATTTCTCTATTGTGGTAAATCCTGCACAAATGGCTCCAAATGAAAGAGGGGAGTGGGTCCCATGCGCAGGAAAAGAAAATTGGAAAAATAAGGAAATTTTAATTAACACATTTTTAAAATTAAAATTGAACTGATAAACAAGTTTCAAAAAATACCTAAAATTCAGCCCTAGCTAATTCAATGGTGAGAAATCCAACGGCAGAGTCAACTTTTAATTTGGAGACCAATTTAATTATCCTAATTTTTGAGGTATTTAAATATATTAAATATTTGAGAAAATCTGACGACTTCCAACAATTTCTAAAACATCACCCCTATCTAATTTGAGGGTGACAAGTGTAATGGCGAAGTCGAATTTCAATTTTGAGGTCAAATTAACTATCTTAATTTTTCTAATTAATTAAATATATTAAAATAATCAAATTATTCGATTGAGCTCTAAATCACTCCAAATCTTTAGAGTTTCATTCTAATAACTAGATGAACCTAATTGAATGATAATTAAGATGTGATTAAGCTAAGATTAGGATATGTAATAACCTAGGGTTGGCTAATTGAATGGTGAGGAATGCAATGGCGAATTTGAATTTTGATTTTGACGAGTATTTAATTTTTTATTTTTTAGAGTATTTTAAATATTTTTAAATATTTTAAAATATTCGCTGAAAATCTAACAACTTCCAAATACTTTCAAAACATCACCCCTGGCTAATTCGATTCCTCACCCCTAAATTATTCCATTTTCCGGTGCATTTAATTATATTAAAATATTTGCTAAATTATATGTTATTTTCTTAATTGCCAATTTTGAAATGCAAGTGGATATTTCTTATATGGATATTAAGAATGGGTGTAAATATAGCTTTCAATTTGACTTGAAATTCAAAATTCAAATATGAACTCAAAACATTTTGGTTCTTTGACTCAGGATTTTAATTTGAGTTTGAGTTGAACGGCTTGACATATATCTTATTTGACTTGATTTGAAATGATTTGAATTCTACTCAACATGTTTGAGCTGAGTTCAAATTAGATATAATAATATAATTAATAATACCATTTTAATATTTAGTTAAATTTGATTAACAATTGTGTATAAATATATGTAAGAAAAATTTAATACTCAAAGCGCACTGCTGATAGGTAATTTTGCAATCAAATACATATATTTAATAGAATTTTAAATTTAATAAATAAATTATAACTAATTATGTAATTCCGCAGATACTTTATATGTTTGGTTTTGTATTTATGTTTAATTTAGTATTTAAGTAAATAATGACTACATAATTCCAAAAAAATGTTACCTTTGATTTAAATTGAATAATTGTTTTCATATTTCATTGGCTTCTGAATAATTTTGATGCTCATATCAGCTTACTGAATTTAGCTGATCTTAATCCAAGCATCTAATCAAGCTTTGATATAACCTAAAACACTCGAGTTGGATAGATAGCTCATATTGCTAAATTAATTTTTTATTCGCTCGTGAGCAATTTTTTGTGTGTGAAGAAGCAATTAATTAGTTGCCTTTAATTAAATTATAATTATAATTTTGACTAATAAATTTTAATTATTATAAATTAAATATTAAATTTATATGTTTTTAATGATATTGAGATACTAGAGAAGGTATAATTAAGGTATTGTAATAATTCTCATTTCTCTATTTTCTCTCTCTATATATAAATTATGCAATAAATAATATTTGATAAAGAATTTTTTTAAATTTAATTCTGGAATGGCTTTATATGAGCTGATTAGATGGTGCACTAACTATTGTGGAATGGCTTTATATAATGCAAAACACAATTTAAGAAAATAACAATGATTACCTCATAAAAATATTATCTTACAAATTCATAAATTAAATTAAATTAAATTTTTTTTTTTCAATATAAAAAGCCAAAACATGAAAAAAGTTTGTAAGCATGCTTTACATTAAATTTATATGTATTTCTTTGTATATAATTTAGGGGTGAGGAATTCGATTAAATTGGCTAGGGGTGAATATTTGGGAATTTTTGGAGTGTGTTTCAAAAATTTGAATTTTTGAATAATTAAGGAAAATAAATAAATAATTATTCAGTCCATAAATTACAATTTTCCTTATTTTCCATTGCTTTCTATCAGCCCCCTCACCATATCTGGCACCCCATGCCCCTTTGGCTGAAATATGATGACCTCTCTCCCTAGGCTCATGATGGCCTAGTCCCCCTCACACCTCCTTCTCCTCCCTCTTTAAAGAGAAGCTCAACCCCTCTTCTTCTTCTTGCTGAAGTTTTCTCATCTTTTCCTCCATTGATGCACTTGTGCTGAAGAAAGAAGCTCCTCTCCAAGGTCTCAAAGAAAATAGAGTTTTATTCCTCCTCTTCTTGCAAGGTCTAAGGTACCATTTTATTTATTCTCCTTATATCCATTGCTCCTCTTTCTTGCCTTCTTAATGTTGCTATTATGCTTGAATGTATCTTTAGAAATCCATAAGCATGTATGGAAGCCATTAAGGCTCTTTAAAACATCACATTTTTTGAATGAAAACTGCTCTGATTTTCATCTATTATGCACACCCCTGCATTTATCACCATTTTTCATATAGTTAGGATGATTCGTTTGTGCCGATTTTGGTTTCAATAGAAAGGTATCGGAAAGACCTTTTCATTGATATATGGCACCGCTCATGGAACGCTCTGGATTGAGAGTATTTTAGTTCTAAATGAGGCTTTTAGGGTTTTCGCACTGGCAAAAACACCGTCTGGCGCTGCAACGCGCTGCAGCGCCCAATTTGCAAACTGAGTCGTTGCAGCGCGCCATAGCGCGCTGTAGCGGGCTACAGCATCATTTCAGAATAATCATAGAAAATCTGTTAATTACCTAATTAACAGTAAATCGCAAATGGACCGCTGCAGCGCACCATAGCGCGCTGTGGCGGGCTGTAGCGGCATTTTAAGAAAACTATAGAAAATCAAAAAAATAAATCAATTGAACAGGAGTTTCGCAAGTTGGACCGCTGCAGCGTGCCACTGCGGGCCGCAGTGCCAAAAGTGCCACATCGCGCTACAGCGCGCTCCAGCGCCACAGCGCGCTCCAGCGCCACAACGCGCTCCAGCGCCACAGCGCGCTCCAGCGCCAAAAGCGCTGCGGCACGCTACAGTGCCCATATACTATAAAATTGCCCAGAATTTTTTGAAAATGTCCAAAATTGGCTGAAATGGCCAAAACTTTACCGTTTTTGTATTTTAAGGTCCCTAGGATGCTAGTGGGACTGAATTATATCAAATTTGAATATATTTTATTTAAAATTGAGCAGTGCATAAAATTCTATGTTGAAATTAAGTTTAAAACTTTGTCATCTTTATCAAGTGCTCAAAACCTATCATGTACCTTAAATGTATTGTGCCAATTGCTAAATAATAGAATCCTTAAAATGTTATATTGAATAGGTATAATCTTAACAACCAAATGATATGAAACATAAGTATTTTAGATTTGTAATCAAGTGATAATCCCTTTATTTTGATTTAGAATTTGGTTAGCCTTAATTACCTTTGAATCTATGTCATCTTTTTATTTATATGCTTTTATGATTTTAGGATGTATGTTAGAGAACCTTAGCGTTCATTTGAACACTTAAGTGTGCTTAGTTGACATTAAGATATAATTGAACATAAAAATCTTGGTAACTTGATTAAGTAGATGATACTTAATCTAAATCTGAAATTGCCATCAATAATATACTAATAATATGTTAATTTGTCATTGACCTTTAAATTAACCTTGGGTCTTAATGGTTGAAAGATTAGGGGTTAAACCCTAACTTATCTTGATTAAGATATAAACCTTAATCAATTAACTTAATTATAAGTTACATGATTCCAATAATGCATATGATTTAATATTGATCTTAAATTAATGAATTATAAGTACTAAGGTTAATCTTGAATATGTGTAATTGAATCATCTGAATCTAAACTTTAGATCTCTGATTTTCTCTTATATAAAACTATTAGCATAAGATGGAAAATAAAATTTTAATAATTTATGAAATAATCTAACTCTAATAATACATTTGATTTTATCCCGTGATTGTAGAATAGAGTATGATCGATCAGATGGATTCTATTTATCTAATCTGATCACTTGAATCCAAGTATACTAAGTAAACTTTGAATGTTAACTTAAGAAGTAGAAAAGTAAGATCTTAAGGGTCTTGTTTTAGGATCATTCTTGAAATATTTAAAGGCCTTAATTATTAATACCTTGAGGTAAGAAGAGCTTTTATAACTTATTGAGGTAGAAACTTAGATGATCCTTTATAACTTTAGAAGTTGAACTTGATACTTTGTGGTAGGAATCACCTAAAGCAGTTAGAATGGAACTTCTCCCTTGCGGTAGAATTCATAATTAAGTGATCTTTTGATCACATCCTTGGAGCCTTGTGAAGGACACACCTATTTAGAATTATGATTAATAGCTTTGATGAATCCTTGTTGATTAAATAAAATCTTCTGAACCTAGATTATTAGTTGGGTATAGTAGTGTATACCCATAGTACTAGATTATTTCAGTAATATTCAGGATTGGTTAATTCACTCCAATGTGGACTTATGATCAAGTATTATCCTGAGGGATTAGATGAATGCAGTCTTGTTAGAGTAAATCTTCCAAGACTAAGAGTGTTACAATTAGTGAACAAAATCCTTAATTTGAGATAAAAACTACGACCGGGTCCTGCCTCCTATCATAATGCGCTTCGATAAGTGCAGTTTATGAAAACTAAGTATCTCAAGTCACCTTACGTAGAACATTAAGTATGCTTATAATTAGGATATTTGCTAGCTTAGCTTGAGATGTAAACTGTGACTGGGTTCTGCCTCCTATCGTAGTGCGCTTCGATAAGTGCAGTTTAAATAAGCTAAGAGTTAAATTCATCTTTCTTGCAAATATGCTAAATATGTGCATACAATCATCTTAGCTAATGATTTTTAGGTAAACTTCTAACTTTAGCCAATTATCGAAGTTAGAATTTCAGGAGTCATAATCTATTTAGCAAGATTCTGTACAATGGAGACCTTGAATTTATTATTGGATTTCAAAGTATTTTCTTAGATTTTTGGATTTATCTCATGTATCCTAGAAGCATGAGCATGAGCATAAGCATGACGTGTGAGTATCAGCATGATGTATGAGTATTAGTGAGGATTTGAGAGTTACGGAATATTGCATACATTAACTAGGGAATTTCAGGATGTAACGGCATCACAGTAAACAGTATTCCCAACTGGATGTATATATACATTGATTGTACTACTCATAGCAGTTCAGTGATATTTTAGTTGCATATCAGTGGCATACAATGTTGTGGCATATTCAGATACACAGTTTTAGTGACATACAGTATAGTTTTATAGATGATTACTCAGTTTTAGATTCATTACTATTTTAGTTTATTTTTAGTATTCAATTTATAGTTCAGCTTTACTTTACTTTACTTCAGTTTTGTACAATTTTATACAGTCTTATGCTTTTAGTTATCTTTACAGTATTTCTCCAGATTTAATTACATTATATAAATATTAAATGAATAACTATAACTGTTTAGATTATTTTCGATATATTAGACTTATTGTCTAACATGAGGCACTTTTGGGATCCAGCAATTTGCTAGATCTTGAGCATTATATTGAGCTAGGTCAGGAGGACACCCAGGAGATTCAGGAGGAGCCAGTGGAGAACTAGCAGACTCTTCTTCAGCTTGACTTTTTTGCTTAGTTTATTTTCAGTTCAGTACTTAACTTTTATGTCTATTTCAATAAAATGTTTGTAATAATTTTTGATATATTTTTTTTCTTTTCTGAGACGAATATTTTCATACAACTTCTGTGATGAATATTTATGGATATTTGTTTTAAGCTTCCGCACTCTGTTATATACCACATATACTTAGTATTGTGATGTGATCAGTATACTGGAAATACCGATATCTTATACATATATTAGATTCCTATTGTACTCTAAATCCAACGTATGTATTTGTCTAATACTTAGGATAAGGATACTACTTTTATCTTAAGTATTAGCTCTCAACCCTTTTTGAGGTTGAGTCAACAGCCCTTTAGATGGGCTTGGCTTTCAAGCTATTTCGGGGAGACAGGATATTCCTCTCCGAGTGGCGCGCCGCTCCATCGTCAATCTGATTATACTTATATTTTGCACGCAGTGATGGGGCGAGGCGCTACATCCCTCCCTGTTATTACAATCGACCCAGCGAGCTCCAACTCTAACCGCAGTGGGTGTGACTCGGTGATCGAGTCCCTAAAAGAACTTCATTAGCTTGAGTAGGCTCCAAAAATCATACTCAGTGTCTGTATTGCCTCTAGTCACCCTCAATTCGCTGATCTCCTCCTCAATCTAGGTACCATTCAATCCAGAGTTAATAATAGCTCTTCCAGCACTTCTCTCATTGCAAATTCATTTCAATCAATTTTGTTTGTGCATTATGATTGCTTGCGACAAGATTAGGTGTGATTAGGGCTCGACAATGGCTGAGACAGTGTGAAGCACCGTCTGGATGGGGCTGTCAACCCTTATAACTAGTCAGGCCGAGTTACATGTAATTTGCTCCTTAATGGGATGTCTAACCGCAGGTAATTGCATCTCATATCTATTGTAGTTGATTGATATGGATTAAGGCGACTAGGCTGGCTCGATTTCCCTCTGCCTTACTCGTAACACAACTGACATGCTCACAAAATTAGTAACAGCAGAGAAATTAAAGTTATGTTCAGCTTCAGTTGGTCTCGAAGAATAAAGAGAGGGTGGGGTAAGCCACACCTCATCCTTTGCAAGAAGGAAGACAAAATGAAGAAAATCCAATGTTGAAGATAGGTGAATCACAATTGATCTCCAAGTGGGAGATAGTTATGGTGTGGTGACCAGTTGAATCACCAAATGAGCCAACAACAAGTTGGGCACTCAAGCGCCCAACAAACAAAAGGTCTGAAGCTTAGGCGCGCTCAAGTGCCCAGCAGACAGAAAGTCTGGTGCTCAAGCGCCCAGCATACAGGAGGTCTGGCGCTCAGGCGCGATCAAGCACCCAGCAAAAAGAAAGTCTGGCGCTCAAGCGCCCAGCATACAGGAGGTCTGGCGCTCAGGCGCGATCAAGCACCCAGCAAAAAGAAAGTCTGGTGCTCAAGCGCCCCTGCAACAAAGACGCAGGCGCTTAGATGCCTGTATAAATGTTTGCTCATGTGTGACGTGTCAAGGCTGTTTAGAGCATTTTTATGGCTTAATTTGAGGTCTTATATATATATATATATATATATATATATATATATATATATATATATATATATATATATATATATATATTCATTTATTTATTAATTAATATGAATGTTAGGGTTTGTGTGTGTGTGCCAAAATATTCTGTGAAAGTTTAGAGGCTTTGGAGGCAATAGCCCTAGAGTGAGAAGAATAAATTTATGAGAGAAAGAAAAAAAGTTATGGGTGGTGAATCTTTTCTTCCTCATAGATGATAAATATGATAAATTCTCTGTAAATCTTTCTTTCATAATGAATTTTTTATGTGTTGGTGTGGCTCCGTGGTTTTTCTCGTTTGGATTTTTCACGTAATTTTTGTATTTGTATGCTTGCATGTTTGTAATTGTTTGTGCTGTAATTCATATTCAGTTTTGTGTAGATATATTTCATATTTGCTTCGATGATTCTCAGCAGTCAAATTCCGATCATATGATCTTCAGTGTAGAAGATTTCCTGATGCAAAGGTTTCTTCGTATGAAGGAGATACCCGATGAACGGGAGGGAAGGCAGGCTTGGCAGGAAGTCTCAAAAGCAAAAGAAAATTTTGTAAGAAAATGATTGCAAAAATGATTAATTTCATCTTTACTAATTACTAGAATCATATTCTACAAGTATCTGATTCCAAACAAAAAAATTTCAAACAAAGTAAAGTAATTTGAGTACATTGTAATCACATTAGACTAGTATTAGATTACTTTACAACATTATATTTCATACCAAACATCGCTCAAATTTGTATCTATATGTTAGTGTATAATTATTTCAATATCTGTACGGATCATACAAAAATACAAAATAAAATTTTATTTACTTCATATAATTTTTTTAATGAATCTTACGAGTATTGTAAAATTATATACAAAGAAATACATATAAATTTAATGTAAAGCATGCTTACAAACTTTTTTCATGTTTTGGCTTTTTATATTGAAAAAAAAAAATTTAATTTAATTTAATTTATGAATTTGTAAGATAATATTTTTATGAGGTAATCATTGTTATTTTCTTAAATTGTGTTTTGCATTATATAAAGCCATTCCACAATAGTTAGTGCACCATCTAATCAGCTCATATAAAGCCATTCCAGAATTAAATTTAAAAAAATTCTTTATCAAATATTATTTATTGCATAATTTATATATAGAGAGAGAAAATAGAGAAATGAGAATTATTACAATACCTTAATTATACCTTCTCTAGTATCTCAATATCATTAAAAACATATAAATTTAATATTTAATTTATAATAATTAAAATTTATTAGTCAAAATTATAATTATAATTTAATTAAAGGCAACTAATTAATTGCTTCTTCACACACAAAAAATTGCTCACGAGCGAATAAAAAATTAATTTAGCAATATGAGCTATCTATCCAACTCGAGTGTTTTAGGTTATATCAAAGCTTGATTAGATGCTTGGATTAAGATCAGCTAAATTCAGTAAGCTGATATGAGCATCAAAATTATTCAGAAGCCAATGAAATATGAAAACAATTATTCAATTTAAATCAAAGGTAACATTTTTTTGGAATTATGTAGTCATTATTTACTTAAATACTAAATTAAACATAAATACAAAACCAAACATATAAAGTATCTGCGGAATTACATAATTAGTTATAATTTATTTATTAAATTTAAAATTCTATTAAATATATGTATTTGATTGCAAAATTACCTATCAGCAGTGCGCTTTGAGTATTAAATTTTTCTTACATATATTTATACACAATTGTTAATCAAATTTAACTAAATATTAAAATGGTATTATTAATTATATTATTATATCTAATTTGAACTCAGCTCAAACATGTTGAGTAGAATTCAAATCATTTCAAATCAAGTCAAATAAGATATATGTCAAGCCGTTCAACTCAAACTCAAATTAAAATCCTGAGTCAAAGAACCAAAATGTTTTGAGTTCATATTTGAATTTTGAATTTCAAGTCAAATTGAAAGCTATATTTACACCCATTCTTAATATCCATATAAGAAATATCCACTTGCATTTCAAAATTGGCAATTAAGAAAATAACATATAATTTGCAGACATCAATTCACAAACAAGCCCATTTAATTTAAAAAGGAATACAAAATTTAAATTCAGGCAAATTTACAAAAAATAACAAGAAATTATAATTTAAAAGTGAATTTGCCTCTTAAAAAAGTAAATGAAAATGCTTTCAATATATGCTGATTAAGACAAAATAAAGTGCATATCTATATATATATATATATATATATATATAAGATGGATCATCATGCATTCGCATTCTATCATCAATATAACACTCAAAAATAACCAAAGAAAAGCACAAGACTTTAACTTCCCACACAGACTGTTCACATTTTCCGAGCCAAGAGGGCAGAGACACAGTCAGTAGTCTTTTTAACTTGACATAATTCAAAAGAACCCTTGAAAGGAAGAAACATAAATTCAGACACTATATGTATAACATTTCATATCTTGAAAACATTAAAAGGATTAGATTGAAACTCACCAGAAGCCGAAGCAGATGGATGATCCATCATTCAGTCACGGGAGAGGGACCTTTGAGAGCGCTGGTAGTCATAATCATGGTCTCTTGGAGCCTCTCCCTCCTCAGGCGGTTCAGACTCCGGGCGCCTGTAATACTCAGCAGCCCCGTCGCGGTCATAATACTCTGCCTCCCGATCATACCCTTTCTGCTGGTAGTACTGACCGTACTCGCCATCGTAATCCCGTCCCTTGTTCGAGTCGCCGTGATCAGCTGCCTCCCGCGCCTTGACTCCGCCTTGCCGATCCCGATCGCGGGAAGCCTCGGTGTGATCATACTCGCGTGGATACCCACTGTGGTCTTTTTCATGGCTGGCGCGCTCGTAATCTCTGCCGTCCCTCTCCCTCTCCCGAGGGCGATCCCTCTCCCGATCGCGGTCGCGGGGGCGCTCGTGCTCACGGCCGTAATCCCTCTCCCGATCACGGCCGCGCTCTCTATCACGCACATGCTCCCTCTCACGCTCTCTGTTCCTGTCGCGGTCCCCCCTGTGGTGGAGCTGCCTATCGTCTCGACCGTCCCTTTCACGAATCCGGTCATGCGAGCGTTCTCGCGATATTTCCTGCCGATCCCTGTCTCGGCCTCTATCCCGAGACCTTTCTCTGTCCCTGAGTGAGCACTAATTTGATGCATCTATTTGATCAAGAGAATGCAACTATGCGGATACATAGAAGGCATAAATACCGCTCAACTTGTCTTTCCTCCCGAGCTCGAGGCTCCTCTGATCTAGGATGGCCGGAAGTAGCCTGCTGTTGTTCCCTGATTTAAATGTCAAGGATATCAAAAATAAGGATGAACTATCAGGTAATTGTTAAAGCCACGTCTGGACAGCTTTTTGACTGATTTTGCAACAGCAAAAACAGTTACCAAAACCAGTTCTGTTTGGATTGAAAGCTATACAAAGACTAAATATAGATTACTAAGGGAGCCAGTATCCAACCATCTGGTTAAAACACAGCCTCCTCTTAAGCAGACCAGGCAAGAGTTAAGCGTAGTCGAAATTTTGTAAAGAAGTTTTCATGTTCAATTTTCATATAATTTCAAAACTAAGAAAGGCAAATACTTGCCGGCCAGAGTGCCTCTGGTTTACTTCTTCACCGCCAACTCTGGTGGATCCGAGCCCACCGCCCAATCTTCTAGGCCGCCAATTAGGAACAGTTCTACCACGCTCAACATCAACCAACACCCTTCGATTATCAAGCTTCTTGCCATCCGCTTGCTTGTATGCAGCTGCAACAAATCAATTGCACGAACGTGAATGACAAGCACGTTCTATCAGAAGAAAGATGAGAGGAGGACGCACTTTTCATGTCACGGGTATGCATATACTCGATGAAGGCATATCCTCTTGGTTTATTGGTCTCCTTATCCACAATCAGCCGAACCTAAGCAGAAATCAAACAGGAAAATAATATAAACCAAAAATATATATACACGTAGTGTTTAGTACAAGTGTTAAGGTTTTGGCTCTTTGAAATTTTTGCACGTCTGCAAAGTTGGTTTGGGAAGCTAAAACCTAAATGGCACGACAAACAGGCAGCAAGCCTTGCTAGCCGTGCTCACCTTTTTTATAAGGTGTGCTGTTGCGCCTCGTGAGATGCATCGCCATCTTATCAATTGGGTCGGCAGATATATCCATGTACAAGACCATTTTTGCCGGATGTAATATATATTAATAAATATATATATATATATGTATTATCCCCCCCTTACCAGGGTAAGTTTAAAAATAACAAATAGTACAGTTATAGAAAGATACCATGACTTCTTCAGAATCAGGAAAGTCAATTGACTTCTCTAAGCAAAAAATAAAATGTTTAGTGGCAGGAGAAAAAAAATATAGAGCTAGAATATAGAAGAACCTGCTAATAATACCCCCTGCAATATACCTATCCAGGATGGGGACATCTGAAATCCTTACAACTTTGATGATAAAACAATATCCTTTTCTGTATGGTATCCTTGTATGTGAAGATTTACCTCAATTATTATTGCAGAACGAGCATCCAAAACGTTTTAAAGATGGGTAGTCCCAAAATGGCTTCTTTATAACCAAACTTTGCAGTTCTAATATTACTTACCCTCAAATTTCATTCCACAATTTCCACATCAAACACAACCCAAGCACAAGGAAAAAGTGATGCACACTAAAAATATCATTTTTAACTAGATTGGCCGCTCATTTTGACGATTAAACGGTTATTACATGCAGAAAATTTTCAATGCAATTCAGTAATAAGATACTTGCAGGGATGGAGGAATACCATAAAACTTGTACTGAATTTTGGTATAGAACATGTCCCCGAAATCAAAAAGGAACAAGCACCAAAACATATTCAAAAGCCGGAATAAAAATAGCCTCAAAGAAAACATGATTTCCATTGCTAAAGAAAATTACCTGATTATTTACCCAGAACCATTATGAATTATACAAGGTGAAACTATAAATCAAAATAAGCTGGTAGCATTCATTATAGGATAACATTTCACTATTATTCTTTCAAAACTACCACAAGAAAACTTCAACAAAAAGTGCGCAGCTGCCCTGCCAGTAGAAGCACCGTCAAAATATGCAAATAAAATAACCAAATACAAAAAAATCAATAACGGAAATCATCATGCCAGACTGTCAAGAAAAGTAAAATATTTCCAAAGTGGAAGAACTTAGTTTTAATCAACAAGTTTGGAAATGTGTGCAAAAGTGATTGTCAAATATGGAATTATAGCGTCCGCACTATGCGAATAACTAGCACAAGGAGGCTAAGAAGACTAAAAAAGACAATTGATTAAAAAACCTTCTCGCCAAAAGTTGAGTAGTCAAAGGAACTAATAAGGCATAACTTGCCAAAAGAAGAGGAAAAATGTGGTTAATGCACAAGTTTAAGAAGATAAGTAACTCAGATTGTGAAAACCAAGAAATTTACAAGAGCAATCATCTTGCAAGTACAGGGCAAGTAGCACATAATGCACTAACACATAACATCCATAAAAAAAAAAAAGTTGCCATACCAATCCCTTGATTATTTAAATTTGGCCAATTTAGCCGCACAGACTACTCAATTTGTTCGATTTAGCCCCTCTACCAATCAGTATGCTCAATTATCCTTTTATTCATTTTAAGCTAATTTAATCTCACAAAATGAAAAATTAGAGACACTGATTGTCCTTTAGATAAAAAGTTGAGAGACTAAATAATACATTCAATAGTTGAGAAAGGGACTAAAATGAGCATATTGGATAGTTTGAGACTAAATAGGCAAAACTAGAATAATTTAGGGACTATTTTAGCAACTTACTTAACACATGAACAGTTGGATGCATTAGGATTACATACAGGCAATTTACATCTACAATGACGTTAAAGTTAAAGTTCTTTCCCAAGAGTACTCTAAATTAAAAGATATATTCAAGATTGCATTTCATGGATAGTTAAGTAGCCATAGACATATAAATTGAAATTACACATGACAAAAAATAAAAGTAAATGTGGCCTTTTAAATGTATAAACCAAATAAAACTTCTCCCAACACAACAAAAAAAATGCACCATACAAACAAAGAAATAGTATGGCAAACTTTCAAAACTAAGAAAAAAAGTTGGCGTAGCCATATTTTTCAATGCATAGATGAATGTAAGCTAAACTGTAACCTTACCCATGTCAAGAGCAATAGCTGCTCCCAACATATATGCTTTCGGATACTTACCCGTTTAATTGGGCCATATGTTTCAAACTCCCTTTTGATCCTATGTTCCGTCGTTTCATAACTCTACAACAACAAAATAATAAAAATAAAAATAATATTAATAATTAATGTAGAATAAATGTATATTATAATATAAAAATACATTCAAGAGCAAGTGCAAGCCACAATCTCCAACAAACAGAATTAAATACATGCATTAATAAATTCATGATAGAAAAATCAAAAGAATAGAAAAGAGAACCACTTACAAGTCTGGCTACAAATAGTGTTTTGTATGGATCACCGGTTGCATTTGAATCTTTATTCGGATCATCTGTATTATATGTGACACTGAATTCACTAAATATATGACACTATTTATTTCTTTGCAAACTGTAAAGTTTTTACATTTCTCAAGCTCCTCAGCAGCCTTTTGTGCACCTTTCTCTAAGCGAAGCTTATGTATTCTAGCTCTTCTTTCTGCCTGCATAATAAAATTAATAATAATAACAAGGGAAAATATGCATGCTGCAATGTAAATGTAATGCAAGAATTAAAAACTTGATTTTTGACTATACAAAGAATATTAATTATTTCTTCCATTGTGTTCACCAATTTCAGCACTAGTTGAGCCAAGAAAAAAATGATATCTAATTTTTATCAGTGAAGTAATAAATCATTCATGTTAGCCAAAGCAAACAAGAAAATTTTCATTTTCTTATGATCTGGGGGTACAATCAGCAGCTTTCCAGTTTCTGAGCACCGTATTGAGTATTTGGGCAGCCTGATGAGGTTTTGCCAACCTTCAGCTGAAAAGGAAGACGCCACTCGATTCAAGCGAGATATTCACCACCATGAGATTTCCAACTATTTTACAAGCGGCGGATAAGGAGCAGATGCGCCTGATGGCAGACAGGACATGGCCAACTATAAAGTAGACAAAATATGCATTTTGTATTAGTATAGATGTACACCGGAGAGGTAGAGACTTTTGATAGCCTATTCTTACAGTCCTATTGCGTAGAAGCACTTACTGTCCGGGCACTTAGCAAAATTTCTAGCTCGTTTTGTTTCCCATCATATCCTGTAATCCTCCCTCGCTAATTTAATATAGTTTTATCCCTTCATCATTCTCTCTCTTCCACTGGTAGAGCAGTTTGACTGTCGTTTGTAAGTATCTAGCAATACTTCTTTGCCAGTAAAAATCCTAATCGAGATTTCCACGCAAGTTTTCATTGAAGTCCATGTTTCTTGATCTATAAAGTAGTCACTGCCGTGCCCTCAAAAATTCAATTCCCAAGAGAGTTCACTTTGATAGCTCAACATAACCAATTGGACATTTGTTATAGTTAAGTCGAGAGATTACCCGAGAAAAGGGCAGTCAGTCAAACAGCAGATCACCTTATATTGAGAGCATTATAATAAGTGCATTTAAACACAACTAGAACACGAAATTTGACCAAGGACAATGCAAGGACCTGAAACATTACAAGGATTGATCTGATATGAAACAGTAGACCCTATTCAATGGCTAATTAAAAGAAACGTTAGATATCTTTGTTTTCCTTTTGAGTTATTTGTAATATAACATTTAAGCATCTATTAAAAATAAAAAGAGAAGGTATGGGGGAACACTGCAAACATATGGCAAAAGTATTAAAACTGATCTCACATACATAGAACTTAGGGAGGGTTATATTTGATCAAGCATATTGCAGATAAGATTCATGTAACACCCAAATTAATAAGGTTATTTATAACAATCAGAAAAAAATTGCTAAAATAATAAGTGATTTTAACTAACATAAATAATTGAAACAGGTCATTCAATTTTAACAGTAGATGCATAAATTGCACATAAAAATCAAACAAGTCATTGAATTAGGTCACTAACTGGTTCAATCGATTAAACCAGCTTTACATGTGATCCAATAGGTAAGTTAGTTCCAGGGCATATGCAAACATTAATTTAAAACTCAAAATGATAGAGTTTTAATCGAGTTTTACGGTTATTTAAACTGAAAAATACAAATTTATAAAACAATACAAATTGGACGTAAAGCACATTCGTGCTTTTGGTTTGCACTGGGCATTTTTAGTTTGCAAAGAAATTTAGGTTGCAAGGAAATTTCAGCACTGCACTTGTTTATTAGCAAGAAAACAATCTGACAAAAACTATATTATAAATATATATATATATATAGATATAGATATAATTTAAATAAAATAGGTGTCATACCAACTGGAAGGATAGATGCGAGAAATGGAGCAGCATTAGATTGGGGCGTCTCCGATGGATTTAAAGCTCTTAAAAATCAAGAGGTAAGGTCACAAAAAATAGGTAAAGAAGAGGTCAGAGCAAAGCAGTAAGACCAATGCAAGGAACTGTCAATATTGTGCATACAGCAACATGATCAATGATGAGACTTAAAATTTGTTAAATTAAAAAAGAAATTGCTGTTATTTGTTAAAATAAATTTATATAAAATTTATATTTTTGAGAAAATAATTGTAAGCTTATTTTAATGATTGAAAAATATGTATCAAAATTACAAGGTAATTGTATTTTATTAAAATCCAAATTATTTTATTGTAGTATATTGACTTATATAGAAATGGGTTAATGGTTTAATCACCACTTTTAAGAAAATTTAAAAAGTTGGAATGGTAATATAGTAGATTGAAGTAATTTCCTACAGCAATTGATTTTAAAATTTTGAAATTATTTGAATGCAAAACTCCCTCCAAGGCAATTGATTAAAACAAGGAAAACTAGAAGCTTAATATGTGGACAATTTGGTAATCTTTATCGTTAGTTGTAATCGCTAAAATTGACCAGCCTTCTCTGCTGTCTCTGTATCCCAGAGGTGAGGTTGACCACTATCTTTATTCCCTTTTTATTCTCCTCTACTGCGACCCCTTGAATCAAAATCCAACCGTTAATAAGAAAAAAACGTGAGAATCGTTGCAACTTTGTAAAGGATAATCCATCAAATTCAAAGGTTTTAAAAAAGGAATTTGGTATTCACATCTTGTAGCAGTTTATTTTTCCATGAGTAATTAGATTTTTATTTTGAACTTTCCTAAATTCCAGGTCCAACCAATCTCAATGGTATATAGGTCTACCACAATTAATTTTAAATAATAAATCTCTTTTATTTCAAAATGGTATAGCAAATTTATATTTACAAACTATTTTGTAAAATGTACGCTGACTTTGTACAGGATTCAATTTTAGCTAATGTTGGGATTTGATGATGCAGACACAGTTCTATATTTTAAATTTAAGTTTTATAAAATAATTGCGAAGCATCTGATCTTGTATCGAATAAAGCACTAATAATGATTTCAATCCATGCATACAAGAATCAAAGAATCTTTGTGAAAAATAAAATTTTCTGGAAGTTAACGATGACAAAAAGCTGAATCAAAAACTTTGTACCATCAATATTTAAATTTAAAACACCCCTCTTCAGAAGAATGGATCATCATTAAGTACTTAAATTTAGTCATTAAGTCGTAAGGTCAATTCTATAGAGCTAAGCACTTCTGTAAATATTTTAAGCTTTAACCTTATAATCAATTTTCCAAGATATAATATCATATATCTAATATTGCCAACATAGATAGATTGTCGTGGATGATTTGTTTCATTTTGTACAAAGTAATATATTAGTGTTACCAAAATATGATTGGGATTAATCTAATAGGTATAAAGAGCTTGGAAACATTAAGGTTGTTCGATTGGGGATTAACCCCCGACTTATCTTGCTTAAAGCCAAGATAAGAGCCAAATGGGATTTATTTCACTTAGCTAATTCTATAATCCAGCCTGTATCATAATCTGAGATAATCCAGCTTAAAGTCAATAGATATGTGAGTTTAAGTGGATCATCATTATTATTTTAATTAATATTTGCATTGTTATATAATAAGTTAATAGGTAATTACATAGGTGCATATTTACATTTAATAATGCAATTACATAAAAATATTTTATTATGTATTTTATTGGGTAATTGCAAAATAAATTATGCAATTAATTAATAAATATTATGCAATAGCATAATTCAGTAAATATGTAATTACATTACTCGTGCTTATATCTAATTACATAACTACACAAATAATAATAATTAATAATATTTATGCATTTAACTATCTAACTATTAATTTAATAACGTAATTATTTAATGATTATGAAACCACTTGAGTAAATAGATGATTACATGATTTCATATTTATGCATTTGCATTTAAAGGTATCATTATGTATTAAATTATATAATTAATTAATTAATATGTTATTATTAAATAATTCATAATTGTATATTTTCAATAAAAGAATAATCCCCTAATCCAAACCAAATAATTTTTCTAACTTATTTTATTGAAAATAATTATCAAAATGGTCAATTGACTCTTGCAAATTATTCATTTCAATCCTTTACTCATATAAATATTTTTTATTCCCCTAACTTTGAGTTAAGTACTTTTTTTGGTCATACATTATTAATTTGGATGGAAACAGTTAAATATGAAGGGTAAATTTATTCTTTTAATATTTAGTTAACAAAATTTCATAAATGCATTTTTTTCTAATTTCAGTTAAATCACAGCAGCACTTAGAGCATTTTTTCTGAAAAAATTACATGCCTGACACCGAAATCTGTTTCAATTAAACATCCAACAACGTCATAAGAGTCGATGACATCGTAGATATCAGAATCGTAGATGTCAGAATCGTAGATGTCAGAAGCGATCGGAACCAGCATTGATGAAGGCCCAGACGGTTCGACGAATGCTCAGACGGTCAATTAGAGAGACGCAGAGAAGACAAGCGGTTTCAACATCGTCGATGCAGAGACGATTGTCGTCGACGCAGAGAGAACGTCGTCGACTTCGTCAATACAAAGATGACGGTCAGACGAAGGCTTAGACGCATGGAAGACACTGCTTGTCTTCCATGTGTCTCTCTGTGTTGACCTTCCAAGACTTCGTCTAACTGTATGAGCCTTCGTCGATGTTGATTCTAACAACGACATCAACGCGGCTTCCAACATCTCAATGTCGACACTTCCGACATGTCGTCAATGCTTCCGACGTTGTTGAATGATGAATGTGCAATTGAAAAAGATTTCGGTGTTAACCATAATTTTTCCATAAAATGCTTTAAAAAATGTTTATATGGATTTTTATTAGCCAAATCCTAAAAGATAAATATAGCCCTCATACTTAACGGTTTCATTCAAATTAACAACATAGTAAAAAAAAAAAAAGCACTTTACTCAAAGTTAGGGGCCAGAAAAATTTTTAACAAGAGTCGAAAACTTAAATGAACAATTTGCAAGAGTCAAGGAACCAATTTAACTTTTCTCTTTTTTTTAACTGGGAAATTTAGCCAGCTTATTTTTTAGTATCTCTTCCTAGCTTAAATTATCTAATTTAGCTTAGTTTAGCTTAACCCAAAACCAAAAAGTCCCCCAAGTTTCCCATTGGTTGAACAACTCAGCACGAGTTTTGAAATATAATATAATGCATCTTGGGCACCTAAATGTAAAAGTTTGATTATTATATATTCAAATCAAAAGAAGAAACTAACCTTTTTTGAACTTTAGTAATATTTGAATAAGGTTTACATTTGTGAAAATGCTTGAATAATCTGAAATCTATTGTTTAAAAATAATGTAAATGCTCTCTTTATGAAAATCATTAGCATTTGAAAAGCTTTCTAATTCATCCAGTATTATAGTTTGATTTGCATCATACTTTTATTCTCTGCGTTGATTTATAAGTATGCATATTGAACTTGATAAAGGTGATTATCATTTGGCACCAAAAGTTCTAAAAAAGATTCATGATTAATGGTTGGGGTTTTTTTGTAATCATTGTAGTGATGAGTTATTGTTATTTATTTTTTGTGGGCAATGTGCATGAATTTGTATTGAGGTATCTCATTATGAATTCAAATTATTTTATGTTTTGATACAGCATGTGATATGATTATCTTTTCGGACAATAATTATAACTGATGGATTACTTGAACATGATGAATATGAAATATTAATGTGTTGTAATTTTTTGTGGATATGTTATTATATTGAAGATGATTAGCATTTAGCACCAAAAGTTCTAAAAAAGAGATCAAGATTAATGGTTGAAGTTTTTGTGTTCATTGTGGTGGTGAGTTATTGTTATTTCTTTTTGTGGGCAATGTGCAAGAGTTTGTATTGAGGTATATTATTATGAATTCAGAATATTTAATGTCTTGATACAGCATGTAACAATGATTAAATTTTTGGACAATATTTATAACTGATAGCTACTTGATCATGGTGAGTATGAATTATTAATGTGTTGTAGTTTCCATGGGTAAGTTATTATATGATGGATTATATGCAAAGTTGTTTGAGTGTACAAAAATGCTTATTTTTGGCCATTTGACGTTTATCCTGACCCGGTGCATCACCATAAAAATGATTGTGGTAAGTTAACATAGAGATGACAGGAGGACCAACAGAGGCCACGAGTTGGGAAGGTTAAGTTGATGCCTATATACAAAGAGTTACAAATAAATAATTTCTTTAACATTTGCAATTGACTCAATTTTCGATGAATTCTAAATTCACCAAAAAATGAACTATTTGAGAAGTCTAGTCACCTCAAAATTTCATTTTGCGTTGCATTTCTTCGAACCATATCCATTATAATACCACAAACCAAACCCCTCGGTTATTTGCCTCTTTTTATTCATAAAAAATAACCCAAAATACAAACATCCATAAATATAAATGTTAAAAACTCATGTATACATCATGAGTGGTACATTGTACAATAAAATATGAACATAGCAAGGCAGTAACTGAAGTAAGAAAGCATAGCAAATATGAAGCATAAATAATTAAATTCCAAGTAAAATCGAATAAGAAAAAAAGTAACAAAAAATCATACAATCGCATAACAGAATAGCAATCTATTAAGTTAAATATCCAATAAATTTAATCTAATACACTAATAAACCATCAATCTGAAAACAAACCGGAGTTTCAGCTTTTTTAGCTGGTGGTGCATATTCTTCATCCCCAGGCTCAGCAAAATGGCTGACATATTGAGCCATTCCTTCAAAAATTAAAAAATAGATATTACTCTCCATGAATATTCAGGAAGTATGCGAAAATATAACCTACCTGAATATGGTGGACACTTCCTTTTTTCTGGAGGAGGTTTATATTCCAGAGGAAGGCGAGGTTCAAAGAGTTTCAGAAGGTTGTTAGTAAGACCAGTTGGATGACTCTGCCCAATCTATATAAAAGCAAACCAACAATAGCAATAAAAAATGAATCACTATCACGATAAAATGTCAAACATGGTGCATATATAATCTTAAAAAGAAAAGACAGTCAATATATACATGAAGTCATTAATAACAATTTTGTTAACAAGGGTGCTTGAAATAAATATGTTATCAAAGTTAAGGTGGCTAATAAAAATAAATTAATGCTCATTATCAATGGATCAGTATACAAGTAAGGCTCCCATCGTGCCAAGAACAGTTTGAGAAGAAGAAAGATCACACTTGCAAATTTACCAACAAAGCAAAGTATTGCTAGGTAAAGATAAAATTAGAATGAAACCATAAGCATTGCAAATACCAAAAAGCAATTCTACAAATCAGACCTTATTACTTTGAGCAGTGGTAGAAGAGTAAGGGAGGACCACCTGGAAATTTTGTAATTCTTTTAAATGAATGAAAATTTTACTCAATTTAAAAATAATTGTACCTTGCACCTCCCTAAACTAAATAAATAAGCAAATTTACCCCTTTATTAAAAAGGACATTCCTTTCACAACCCCTTCACCTTCTAATCCTCGCTCCATTGTTGACCTCTGCGAATGATTAGTAGACTAAATGTGTTCGAAAGACGCTAGCGTACAGGCTCATTGAGTAATTCAGCAGTTTAAATCTAAATAAGCAAATTGCCTAAAATTTAAGCCATCAGCAACACTGGCAGCCATAAAATTCCATTAACTCAAAGTAATCGTATCTTCACTACCATGGGAAAATAACATAGATGAAACTTTTGGTGTTTCCAGCATGATAAGCATTTATTTTAACATCTTTAACAAAAGAGATACTGATAATAATTATATGCTATCAAAAACAGTAATATTTGATACTCATGTCTCATTAAGAGCATTACCTGAAAATAATTTACCTAATATCATTATTTAATTCCTCATGGAAACTACTTTATCTCAAACCAAACAGCCCTTAAAATATGTAGAGATCCAATGAGTGGATGACAGCCAAAAATAAATTCAATCAAAATACCATTAAATGAATCGAAATCATAAGATTTTCTAGTGCTACAGTGTTCCAAAAAGTAAAGTACAACATTATAACCCAGAGAAAGTGACAATAAAACAGATTTCATATAGATTTCATATAAGAAAACAGCTAAACCAAATATTGATACTAAGTAGGTAAAAGTTAATCCAAAAGTGAAAGACACAGCAAACCCAATTTCTCTCAAAAGTGTAAAATTTTGATTAAAAATTGAGATTAGAGCCCTACTAGACTTTAGAAGCCCTAATATTAATCCTTGATAAAATAAATTACAGAATAAATAGAGAAGAAAAACAATAGCAGGCCTGTAAAAGAGAAGGGGGAAAAAAATAAATGGCATTATAGCATTAAAGAAGGCTGCTTATAGGTTGGGAAGATTATAAATAACAGTGTAATAAAAATGGAAGTGATTGTAAACCTGAAAAAAAAAACTTGTAAAATGTACATAAAATTAGTGGAATGTAATAGTTATAATTAATGATCGCTAAGGACATAATTTTTATGATTAAGGATCGCTGAGGCTCCTAAAGTTGAACTGCAAAAATGCTTATCATGCTGGACCTAAAGTTGAGCTGCAAAAATACTTATCATGCTGGACCTAAAGTTAATGATCGCTAAGGCCCCTAAAGTTAAACCTCTTCTTTTCCATATGCACTATAATAAAACGTATTAGTTATAAATTAATGATCGCTAACGCTTCTAAAGTTGAACTATAAAAATTTTTAAATAATCAATTTTTTTATAAAAATGGCAGGACCACATCATGAAATTAAGAAAATATAAAATGGCTTGCAGTTAACTTTTAAAAATGGATTCTAAAAAATGGATCAATGTGATACATGAATATCATAGTGCATATGTAAAAGGAAAGACAAATCCAATGAGATAAGTTATACTAGATTTCATTTGATAAATAATCATGCAGAAAGCACACATTTTTAAAAGATAAGAGCATGACTACAAAAAGTAGAGCTGCTGTCTCACAATGATCTTCTATTACGTAGAGGAAAACAATTTAGCAAAGATGTCATGTCGATATTTGATAATATGATAATATCCATAATTAAGATGTCGTGTCATACCTTATGAAGTAATAAGTATGAGTTTATTAGAGATAATGGCTCATAGAAATGGTGTAATTCAATAAATTATTAGTTAAAATTTAGAAATAAAATTCTAAGATAGAAGCTCAAAATTTGTGCAATACTTGATAAAAAAAAACCTATTTGCATTAGAAATAAGATATTGATGTTTTCAGGTTTCTAAAGGTAGATTAAACATTAGAGAACCAAATGTGGAGCAGAAAAGAAAGGTTATTGAGGCGAAGAATTTGGCATGTAAGATTTAAAAATAAACAAAAAAATAAATACTCAAAATTAAAAATATGAGCATCAAAGTACAAAACGCATGCACTATGAGAACATAAATAGTAATTATTACAATTTGGTTTGATTTGAGTAAGAGATAGTAAAAACAAGTGCAAGAGTTTTAGATTGAGAAAAGTAGAGTGTGTGCAAGTATGCAAATAGATCAAATATAGCAACAACAATATCACCAATCCTTACTCCTACTAGGTGAGGTCAGCAATATGAATCTTTTTTCCCAAAGTGTTTAATCAAACATAAATCCCTCCCAATGTTCCAAATAGAAAAGATCATTTCTAATATTTTTTTTCCATGTCTTTTTTATCTTCCTTTTCCTCTTTTAACATGGGAGAAATTCATATACTCAAATTTTCTAACAAGAGCATCAAACGGTTTAACACTTAATATTCCAAAATCATCAACATTTTCTAATCTTATTAACTATTGGAGCCACTCCAACCTTGCTAAGAACGAACACATTTCTCGCTCCATTCTTTCAAATATACCTACTCATCCACCTTAGCATCTTCATCACTGTAACAATTATTTTATGGGAGAATTTTTTTCTTATCCCTATACATAATTGTCTCAATTCAGTTCCTTTCATTTTATTTGTATCAATTAGGTTCTCATAAATACCAAAAAAAATAAAACTAATCCTTAACCAGCTTGCTGAGAGAGATCGAAGAGGGAGAGAGCGTGGAAGGTAGGAAGAGAGCAGAAGAGGGCACTGAGGAGAAAGAGTTCGGGAAGGGGAAGGGGAAGGGGAATGGGAGAGATTGAAGAGGTGGCGGATGGGCTTAATGGTGATGGAGAGGTCGGGATGCTGTGGCCTGAGACTATGGCGCAGGACAAGATTTGTAGGAGACCGAAAAGGGAAGACGCAACGAAGATTAGCCAGAAATATGCGAACCTTTGGTCGCCACCGAAGGGCCGGACAGAAATTTCTACCAATATAGCGGGCGGACGGAAGACGGCCCTTTAGTAGTTACCATGTCCCAGAATTACAATGTGCTGCTTCTAGAGAAGGGTGGCTACCCTTGTAGAAATGTGAATGTGTCTCTCTTTCAAAACTTCCATATTTCTCTTGCTGACACCTCTCCTCAGTCTCCTTCACAGGCATTCATTTCTACAAATGGAGTTATGAATGCAAGAGCAAGGATTTTGGGAGATGGGAATTGCATCAATGTTGGATTCTGGACAGAGACAAAGGGGCAGTTGATTTTCCTTGTACGCTGTTATGAATGGTAGAATTTCATGTCCGGCCGCCGTCAGCAATCAAAGGTCTGCATATCCTCGACTCATCTCTGTTGCCTCTTCCCTTTTCGGTCTTCGGCAAATCTTGTACCACGACATTGTCTCCGGCCAGCATCCCAACCTCCCCACCGCCACTAATCTCATCCACCGCCTCTCCCATCCACCTTCCCGATCTCTTCTCCTCAATGTCCTCCTCTGCTCCCTTCCCGCCTTCCACTCTCTCTCCCTCCCCTCGCTCCCCCACGCCACCCTGATCTCCATCCCGACAGCTTCACCTTCTATCAGCCTCCAAGCGCAGGTGATGTCGCTCTTTGTTAGAGGAGTACAGCTTCAAATGCGAGGGAGGAGGAGAAGAAATGATCTGGTTGGTTAAGGACTAGATTATTTTTTTTGTATTTATGGGGATCTAATTCATACAAAGAAAAGGAGATGGACTAAATTGAGACATGTAAGAGTATATGGACTAGAAATAAATTTTCTCTTATTTTATTGATAAGTTTCTTCTTTGTTGGCCAACATTCAGCACCATATAACATAGTCAGCCCTATAGTTGTTTTGCAATTTTTTTTTTGAATTTTAAGATAATTTGACCATCCAACACTCCAAAAGCACTCTTCCATTTCATCCGAGTAACTTAGATTCTAGTAATCACATCACTCACAATTTCACCAATATTTTGAATAACTAAAGTACAATATTAGAACCTCTTGCTCTTCTTGATCACATGGTCCTGCTCTTGAAATTATGGCTTCGATTACACTTAAAATTACACTATATTTTGTTTTTGAACTGCTAAAATGAAATCTTTAGATTTTAAAGAAGTCACCCACAACTCCAAATTTGCTTTAATTAAGTATATGAAATACAAACCATTAATGCATATTATTAATTGAATTAATAACAATATTAAGGCTTTATACCATTAATTTAATTTTATATAAGCTATAGATCCAACCATGGGGAAGCCTCAGAGCGTGTGCCCCCATGAGCTTGATTCCATGCCACCCTCCAGTTGCCATGTAAATTTTGGCCTAGTAGCCAAGGCAAACCCTAAACAACTTCAACAGCACCTTTTTAAAATAGATGATCATACAGAATAGTAATAAGTGAAAATATATATGTGCAAATAAAATTAGCACGTCATGCAGTACTGAATGAAAAAAATAAGTTCTCAAAAGGAAAGCAGTAGATAGTTGAGACGTGTTGTTGATGATAAATATGACCACTTAACAATGGCCTTGAGAAAAAAGTTGTTTATAAGATGAGCTGTATTTAGCTTTGGAACCATGTAAATCCTACTTATTAGTTTCCATATTTAGTGCCCCTTTCCTCAACCCCCTCACAATACCCTAGTAGTCTTCACTATTCCGAACAAAAATTACAAATCATAGAAATACACCTAGTAACGTGAAATAGAAAACAAGATAATCTACTCCAAGATCCAATCAAATCTCTACCAAGCCAGCAAGGCTCATTTGCAACTAAAAATCAGGAAAACTAACAATTATCACAGTTGAACCTACGTTTTTAAGAGAGTCAGAGCCATAACGTGATGTCTTATCATACTTAACTCGCCCAACGATATTTTCTATTTCCCAAATCCCCTAAATCGGCCCAAATCCAAAAATACTACACAGACAAATACATAGCACCCACAAAACAGCGTCAAGACTTACAAATCATATTGAAAGAAAGCAAGGAGTTTCTTTTTTTTTCGGCGATATGAAAGAATTAGGGCTTCTTTGAATTACCAGTTTAAGCTGGAGAACATTCGCTCGATTCTGAGCCTTGGTACGAGCCTGTACGGCAGCGTTGGGATTGCGCATCATGGCGTCGTTGTAGTCTCCCATCTTCGTCGATAGAGGCGAAGTGAAGGAGAGAGGGCCGAGTGAACGGAGCAAAGTCGAGTTCTCGAAAACCCGTTTCGCGAGACGGCGGCGGAGACCATCGGGCTTAAATAGGCCTTCTGATAGGAACGGTGTAAAAACCACCTCATTCTCTGCGGATCCGATTATTGAAAACAATTACTTTTGTTTGTCTATAATTCCTTAGTTTTTAAATAAAATTCGCACTAAGTGCTATACTTAGTGAATTATGATAACATTTAATTTGAATTTTTAGATGGACTAATCCTTTTAGAAGAACATACTAACCTTTATATTATTTTTATAGATAACATGTAATTCATATGACTATATGAAGGCATATGAACGTGGTATATGCTTTCAATTTTAGTTGACATTTAATATTTCTTTAGCATTTATAACAATTTTATTTCTAGCTTCAATTCAAGAGAAAAATTTGTTCTTTGTTCAAATTAGTTATTTGATTGTGATGGGCTTTACTCTTGTTTCATGATTTTATTGTAGTTCATTAAATATTAGAATTTCTTATGCACTAATTTTTGTTTATTTCTTATTATTTTATTTTAATTCATTCATTAAATTTAATAACTTTTAGTTTTTTATTTTCAGCTTACAATATAATTTTTATTTAGCACATAATTCAATTAAATATATTCAGAAAGTCTTTTCTTTTTCATTTATTAATAATTATTTTTATTCATGTGGTACCTATAATTGATATTGTTTAAGCTTAAATTAAATCTCGATAAATTATAAGTGAAATTAATAAATGATTTTTTTAGTTATTGATATATTATTTAATATTTTATTATGCAAATAAGTAGTATTTTATTAGCTTTTTCTTTAATATATCTTTTTAAGATTATGTTCTAATAGAAATATTTGTTAATAGTCTTAATTATTGATTTTTTTTAGTGATTATAATGATAAAAATAAATTCATTGAATTTATATTATTTAATTTACTTCTTAGCAAGATATATTCATGTATTTGAATCATCAAAAAGAGAAAATTTATGGATCATAGGGTTCAAGTCTACTTATCTTGCTCAATTAGATTATAATGATCGCATGGTATAATTTTATTTTTATATAAATCAAATCATTATTTTATCTAGTTATATTTAAGAATCTAATTTCAATAAGATCAAAGTGATTAAATATCTTAAATTCAATTCAAATGGTTCACATAACTTTGAAAATCCTATCAAATTAAGGGCAAGGCTCACAATCAAATGTTGACACTCGACTATCTTTAGCCTAAGTTTTCTTGTAAGCATGTGTTGAGCCTCAAGCCTACAATTTATCTCCAAGATTATTGTCATTGTAAGATTCAATACACCATACAAAGTATTTATTTGGACATCAATTGGAGATTATGAGTTTTTGACTCTTTAATAAATTATTATTTTAATCCTAAAAATAAGATTTATCCTTATTTAGCTTCTTAACCCTATGTCAACTTAGGAAAACTTAATTTATGATATGTTTGAACATTAAATGATGAATTGAATAGGAAAACAACTAGTTTGACCTAAATAATGGTTAAGTCCAAGTGATTATTGTTATGATACATTTGACTAAAAGAGTATACTAAGACTTCAGAAAGGAACCATAATAAGAAGATTAGTGCTGCACTCAATCTAGTATGTTTAGTGATTGAATCCCTTTAGATCTTAGTGAATAAACTAAGTGTCTTCAAGTAACCTACCGAGTGTAGGATAGGCTATCATATTATATTAAGTGTAAAGATAGAACCATCTAGGAGGTTGATGATTAAATCCAAAGTATAATTATATTATAGGCTTAAGACCTTGGAGAGATATTATTAAATGTGTCACTTAAGACTATAACTTAGCAAAGAGTCACACTTAGATGAATTTAGATTAAAAAGTTATAGTTATTTAAACCATAGAGGAGAGCATTTATTATAAGGATTATAGAATGGCATTAGTCTTATTAAGATTAAGTTTAGATCATCCTTAATACATTAGATCACTCAAGATTAGTTAACCCTTCGGGTTCTATATTTAAGTGACCAGTTTAGATTAATGGGCTACAAAGATTAATACCTTAAAGTGAGAATGAAAGTGAACTCTATATTTAATTAGTAATAACCTATATTTTTAAGTATCAGTAGAATCTATGAATAGGAATTTGAGATATAATGTCTTATGTGATATATTAAAGATAGACTTAAGTACTTATGAGTCTTAGAACATTTTGTATTAGTAGATAAAGTCAAATCATAAAACCTAGTATTATAATATTAAATCTTGGAAACTTCAAGATTTAAGAAGAAGAATCCTGCAACTTTAGCTTGGTAAATTAGTATGGGTTAAATCTAATAACCTTGTCCCAAGTAAGATTATTATTTTAGCTTTATTAGACCAATACTTCTATTAATTCATTAGTATATTAATAAACTAGTATTGATCTACTTAGTAGTTTATCTTTGATAGCTAACCTAAGATGTTAGATGGAGTTATTAAGGTATCATTCTGTTAAATGAAAATTGGGTTAATCATTAAAAGATAATCTAGCCTATTATATATAATTAGAATAGCATATGTCATGTGCCTAAGTTTTGTTAGACTCAATTGTAGTAAATTGAGAATATAAAATCTAACTTAATATATCATTTCCATCCCTTAGAAATAGAAATGACCCAATTACCTTAGTATTTTATTTTAACATTTAGCTAGCAAGTATCAATGATCATTAGAATTTAAATTGCATACTTAATCTTCAGAATATCCAATATGTAAAGGTTATGAATTAGAGACTTATATTAGTAAAACCTTTACTTAAATGAAATTTTGATTAGAAACTCATAATGTATAATTAATTTGTAGTGTTCTTAAAGAGAAAGGAGTACCCAAACTTTTTTTATTATGGCAGACTTAAAACTTAATAAATTCTTAAGTTGAATCTGAGATGTTGATTAGGGAACTTTAGTATATAATATAATCCATTGAGTGGGATTTAAGACAATAAGCTCCAAGATGAATGAAAATACTATCTTAAGGCAAGATTAAAAATAATTTAAATCATAAAAATATGATAACCTGTAATGAGCCATAATAAACCTATATTTGGTAACTTCGAATGGCTTAATAAAAGGGGAATATTAAACTCAATCATTTATAGCATTGAATAAAATAAGTCTTTATATCACATTCAACATATATACTAATAAATTATTTTATCACCTAAATAATACTTAATTAAATTATTTTTTTCCAAACCATATTAATATACTATTATGCTTCAATTAACTTAAAAATCTTTAATATCTAAATTAATTTGGGGCTTGATTAGCCCCAATCATTAGGATAGATAAATAAAGTATAAAATAATAGATATCACATGATTTATAATAAACAAAAAATCCTTGAAATGCTACAAAATGTTGAAACTAAATTCTTGAAATCATATATTAAGATAATGTGCATGAAAATAAATATTTAAACATTCTTCTGAGGGGTTTGTGTGGTGAATTATATGGTACAACTATTATTAAGCCAAGTCATGCTATTGGAATATCAGGAGACCACATGTCCTATGATGGAGAATGTGTGTGTTTACAAAAAACCCCACTTACATTATTGTTGAGCAGGCGTGCTTGATTCCTCACATTATTCTGGGCCCACAGAATAAAACACATATTTAAACTAAAATAAATAAATAAATGATATATATGTAGTTACTATCTTTATGATTGTATTTTCAATTTATGGTCTTTATGATCGTACTTACATATTATTGTCCTTATGACTATATTTATATTATATTCAGTCCTTAAGACTGAGATTGTTTACTTACTTACTTTGTTACAGAAGCTTACTTATACATTTACTTACAGTTTATGCAGTGTAACTTTTCATACTGTCACTTACATATTTCTCTACACTGTCTTTTACTATTACTTAGTATTTGCTTTATTTAGACATATACATGCTTCCTCTATTTGTTCAGTTGCTTGTGCAACACACACTTGCTTATTTAATCTCTTTTATATAGGATTGAGCAACTTATTATAAGTTTGTGTTCTTTCATATTTTACCATTTTTGATATTGTCAGCACTTTTTGCTCAGTTTCCTGCATTATGCTCCACTTTATTAATTTATAAATAGTTATTGTAATATTCACTTAGTTAAAATAATATTAATTACTCTTAAATTTTACTTAGATTTTTTAAATTTTAATCACTTATTTCTTTTTGTTTGTTATGGCTTATTGAATTAAAAATTAAATATGGTAGATCAATAGCTAGGTGTGAATATTGACCAGAGGTGAATCATGTCCAGTTGTTACAGCTTATGCACCATACTTATCAGTCTTTTTACTTTATTTTCCTAGGGGACGTGTGTCCCTAAATATTTACATAAACTATATTAATATATGTATATCTTACTTTATTATTTTGTGATGAATTTTTTTATTATAAATGGTTGTAATAGAATGTATGTATATTTATATTATTTATGCATCTAGTTTTCCCATTTATAGATCATTAACTCAAGTAGTACTTAATAGTGGGTTGAGTTACACTAATCTAGTATTAAGTACTATAGTAACACTTATTATCAAATTATATTACTTAATCTAATAACATGGCGTTATAGGTTTCCACCTTAGTTTATTAGATACACAATATTTTGTTGTCTCGATAATATACTAAATAATTATTTTATAGTGCAGTTAGTTGTTACCTATACATTCTTGAGTCGCATTTTAATGACCTTAACCAACTATTAAACTATTTAGAGTGCTCTTGAACTAGATAATTTATTATATGATATATAGAATATCATATATCTCTTTACTCCTTCTATTAACTCTTAGGATAAAACTTCTTAAGGATTCTTCTAAATTTTATATATGTTAGATTCAAAAGAATACTTTGATCTTAGAATTCCATAATTATAATTTTATATAAATATTTTTATCCCATTCAATAAATTATTAGAGCTTAAGATAAACCACATATTTGTCTATGGTAATGTCACTCTCATCAACATCAAATGATCCATCAAAATTAAGCTAATCAATTTTTATTTCTACCTTAAGAAAACTTAAAGTCAATTGAATACTCTTCTTCATAATTAAGATTTGTAAAACTAATATTAATTTTTACTCTTTACCCTTGTAGTATTTATGTCATGTCAACTTAATTGATTATACAACTTCAAGTGATATATTTACTATTTAAGTTACACAATAGATTGAAACCATGTTTATGTATGCATACATTATTATATTTTATTATTTTAGTGGTCATTGATGTTATTCCACAAAGGACTTAATGCAAAATCATATCATTTATTCATTCTAAGTTCCACTATTTATCACCTCTAATTAATGAAAATAAAACATTCTCTTTGAGTCTCTTAGCACCATGAACAATTTACAACTTTAATTTTTCTAAATAAACATTACTTCATATATCAATTTAAGCATCAACTATGAGTTATGATAACAACTTTATCTTTGATATATCAATTTAAACATCAACTATGTCAAAAATTAATGTGAGGATGTGAGTTCACAACCAACTATGCAAGAACTTTAGAGGAAGGAGAAAAATATTTTGTTAGCAATCAAAAAACAAGCAAGAAACAAAAGCCCACCAACTGCTAAATTTATCATTTATGGAGAAACTACACAAAAACTATAATGGAAGGTCTAACTTAAATGAAGATGACAAAGCAAAAGAATAATAATAATAATAATACTAATAATAAATAAGAGGAATAAAAAGAAGAATAAAATTGTATAAATTATTAAAGTGTCAAAAAGTTGTATCAAAGATATTGAGATAGTTATTTTTGGTAGATAGATTTCTTATTAACTAGAATATGTGGCATTCATTTACTAAGTTTATTATTGCACATTCAAAATTGTTATATGATTTAATATAAATAAGCCAAGTAGGAATTTTCTTATACCACACTAATTGCCCCAAAATTCCAAATTAAGCATGGTGCTCTCTTACATGTTCTAAAGATAACTTAAGAAAAATAACTGCTTAATAATTTATTTTAACATGAATAATATGATTATGAACTTGTAATTCCTTAGTCACATGATCATATTGAGCGACTTTAAAAAATGGCATATATGCACCAAACATATCTCATTTAATTATGAATTAAAATATCACAAAGTCTTGATCACAATGATCTTAAAATATTACAACTTTTAATAAATAAAAGTAAAAAATAATAAGAGTCGGTAGTAGCAGTATCACTCTCTGGTTCTTACAGCCTTTCCTCTATGATAGTTTATGATCTGTGCATGTTTCAAAAATGCTGGCATTTGAAAACCGATTAGTTGTGAGACTAAGTATTGATAGATATCAATTTTACAAATATTAAATAATAAGTAAAATAATCATTTTGATAGGAAATAAAGAACTTTACAATTTATTTCTGCAAAAAATTTGATTTAGCTGCAAGAAAATATTAAGCATAAAAGAATTTTTTATCACAAAAAAAAAATACATAATTTTAATGTTTGATATCTGGTGATTTGTTGGGCAAGTATAAAATTGAGGAAAAGAAGGGTTCATATTTGTGTTACATAATAATCTCATCTTCCATCTTTACATGCCCCTTCAAAGGCTTGATAGTATAGGCTTTTTATGCTCCCGATATCGGATAACCCCGTTTTAACATTTGTTGGATCATACTAAGAGAAAAGGTTCAATAGTGAACCATGTGCAACACATTTATCCAAATTTCTTTAAATATCATTTTTATATAATATTAAAATAAGTTTTATCAAAATTGTGCAATGATGAGCGCAAAAGCATATGAAACTAGAGTAAAGAGAGATATCTGGTACGTTTGGTAATAATAAGTTGATGTGATTATGAACAAATATTCTCTATATAAAATTTTCATATGATTTAATATTTACTAAATACAATTGTTTACATAAGAAAATAAAGATTTTTTATTTTTTAAAAGGTCTCAAGTGATAAAAAAAGCTTAGATATTGGCTTGATTCAAACTAAAAGAATCACAACCCCTAGTTTTAGTTTCTTAAGAGTTATGAAGTATATCTAGAAGGTAAATAGATGATATTTAGTGGTTTGGAAGTGTTTTAGGTTGTCTGTGAAGGCTCTAGCTACTTTTGGCTAAGTGCTTAGATTGAGCCAACTTGGGTTAGCTCAAATGTTCAAGTTTTGATTTTAGGGTTATAAGTGTTGATTATCAGTGCTAAAATTGTTGAGATACTTAGTCAAGAGTGTTGCTTTAGTCAAAAACAAATTTGGGGATTCGTAGGTCACTTTGGACTATGGATGGATTTGGGCTAACCAAAAACTAGCTTAATTAGCTAAGTGATTTCTAAAAGGACCAAATCTTAATATTAGCCTAGGGCAGGCTAAAAATAAGTAATAAGGAGACATCACATTCTTAGAAGGTGAATGTCAGTGTTTTATGATTTGGCCTCGCTTTTCTTTAGTTGTTAAATAGACATGTTTAACTCCTCTCTTCATTCTGAATATGCCCACAAAATGAGTACAGATTAAAATAAATTCAATTAATTAACATATGAGATCTTCTTCAATCTTATAAATTGTTAAGACTCATCATAGCTTTCAGCTATATTACTTTATATAGTTCTAGACTATATGAATCTTAGACTAATAGTCTAAGGTCTTCCTTCAATTTCCTTAATATACATTTTCTATAATTTAGTACTGTACTTTACTTGTTTACAGTTTACTTAGATTATAGTGAATATTATAAAATTATATTTAAATTTTTCATTGTTTATTTTTCTTACTTAGCATAAGTTCATTTGAACATATACATGATTTACTTCATTTACTTTCATATGCACATCAGTTTCTTTCTAGCCTATTTAGTATGCCTTTACCCTTATTTTATTTGTAGGCTAGGATGTATACTTAAGTGAGTATTCTAACTTACTTTATCTTTTTCTTTTCCTTATATACTTTTTTATATTTGTATGCTTACCTTTTTGCACCCATGCTTGTGCTTATTTTGTAACTAGTAGTGATATCTAATTAAAATAATAATATGCTTAGCTAATCTTAAAATATACTTAGACTGTTTAGTCTAACTAGATTTTTTATTTTTTGGCTTTGCCTTATCACATGTAAATGTCAAAATATAATAGATCAGATATATTTGGAGGCTAGTGGAGTTGGACCAAGTGCTAAAAGCTAACTGCTTCCGCTTATCATATAATAAAAATATATAGCTTTTAATTAATTTCAAGTGAACTTTAATTACTTTCATTTCTCTTTGTTTACTGTTGGTTTGTAATTAATATTATTTTCCTTACTTTTACCGCACTTGTATTAGAGCTTAGATTATATTTAAATGCTTATGATGAATGAATGGATGGATATAATGAATGAATGGATGAAAATAAATGTATAAAAATGATTATTAACTAAGTTATTAGTTGCATATTTAATTTATATGTTAATTAGAATTAGATGAATACTACATTACTTATAGAATTAAAAAATAGTTAAATATCTAAGTGAGAATCTTTCCTTATCTACATGTGAGTATTGAATACTTGTGAATTGAGCATACCATAGGATAGATAATTATTACATATGTGATTTTCTTCATTTAAACTTTTAGGATTATAAATGAGCAATCCCATATAACATATTAACTCTATTTTAGAATTGGAAATAAGCAATCCCATGTAACAGATTGACTTTACTTTAAAATTGAAAATGAGCAATCCTATGTAATGGATTGACTCTATACTATAACTAAAACTAAACAATCATATGTAATAGATTGATTACATATTAGTTTTAGGTTATTTTTCTTTCAATGATAACTTCCATTGGAATGTAAGTCTTGTATGTCTACCTTGCAGGTATTTTTTTAGCTATTTACAAAGAAAACTCTGCCAAAAATTTTAAGAAAATAATAACTTAGAATAATTTGGCAAATAGTAGATTCATATTTCACATTTAAATACTTAGAATCTTTACATTAATAATTGCAAGTAATCACATCAATTGCTTTTGAATTTACATTTTATCATGTCTTAGTACATATTGCATTTTCATATATAAATTACATAACACAATTCATAAATTCTCTTTCATCTTAACTTAAGATCCTCTTCTAAATCTTTGGCCAAGCACAATATCTAATGATTTGAGTTAGTTTTCTTCTAATCTAGTATTATGTATTGTGATGGCATATCAATGTTGAGTTAGATGATTCTCAATATTGAGGTTGTTATAATGCATAGGATCCCTTATGACGATTAGTTGAAGCTTCGCTCCTTTCTTGATAGTGGGTTTTGGTTGGAGATCAGATGTTGGTTTATGTATTGCTATAAATGGTATCTTCTCTAGTGGTTTGACTGGCAAAAGTTTGATGGTTTTATTGTTATGTTAAAAATTATATGTGTTCTCTCTACTATATTGAATTACACTCAAGTCATAAAGCCATGATCGCCCAAGTAGAATATGAGCAATATTCATAGGGAGCACATCACACCAAATTTATCCTCATAACTACTAATCTTGATAGGAACTAAATATCGACTAGTGATGGAAAGCAAAGTATAGTTAACCTAATTAATATGAAATGATTGGGGATGAGGTTCAATTTTTAAATTAGCTCTTGATATGACATTGGTAGAGATAACATTCATTGCACTACCCCCATCAATAACTAACCTGCACCTTCGCTCATTGCACATAATATATATGCTAAAAATTATTCTTCTCCTCTAATCTTCTTCTTCATTCTTAGCTATTATAAGGCATCTCATCACATTAATTTGAGGATCATCTACAAATTCTTCATCTGATAATGGGGTATCATCATAAACTTCTTCTAAGGTTTCATCTATAGGGTCATGAACTTCATTTAACAATAAGATTTTTGCCTTACATTGGTTCTGCATGTGACCTCTCTTGTAACATTTGAAACAAATAATATCTTTGACATTATTAGAGCTTCCCTCTTTGGGTGGATAGTTTAAGCTAGAGGCTGGAATGGGTGTGGTAGTTGACTTATAATTTGAATTAGAAGTCACTTGAGCTCTAGTTCGTATTATAGAAGCTGACTTCTTTTGTTGTTCAACAAATATAGCATAATGGAAAGCTTCTTCTAATGTTTGGGGATCAAAAAGTTCAACCTCATTTCTAATTTCTATTTTAAGCCCAATAACAAATTTATTAGCAAGTTGCTAATCAATATCCCCATAATTGATCTTAAAAATTAGATCTTCAAAAGTATTTAAGTATTCTATTACATAAAGAGAGCATTGCCTTTGAGTCAACAATTATCCATGTAACTTCTTATCATGATGTCGAAGACAATATTTTGACTTAAGCATTTCTTTCATCTCTATCTAAGTAAGATTTATCCTTCCTAATCTTTGTTCTTTTGTTAAAGTGTTTATCTAATAAATCTTAGCATGACCAGTCAATTTCATCTTAGCAAAAGAAACTCATTAATAATCATCTGTCATATACTAATCAAAGAAGTCATTCATTTGGATTAACCAATATAAGAATTTGTTTGGATCATGTGTGCCATCATAAGTATGAGCTTCAACTTTAACTCTTATAAAGAGATCATTAAAATTATTAGCAACTCATTGGTGGTCTCTTCTTTCTCCATTCTTAGGGTTTAATTGTCCTTGATGAGGTTGGGGAGGTGGTGGAACATGGGGTTGGCAATCACTTGCATCTATGTATGAGCCATCATCTTCCATAGGTGCGCTAAGATTATGAATAGAATGTGGAGCATAATTTTTATTATTTTGTAAGAGGTTTAAGATGATTTGTATTTGATCTTTAATTTCTTGCATTTGAGTTTTATTTTTCTCAAATAATTTTATTGTCTTTATTTCATGTTCATGAATCCTAAGATCTAGGAAATCTACTATCTTGATCAAGTTCTTGATTTGGTCTTGGGAAATTAACTTTGGTGCCATTTTTTTTATATAAGGAAATATGAGGGAGAAAAAAAAATTACTAAATTTGAGAAGGTGAAATAGAAAATATAAGTGTAAAAATAATGTGAATTATAAGTTAAAAGAACTTCCAAGTGAGGAGGGGGCACTTGGTCACTTACGTCCCAAGCTCTCCTTAGGTTGTTTACGCCATTTTGACAAAGTTTTGTTTAACTTCGCAATACAATATGTTTTATACAAGTATATTCTTATGCATACAGGTTTAATGCAACTAAATGTTTTTTTATTTTTATTTTTTCTAAATTTAAAAGTCTTATTTTCTTAAGAATTACAAATTAATTTAAGTGATGAAAATAAGCAACTAATATTTTCACAAATACCAAACATAGAAAGTAAATAAGTTCGTATAAATTTTTTGTTCGCATCAAGATAAAGGCTTCAATATTAAGTGGAACACTCACTTTTCATATTTTCACTCAAGTAAATATTTAAGATATGTTCACACAAGGATATTGGATAGGCTATACAATGGTGCTCACTAATTGAAATTCATGCACACACTATAGATTTACAAGTAATATGATAAATTTCCAAGCAATTAATATAAAAAATATTAAGTCATAAAAAGGAATAACTTACCTTGCACTTGTTGGCATGACTCCAAAGTTTGTGGAGAAAATTTAACCAAATTTTATTCCTCATGCCGAGATGCTTTCTTTTTTTTTTGGCTTTCCTAATCTCGCTCTGATACCAAAATATGATGCCAGTGGGCTGCCATTTTTTTTTGGTAAATTAGGTATTTAAATATTGAATGAATTGGTAGGATAATATCTAAGGATTATTTCTGGAGTTTGTGGTGGGTTGGTTATGGGTTTATAGTGGAATATTTAAAGGAAAGCCAAGACTAGTCCAGATTGAGATTAGTTTGGGCTGATTCAAAATATCCCTTTTGTAGATGGGGTTTTAGTGGGTTAAAGGGCTAAAAATAAATTAATATAGGTAGTCTAAGATATGTAGTTTGAATCTGGAGTAGATGGCTAGGTTTGATGGTATTTAGATGTGTGTCGAGGGGTAGAGAAGAAGATTAGGTCGGGCTATTTTTTGATTTGGCTGCGAAGGTTGTGGTGGAGTTTGGAAAGTGTTTGGGAGATTAGATAATGATTTAATATTTTTAAATGATACTTAAGATGCTGGAGAAGATATGTGAATTATTTGAGGTTATGAAAATAAGATTATAGTTAGAAAATAAAATATAAATAAGATAATAACCTAACTCACTAAAGATAGGCAATAAACTTGACACCACCAAGCACTAAGCAATATGAGAGTTATTCACCACAAATTTTTCTCATTCAAGTAACTTAATTGTATTACATTTCAACTCATATTTATAGGCACTACAAGCCTTTTACCCTATAAGCTTTGGAGGGAAAATATGAAGAGAAATTTTGAAGGGAAAGATGGGTAGTTAGCAATTAGTGAGAAAGTAACTCCAATTACTTATATTAAATATTTTTCTCTTAAATAAAATGTACAATATTAATAAATATAAAATACAAATGATAAGCCCAATATTTGGGCTCTTTATTGGGCCTTTGATTGGGCTCTTATAATTAGGCCCACCTTCAAGTTCTTCCCTTGAACTTTAGCCATAATTCTTGTTATTGAACTTTTAATAATATTCTTAGGATGTACTACATCATGGAGAGCTATAAATTTTCAACCACTAGTATATGAGTGCTATAACTTTGCTTATTTACTCTTCTAGGTTTTGTGATCAATTTGACAGAAGACTTTACTGGTTCATTTTAGGTCCCCTTTCAGACACTCAACTTCAGCAAACACTTATTAAAATCAAAAAATATTTTCTTAACAAATTTTAAAAAATTTCTTGCTATATTGTTATTATCATAACTTTTAATCTAACCATTAGATTTAGCTGATGTATGACAGTATTACTCTATATTATATTAGGAACAACTTTAGTATTGAACACATAACCTAGTTTTTTTATTTAGGACCCCATATTTAGGTCCAAAGTTTAGAAATAATGTGATAATTTCTTATAAAATTTTAGAAATAGTCAACATTTTTCTCAAACTTTGTATATTCATAATATCTAAAACACTTTGAACTAATAATTAAAATTTAACTTGTTTAATTTTATATAAATTAGGAATAGTTTTTATTTAGACATTAATAGCTAAAAATATCATTTGAACCTTCATTTAGGTGTTCAAAATTCACTATAAACCCTAATCACATCATCAAACTAATTTTAGGATCCCAAACTTCATAATGTTGATACAAAATATTTATATTATCATTTTTTAGGTTTTTAAATAGTAGATTAATGTATAAGATATAATTTTTAGCATAATTATTTAAGAAAAGTTTTGAAGAGTAAATGAACAAATCAATTACGTAAAGTTATTCTAATTATATTATTTTTTGCATTGATTTAGATTATTTATTTTGAATGTATACAACTAATGCATGTGCAACAGTGATATGTTAAGTTAAATTATATTTTTTACTTTCCATAAATGTTTTTGACAAATATATGTAGTGAGAGTATTTGGAAGTATAACAAAATTAAATCTGTACATGTATGATTTGCTAGTAACTCATGAAAAAATAAGAAGGGATCTAGTTCATTAAGAAGGAATAAAAGTTCTAGAGAAACTCTTCACCAAAATAATATGTATATGAACTGTTATTAATGGGTAATTGTTACATTCATTGAATAATTTTAATGTTAATATCTGGGTCTCAAAATGAAGCTTGGGGGTCCTAAGCTTGAGGGTTCTTGTTGTTCCATGTCCGATTGTTGGGCATGCCAAAAATTGAGCACCCTCATAACCAAAGTTCAGGTGAAATCGGAATGTTGGCGAGTGATTTTCTTAGGAGCATGGTGGCAGCAGTCCAAATGCAAGGGTTGTAGAAATGAAGGTTTGGGCGATGTCCTCCAAATTTCCATTATTTGTGATATGGATCACATCATATAGCTGCTATTGTTGTGACTGAAAATTCTTTGGAATCTGAGAGCAGCACAAAGGCGTAGGAAGAATATGTTCAATTTTCTTTAGAAAATTTTGCACAGAACCTGTTCGTTCAAATGCCTCAACAACCGATATAAACAAAAAAAAATTGAGGACAGCAGAAAACAGTGCCATGTGAGCCGATCAATGAAGACTACCGTGGACAAAATGGAAAATGTGCAACGAACTTTGAGGAAGACCAACAAAATGCCAAGTTTGTCGGATCACTCTTTGTCCGCCTATTTGAAAGAAGAATCCCTTATACGGTGCTTAAGAATGAGCTGAAGCTTCGTTGGAGTCGCTTTGGTGAGTTTAGCGCATACCTTCTTGAAGCTAATTGTATCTTAGTAAATTTTGATAATGACAACGCAAGCTCTCAAGTCCTAATGAGAGGACCCTAGTTCATTAGTGGCCAAGCTCTCGAAGTTGCCAAATGGGTCCCTAGATTCACACCTAGTATGAGAATTGGTTGGACAACACCTCTATGGATCCGCTTGTTGTGGCTTCCGTTCTGCCTATGGACTAATGAAAACCTCACAGAGCAGTCCATGGCGTGATTCCTTGCCACGGTCGACGCGCTAAGCCAAGAACCAGCACCTGCCATCGACAGAGCGGCCGACGACGTGATTCCCTAGCCTCAAAGGGAGGGCTAGAGCATGGCTACTGTGGGGGATTGTGGAGGGCAGCTTCAAATTGAAGTCAATCGAGTTCGACCGGCTCGATCGGACCCGATCAACTATTTCAGTTTTGCGTGAAATGAGATTTTGAAACTACAATTAGAGGAATTGTAAATCTAAAGTGGGATAGAGAGTGTATCTTGCTTCATCTCCTTCGACTGAATTAAGGTTAGGTCATAACTTCTTTGACAACAGAACCTACATATCTTTAGCACTCCCCGAACTCTCAGTAGAATGGTGAATGAAGTGAGGAGGAAATGGAATGTAATAAGGAAAAAATGGAGGCTGGCAGAGGAGTGGAGAGCCGTGCTCCATAGCACAGCCTGCAGGTGCATGATTGATCACAGATGGAGACGTACATGAATACGATCTCGGATGTTGGATATGGATTTTGACTGATGGTCAAATTAGACGGATCGTCCCACAGCCGTCTGATCAACCTTAAGTGGCGTGCGATGGCCAAGATTGCACCGGATGGCTGCTCCGTGTTCGGCACCTTGCACCTGATCTCCACGGTTTTGGTAATGACGGTTGGATCGGTTTAAATAAATATTAATTTAAATTAATTATTTAATTAATAAATTACAACTTTTTATTTAATCAAAATTAAATAATTAAATAAACTCTGAAAATTCTCAAAATTTATTCTTAGCTAAATGAGGGGCGATGAACTCAAAAATGAAGTCAAATATCAAATCGGAGATCATTTAATTATCTTACTTTTTTGAGTATTTAAATATAATAAAGTATTTGGGAAAATTAGGCAATTTTTCAAACATTACAAAAGTACCACTCCTAGCTATTTTGGGGGCGAGAAGTTCAATGAAAAATTCTGATTTTGATTTTGCGATAAAAATAAATTATGTATTTTTAGGGTGATTAAAATAATTACAAAATATTCGTCGATATCAATCGATCTCCAAACTACACTAAACTTCAGGTGTAGCTCGTAATGCTATTATAAGTGCATTGGAAGTAAAATGGAGTTTATTGGGCTACCCAATAATAGGTAACAATACTATGGTTGTTACACCTTAAATAGTTATACTCTTCATACTTATCATAAGATGCTAGTTTTCTTTACATAAGGTAAGTCATTTGAAGACATTTAACTTTCCATGAGATCTATGGGATCTATTCACTAAGCATGCTAAATTGATTGGAACACTACACTAGGTAGGTATCTAATAGACACTTATGTTATTCAATAAGATCTAAAAGAATTTAATCACTAAACATGATAAACCGAGTGCCTTAATAATCTAATTATGATGGCTTCTTTCTAAAGCCTTACGACACTCTCTTACTCACAAGTATCACAAAAATGATCAATCTATACTAATTTCATAATAAGGATGTGGTCAAGTCAGGTTATAAGCTTTCATTTAGCTATATTTCACTTAAGAATTAAGCTCATAAGGACTAATACAAGATTTAGGTCAAACTAATTACTTTCCTACTTATATCATAATTTATATTTCCCAAAGTTAACCTAAGGTTTGAATCTAAATAGGAAAAATCCTAATTTTAAGATTACAATAATAATTAATTAAAGAGTCAAAAACTCAATATCTCCAAATGATGTCCAATTAATAAAATTTCAAAGACTATAGATTCCCTATAAGCATAATGAGTAAAGTGACTGTAAGTATATTAAAATTGGATATCAATTGACTAAAATAAGATATAATCACCCTTAATGATAATAAAAAAATGATTAGTAAAATGAATTAGCAAAATATAGATGTAATGTCATATTAATATTCCTTATATTTTTTTGATCAATTTGAGACATAACATTAATATATTTGGATTAATAATCAAAAAAATTATGAAGCTTTAAACATTAATAAATTTAATTATTTCCAATTATCGGATCGAACGCACGCAGGCAGACTGGCCGCACGCCTGCGGCTGGCTGATTCCCAGGTTCAAGAATGTCTAAACGGAAGGAGAGGAGTTTAGGAGATGCATTTATATGGAATTCTGTGGATCCCAGGTGACCTACAAGTGACTGACTGGTTCGACATGGATATTGTTCTATTGCTTCGAGTATAAGCTGTGGCTACTACGATTTAAACCATCAAGGGGTGTTAAATCGGAGATTCCCTCAATTTGGAAAGTTTGTTAGGGATGAGAACGATCGTGGGAGCAGCGCTCGACAAAATCGCTGTGCTATTATCTCGTATGTCAGGCGTAATGTTGGGGAGGGTGAATAGCATTGGGATTAGTCTCCATCGTCTGATAGGCTTTAAATAGGCGTAAATGGCCCTGTGATATTATCTAAGGGCTGTGTCATAACCCTCTTGCAATTTTTTGTATATTGTTTTTCTCACCGTAAGATATGATAGCTTGATCTGAGATGGATCTTTGAAAAGATGGCAGCTCCTGTACAAGGTTTGGTCAAGGGGAAGAAAATGAAAGCAGTTACCTGTCCCCTAAGCTTGATAGAACGGAAGAAGGTTGATTCAACATACCTCAAGAGCAACTTAAATTAGTTAGTTGCTCCCGAATTGACGTTGGCACTACAAGCGTAAGCCATTGTCGGTTCCAGCTTCTTCGTTCCGGCTTTGTCCCGCCCACCGATGCTCATACCCGGTTTCTATGCCGGCCAGTACTTCCTCGAGCCTTCCTAGCCAGCCCTTGTACACCTTCCCCGAGGCTTGTTGACCTCATGTCTTTTTGTTTGTCTTTTATTTAATTCTTAAACATAAATTACAGCTATCAAGCTCAAAATACATTCAAACGTAGAACGTTTGAGACCTTCGGACTCCTCCCAGTAGCCAAACAGGAAGAAGCCCCTACAAATTCGATGCTTCATTATTGCTTGTAAGAAATATCTCCACCGCTTCTTCGATACTGAAGAAGCGTCCATACTTACTAAACCATCACTCTTAAAATCCTAACACTAAATATTTAGCTTAATATTCTTAAGAGTTAATTGGGGCTAAATAGTTTTAATCTCTTTCAAAAGAGCTCAATAAAATAGCTCAAATTTGAAAAAAAAGGATAAATTTTAATAATAAAAAAGAATTTAATTTCTCTGAATGATTTTGAGAAATAGAGTCTTACATGTATGTATGTGTGTTGAGCTAATTCATAGTTTAAATTTACAAAAAAAAAAAAAAAAAAAAAAAATTGATGTTTTTGTTTTTTTGAGTAAGGTAACAAGACTTGTAAATCTTTTTTATATTTTAATTAATATTTAATTGTTTTCAAAATCTTATTACTTTTGTCCAATTTTTAGTATTTTCTTAATTATAAAAAAAAAGTTTAGAGTCAGTTAAGAGGCAAAAATTGGAGCAGTGGGTTTTGGGTTAGGAGAAGCATTCAATTTTTTTCATTAAAAAATAATAGTGATATTAGATGTTTGCATTCTACACGAAATATTCTATTAATAAGACTTTTTTTTAGGGTTTAAAGCTAAATTAATCTATCTAAATATAATATTAAATTTATATTAATTGATTTATTAGCTCCTTAAAACATATTTTAACTCCCAATTAACTCTTCTTTAATATCAATTTGCCGAAAATAGTAGAATGTTAAACTTCTATATAATAGTTAGTATCTTCACAGCTATAAAATGAAGAGACGCCTCTAATTCCAAAAAAATTCTCAAACTCAAAAAGTGTGCTCCCTATAAATAACAAGTTTTCAAGTGTCACTTGCTAAATCCAACCACAAGGGATTGTCATGGGTTTAAATTACCTAGACCCCAGTATTCATGCTATCGCCTCTCCATTATCCTTTACCGACGTCACCATGCCGCCAGACATGGAACAACCACAGCCAGACGCAACCGATTATTCTGCCCGGTCCCAATGGCTCCGTGCAACCGTTATGGGAGCCAACGATGGCCTCGTGTCTGTCGCAGCTATCATGATCGGTATCGGTGCCATCAACCAATCCGCTCGAGCCATGATGGTCTCCGGCCTCGCAGGCCTCATTGCAGGTGCTTGCAGCATGGCTATCGCCGAATTCGTCTCTGTCTACACGCAATATGACATCGAGTTGGCACAATTGAAACGAAATAAGGGTTCGGGAATGGACACTAAGAGGAGCCTTCCAAACCCATGGAGGGCTGCAAGCGCTTCTGGGATTGCTTTTTTTGTCGGTGCTTTGATGCCGCTGCTTGCCGGAGGGTTTATCGAGGACTGGAAGGTACGGGTGGCAGTGGTTGGGGTGGTGAGTAGCATAGGGTTGGCCACTTTTGGGGCAATCAGCGCAGTTTTGGGTGGTGCTACAGTGTGGAAGGCGGCCGGGAGAGTTTTGCTCGGAGGGTGGATTGCTATGCTGATAACTTATGGGGCATTGAGCCTTTGTGGGCTTGCTTTTAAAATGAATGTTTCAAGTGATGATTAAGGGCAGGTTTGGGGTTTTTGTTTTAAGTTGTTTAATGAATAAGAGAACAACCTTATGCATATAAACTTGATGAGATGTGTTACCTTTGTTGTGCACGTATGTTGAAAGTAAAATGACATAGTAAATAAACTTTAGGTAAAGTGTTTTTTATTCATGTAACGAAAGCTGTCTTTATTCCTAATTTTAATGCCTTTTAATTGTACAGATATAGTATTAGAGCTTATTAAACTTGTTTTTAGTATTTTTTATGTTACAAATATTAGATTTAAGAAGACCCAAGTGATGTTATTATGGGGATAAAATAAAAAGAATCTTAAGATTTTGATTAAATGATTAATACTTGATCTCAATCTGAATCTTGACATCAATAATACACCAATAATACAATGATTTGTCATTGCTCTATAATTCAACAATTGATCTTAATTGGGTGAGGATAGGGGTTAAATCCTAATATATCTGATTAAGACTTGAGCCCTTAATCACTTAATTAATTAACTTGATTGAAAGACAATTCAATTGACATAATTCAAATAATGCATCTGATTTATTATTGATCTTAAATCATTGAATTAGAAGTGCTAATATTAATAAAGAACTTATGTGATTAAACATCTGAATCTAAGCTTAAGATTTTTGATTTCTCTTATATAAGATTCTTAGCATGAGAATAATTATAACACTCTATTGATTTAAAAAATGATCTAATCCAAATAATATTCTTGATTTCATCCCATAATTATAGCATAGGTAATGATCAAGTGGGTTTACCCATCTGATCTGATCAATTCAAGTATAATAAATGCAACATGAATTTAACTTAATGTTAGAAGGGAAGATCTTGATGATCTTACAATAGGTATAATAATGCAGTAATTTGAAAAGCCTATTAATTGATGATACATTGAAGTAGGAAGAACTTTTTGCTAAACCTTGAGGTAAGAACTTATATGATCCTTCTTAACTTTATATATTTGATCTTAAATCCTTGTGGTAGAATTACCTAAAAAGGTTTAGAATGATGTTTCTTCCATGTGATAGTAACCTATATTAAATAGCCTTCTGATCACATCTTTGGAACCTTATGTAGATCTCACTCCACTAAAGTAAGGATTTATAGCTTTAATAATCCTTGGTTGTTAAATGGAACTATTAGAAACCTAATTATCAATTGAGTATGATAATGTATATCTATGGTGCTGAATTACTTCAGTAATATTCATGATTGGTGGAGTCACTCTAATGTAGGACTATAGAATCAGTATCAATCCTATGGGATCAGATAAATATAGTCCCACTTAGAGTAAATTCTCTAAGCCTAAGAGTGTTATAATCAGTGAACTAGATCTTTAGTTTGGGGAAGAATAATTATAACAGGATTCTGCCTCATATCTTGGTGCACCCCGATAAGTGCATTTATAAACAAACTAAGTAGTTTAATTCACTCTCTTTAGAACACTAAGTATGCTTATAATTTAGATATTTAATAACTTAGTTTGAGAAAGAATAACTATAACTGGGTTATGCCTCCTATCTTGGTGCGCCTTGGTAAGTGTAGTTATAAAAAAACTAAGTATTAAATTCATCTTTCTTGGGAACATACAACTATGTGTATACTACCTTTCCAGCTGGTAATGATAAGTAAAATCCTAAGTACGAACAAATCAATTTGTCAAAATTAAAACTAGGAGTCAGAATCTATTTAGATGGATTATGCACAATTGAGTCAATAGATTCATAATCTGAATTTAAAGAAATTTTCTAAATTTTTGAATTTAAAACATGTAGTTCTATAAGTATGAACATGGGTATGTGTATCAGTGATTATATGTGAATCATGGGGTGTTGCATACAGTGACAGGGGTAATACAGGATGTTCAGACATTACAGTAAATTGTATTTCCTGATGGGATATATGTAAACATGAGACTGTATATATCCATGGCAATTCAGTGATATTTTGGTTACATATTAATGACATACAATATTATGACATATATAGATGCATTCAGTGGAATACAATATAGTTTTACAGCATTTTACTTAGTGTCGGATCATTTACTATTTTTGTTACTGGTATTTAGTATTCAGTTTACAATTCTGCGTTATTTTACTTTCATTTTATACATTTTTCAGAATTTCAATTATTTTACATTCTCTGTAGTACTTGGTATGCATTATTTAAATATTAATTAAATAATTAGAACTACTTAGATTAGTTTTAATGTGTTAGAATTATTGTCTAACATGTGATACTTTTAAAATTTGATAATTTACTAGATCCTGAGCAGCTTGTTGAGCCAGATCAGGTTTACACCTAGGAGATGCAGGATGAGTTTGTGGAGCATTAGTAGATTCTTTTTCTCCATCTTTTACTATTTTGTTTAGCTTTCTTTCAGTTTAGTACATAGATTATGCTCTGTATTTTCAGTAAATTATTTGTAATAATTCTGGATGTAATTTTTTTTTTTGAGATAAATATTTATTTTAGCTTCTGTGATGAATATTTTCTGGATGTATGATTTAGCTTCCACACTCTATCTTTTTATTACTTATACTTAATATTGTGATGTGATCTACATACTGAAAAATGATGATATTATTAAACATATATTGGATTCCTCATTTTATACTTATAATCCAATGTATGTATTAGCTTAATACTTATGATAAGAATACAGCTCTTATCTTAAGTATTAGTTCTCGACTCTTCTTGTGGTTTAGTCAGCAGCCTTCAGTGTTTTAGTTTTAGCTATCCGGGGAGATGGGATATTTCTTTCCGAGTAGCGCACCGCTCCGCCACCGAAATTAATTATGTAATCTCTTTTGTGCTCAGTCCCACCAGTTAAAATTAATTTATTTATTATTTAGTAATTAAAATTAGACTATTAAACGAGCTCCTAATAAATTTCAAAAATTTGACCTTAAATAATTTGGGAGTGAGGAACTCAAAAATAAAATCAGATTTTTATTTCGAGATTAATTTAATTTTTATATTTTCTGATTATCTAAATATATTAAAATATTAGAGAAATTTTGACGACTTTACAAAAATTTTCTAAAATTTTACCCTAAGCTAATTTGGGGTGAGGAATTCAATGGCGAACCCCGATTTTAGTTTGAAGGTCAATTTAATTATCTTAAATAATGAGGAAAAACCGATAATGGTGGAATTCTCTAAAAATTGCCAAAATTTTTCTAAAAGTACACTTATCAATCGAATAATTTTATTTTATCATTTTATTGTGCGATTTGATTAGACTAAAAAGAAAAGAACTATAATTTAACTTTCATTTAAAATATGGTATTTTACAATTAGTCTTACTTAGTAACCTTAAACACATTGAAGTTAGGCTCTCATTCATTAGAGATCACAAATCTTGAGATGGTTTAGCAGTAAAAGTTATAAAGCATTACTTTCGTGAGAGGTTTCTTAGTCTCTCTTTGATTATGATAATAATAAGAAGAGAAATGCTATTTAAACTTGCTCACGTGACATTCAAAAAAATTCATATAATAGAATTTGAACATCATCTCATTAGTGTTTATTTATTTACATTAAAATAATACAAATATTATTTTTAAAGTTTGTATTGAAATGATATCCAAATTTCTTTAGATAAATTTTTGGATGCCATGTCAACGAGTAAATGACATCTATCTAATAAGATTCTAGGTGTCATCAAAAAAAAAAAAATCATTTTTTATATAATATACAACATATTCTAAGGAGAAATTATATTTTAGTTATTTTAAATTTTATACTCTTAATCTATCGGATCACTTTATTTATGTTTAATTTTGGATTTTTATAATCATCACAAAGAAGGAGTTTGTCGCCTCTAAAATTTTTAGTTTAGTAGTTTTCGTTATTTTGATGATACAAATTATCTGAAAAATCTTTTAATACTAATATAATTTGCTAAGTTTATAATATAGTTAGGGTCAGCTATATTTTTATTTTTATTTTATTCTTATTTAAAAAAAAACGCAGAGAAATGGGAGCAGTGGAGTGGGTTTTGGATTAGGAGAACTATTCAATTTCTTTCATTTAATTATATAATAACGAAGCAAGAAAAAATTATTTGGCTTTAATTTTATTCTTAAGAAATAATAATTATTATAATTTAGATTTAAAATTATATTTTTTTACATATAATTTTGATATTTCTTATGAACTATTTGGGCTATTTTCGAACCATTAGTTGAACAATCTGGAAAGCAAAGAAATATTAGAGGTTTGCATCCATACGAAATATTCTATATCTTATTATCATACTAAAAAAAACTCATTTAATAAAATTTGAATATTAATATTTATTTATTTATATTAAAATAATACAAATAATATTTTTAAAATTTATATTAAAATAATGCCAAATTTTATTAAATGAATTTTTCTTGATACCATATTAACAAATCTAAATAGCACTTCTCTAATAATTATCTTCCATCGCTCCTGTTGCCAAAGTTCGATAAATTAATTTATGAAAACTAATTTCTTAGTTCTACTTTTGTAATTAAAAATAAGTACGACTAATTGTTTTGCCAACAATTGTAGAATGCTAAATTTCTATATAATAGATTAGCTATCAAAAAGTTTTCCAAGCGAAAAGGTGAGTGGGCCTATAAATAGCAACTTTTCATGTGTTATTTGCTAAATCCAACGACAAGAGGCTGTCATGGGTCTAAAGTGCCTAGAACCCAGTGTTCATGCCATCTCCTCTCCATTACCTACCACCGCCTTCACGATGCCCCCTAACGCGCACCAACCCCATGCAGACTCAATCAACTATTCTGCCCGGTCCCAATGGCTCCGTGCAGCCGTTATGGGAGCCAATGATGGCATCGTTTCTGTCGCCGCTATCATGATCGAAATCGGTGCCATCAACCAATCCGCTCGAGCCATGATGTTCTCTGGCCTCGCAGGCCTCGTTGCAGGTGCTTGCAGCATGGCTATTGCTGAATTTGTCTCGGTCTATGCACAATATGACATCGAGTTGGCGGAGTTGAAACGAGAACAAGATTCGAGAACGGACATTAAGAGGAGCCTTTCGAACCCATGGAAGGCTGCAAGCGCTTCTGGGATTTCGTTTACAGTCGGTGCTTTGATGCCGCTGCTTGCCGGAGGGCTTATCAAGGAGTGGAAGATACGGGTGACAGTGGTTGGGGCGGTGAGTGGCATAGGGTTGGGTACTTTTGGGGCGATCAGAGCAGTTTTGGGTGGTGCCGCAGTGTGGAAGGCAGCCGGGAGAGTTTTGGCCGGAGGGTGGATTGCTATGCTGCTTACTTATGGGGTATTGAGGCTTTGTGGGCTTGTTTTTAATATGAATGTTTCAAGTGTAGAGTAAGGGCAGTTTTTTGGTCTTCATCTTAATATGTTTAATGAGTAAGAATAACGTTATGCCTATAATGCTTGGTGAGATGGTGATACCTTTTGTTGTGCGTGTGTATTGAAAGTAAAATGATTTCATTAATAGACTTTAATAAATTATATGAAGTTGTCATTATCCCTAATTCTATGTCTTACTTTTTAGTCATGTAAGGAAAGCTGTCATTATCCCTAATTTATATGCTTAGTATGTTGATAAGATGCAGTTTGGAAGCGCGCCACAGCACGTGTTGAAAGGCATCAGGGCGCGCCATAACACCTGGCGCCTGTTTGGTCACCCGAGAGGCAGGCGTCATAGCGCGCCACAACGCTCGAATGCAGAGAGGTTGGCACCACAGCGCTTGGGTGCCAGAAAGGTTGGTGTCACAGCGCTTGGACGCCCGAGAGGAGGACGTCACGACGCGCCATAGTGCCCGCTGTTCAGCTGACACAAATCTGAGGCACTTATAAATATTAGTTAAGCCCTTTTTAGGGTAAGATAAAGAATATATCCGAATTTTGGAAGCCTCAATTAAGGTTGTGTGTTTAGTAGTTGCTCCATCAAAGAAGAAGGCTCTTAAGGGTTTGTGCAAGTGTTGATTAACCCAAAATCTTTGTAATCCCCTATATATAGTGAAATTTTTCTGCTTTCCTCCTGTGAACGTAGGTGTTGGGATTCGATGTCGGGTTAGCAAAAGCTAATCCAGCACAGTCTTTAGGGTAGTCCCTTACCTGCAAGATTATATTGAGTGATTTAAAAGATAATATATAGGCATCAAACATAACTCATTCATTCATTAATTTAAAATTATCATAAAATTTTGATCACAAAGATCTAAATAAAATTAAAAATTAAAAATTTTAAACAGAGTCAAAAAGCGATAAATCAATTGGCAGCAATATCAACACTACTTGGTTCTTATCACATTTTCTTTATGACGAGCTCCTGATCTGGGCATATTTCAAAAGTGACATTTGAATACAAGTTAGCTGTAAAATTAAGAACTAAAAGATCCTAAGTTGATTCCAAATCATTTATATTACTGATTTTCGTGATTAAATTAAGATTCTAAGGTTTAAGGATACTTAAACCTAAATTTGAGCAAAATGATCATTTTGCTCCTACTTAAAAGTCTAAAAGGCAACTTTTTGATTTAGGATTCCAAGTTGAAATTTATTGATGACAAATGATTACTTACTGTCTAATGTGAAGATAGACAATAAGTACATCAAATTTAGATAAGATTTAAGACTTGTAAGGGCAATTTGGTATTTTCACCTAGTAAAGTCTAAAAATTTGGTCAGTTTATTATTGTTTACTGTTTAAATATTCCATAAAGTTTTAAAATATTAAATTATGAGGTTTATTGGTCAAGTTATAACCAAAATAAGTTTGGAGTCTAAAAGGGTAATTAATGGGTTTTAGGAAAGGTCAAAAAATATAACTTTCTCAAATGATAATCAAATTCTGCAAACTCAAAGGCTATAGCTTCCCTATAACCTACTAAGTACAATAGCTAGGAGTATACTCAATTTGAACTTCATTTGATTAAGTTATGAGCTAATCAAGTTTTAAGATAATTAGGACAAATTAAGAAAACTTAATCATCAAAACCTAACTTTTCTTATAGTTTACTGTTAATGAGATTCTCTTGATCAAAATGATATATTAGATAACATAATTTGGAGCTAAATTGACTAAGTTATGGCTAATTGAATTTTTAGATCAAATAAGGTAATTAGGGAGGGTACCTAAAAGTCATTAGTCAAACTATAAGTTCAATAACAAAACTAATATATCACAACATTCCTGAAATTCTTCTGATTAAAATGAGACCATATTGGCTATATTTGGATCATTGGGTGCAAAGTTATGAAGGTCTGAAGTTTTCTAAAGTTTTGAACTAAGTGGGAGGTCCTAAAATATTACTATGTTAAATATGTATACTACTGAAAATCCGATACTGTTATATTATTCCTCTTATTTTTCTGAGTGAAATGTAATATATTCAATATATTTTGAGCAATGGATTAAAATTTATGAGTATTTAAAGTTTGATAATTTATTCAACAAATTAATTAATCATTTAATTACTAATTGAAATCCATTTTAAATCATGTGGTCATAATTACGGCGGGTACCATGACAAAAAACAATAGATGAAGCGGTGAGGTCCATGACGCTGGCGCGGCAGAAGACAGAGATCGCAGGCGGGGCCCGCTGTCAATCTCTGTGGATGACACGAAGCACGGCGGGCCCGCAACTGTCTTTAGAGAGCGACATAGGGAAGAGGATTAAAGGCGCCAGCTAATCGAGGCAAACCCCACACTTCCGAGTCCTCCATTGTCCCGATCGGCACTATAACAACCCAATGTTGTTACCCAGCTTAATTTTAACATAATCATATCGTAATTATCATTCCATTAAGTTTGTCCAGTCATTAGAACCAAACTCTGAAGGTTTGAAGCAATTCAGAGCTAAATTCAATATCTTGAATTATTTTAATATTTAATTAATTAGAAAATTGAGGTATTTATTATGACCTCAAAATTAAAATCCAACTTCGCCGTTGCAATCGTCACCCTCAAATTAGCTAGGGATGATGTTTTGGACGCGTTTAGAAGTCGTCGAATTTTCGTCAATATTTTAATATATTTAAATACCCCAAAAATTAGCATAATTAAATAATCATCGAAATCAAATTTTGACTTCGCCGTTGAATTCCTCACCCCCAAATTAACTATGGGTGAATTTTTGAGAAATTTCAGAGCACATTTATCTAATCTAAATTTTTCATAAATAAAAAATTATGAATAATAATTAATTATTCTTTAATTGGCTTTCTCTCTCCTAAATTTTCGGCTGGCCATCCCCATGTAATTTGGCTAGCCATCCCTTTTTTCTCTTTTAGCCATGTCCCATTAATGCTCATTCATGATGGCCTCTTCTCCCCCTCACCTAGCCACTCTAGTCATGATGAAGCCTCCCTCTCACTCTCCTCCTTTAAAGAGAGTGCATAGCCATCTTCTCCATTTGCTAAAATTTTCTTCCCTCCTCCTTCATTGTTGCACCTTGAAGAAGAAGCTCCTCTCCAAAGTTTTGAAGGAAGCAAAGGTTCCTTCCTCCTCTCCCCCTTGTAAGGCTAAGGTACCAATTTGCTCCTCTCCTTTTTGCATTATTCATGTTGTTATTATGCTTGAATGCATCTTTGAAAGTCCATAAGCAAGTATGAAAGTCATTAAGACTCCTAAAAGTATCACAGAAAAATGCTTTGTTTTCATTTATTTTGCATACTCTTGCATTCATTACTATTTTTTGTATAGTTAGAATGCTCCGTTTGTGCCGATTTTAGTGTCGATGGAAAGGTATCGGCAAGACCTTTCCATTGATATATAGCACCACTCAGAGAATACTCTGGATTGGGAGTATTTGAGCTCAAAAATAGGGCTTACAGTTTTCGTCCTGGCGAAAACCGCCGTCTGGCGCTGCAGTGCTCGAATTTGCGAAAAAGGTCGCTGCAGCGGTATTTCGGTAGAACATATAAAAATGTTAATAAAACTATTTAAACAGTACATTTGCAAAATGGACCGCTACAGCGCACGGTAGCGGGCTGCAACGGAAATTTTTGGAAAAACTTTGGGAAATATGAAAAATAAATTAATTGAACAGTGATTTTTGAACTTCCATGATGTATTTGATAGCCATAATTATGTCCTTCAATCAATACCTCCTGTTGCATGGACTTAGGAATCCATATACGATTATCCTGATAAATCACTGACCCGTGCAATTGTAAATAATGATGGCGTCCTCCTTTAATGTCCATTTTAAACTTTAAGTATTCTTCATCTTTAGTTTGAGAGATGAAAATATCCCTATGAAATGTGGGTTCTATATTTATGTTGGTTAATATTGAGCTCATAACATCACTCTGAAGAAATTTAGTATAACTTAACCCCACTAGGGTCCTAGGGGCTTAAAATATCAAAACAGTGAAGTTTTGGCCATTTCAACCAAAATTGGGAAGTTTCAGAAAAATTCTGGAAATTTTGCAAATCTGGGCACTATAGCGCGCTGTAGCGCTTTCCGCGCGGTAGCGCCATTGCGCTGCGGCTCGCTGCAGGCCGCTGTAATCTGCTGCAACCCGCTGTGGCGCGCTGTAGCAGTTCGATTTACAAAATCACTGTTCAATTACTTTCATTTAAATGATTTTATGATTTCAGCAAAACTATCGCTGCAGCGCGCTACCGCGCACTGTAGCGCCCCATTTTGCAAATTACTGTTCAATTAGTTTTATGGCTGTGTTCCTAAGTTTTTCATGAAATGCCACTGCAGACCGCTGTAGCGCGCTGGAGCGGGCCATTTTGCAATTTTTACTGTTCAATTAGTTTTATTAATATTTTCCCTAAGTTCCTGCCGAAATGTCGATGAGGGCCTATTTTCGAGCTTAATTACTCTCAATCCAAAGAGTTCCATGAGAGGTGCCATATATCAATGGAAATGTATTTCTGATACCTTTCCATCGACACCAAAATTGACACGAACGGAGCATCCTAACTATACTAAAAATATAGATGAATGACAGTGTATATGAAATAAATAAAAATAGAGCATATTCTTTTGAAGCTTTTAAGAGCCTTATGGCTTTCATTCATACATATGGACTTCCAAGGCTGTATTCTAGCATAATAACAACATGTATAAGGCAAAAGGAGAGGAGCAAACCAAGTACCTTTATCCTTGCGAGAGAAGAGTGAAGAAGAGGAAGAGTGTACTTTGCTTCCTTCAAGACATTGGAGTGGAGCCTTCTCTTTCAGCACCAGTGCAGCAATGGAGAAGGTTCAACTCTTTGTAAAGGAGATGAAAAAGGAGCTTGAGCTGCTTCTTAAAGGAAGGGATGTGAGAGATGATAAAGGACTAGGCCATCATTGGCCTTGGGGGAGGATCATCATGTTTGGGCCTAAGAGGTAAGGAGGTGTCGGCTGAGGGGATGGCCAGCCAAAAATCAGAATTAGAATAATGAGAAAATTACAAATGGGGGATCCAAAGATTGATTATTTATTTTAAAAATTCGGATTTTTAAAACGCTCTCCGAAAAATCTCAAAAATTCACCCCTAGCTAATTTGGGGGTGAGGAATTCAACGGCGAAGTCGGAATTTGATTCCGACGAATATTTAATTATGCTAATTGTTAGGGTATTTAGTTACATTAAAATATTCGCGAAAATTCGACGACTTCCAAACGCGTCCAAAACATCACCCATAGCTAATTTGGGGGTGACGATCGCAATGACGAAGTCGGATTTCAATTTTGAGGTTAAAAAAAACCTCAATTTTATAATTAATTAAATATTAAAATATTCTGAATCAATCGATTGGTCTCCGAATTGATCCAAACCTTCAGAATTTGGTTCTAATGGCTAAATGAACTTAATGAGATGATAATTAAGATATGATCAAGCTAAAATTAAGCTGGATAATAATCTTGGGTTGTTACACGACTGAACCAGCATCGGAGGTGGCCTGAATTAGCTACAAGTCTAAACCCTAGGTAGCCTTTGTGTGAATGTATTGTGAGATGAATAGACATTATTCATCACTATTCACAATTTGCCAAATTCGATCAATCAAAATATTACGACTCGATCCTGATAACATCAATCAATACTCAGAAGTGTGGAATAAGGTTAGGAATCAATCATAATTGAAATCATATACGAGATTAAAAGGATTAGAGGGGTACCTTTGGGAAGATTGGCCAAGTTCTTCTTGTAAAATACCAAAATTTATGTTCAAACTTGTTTATTAATATTTAAATAATTTTGATCACAGATTGAAAATTTGACTTCACCATTGCATTCACCACCCCCAAATTAGCTAGGGGTGAAGTTTTGAATATATTTGGAAGACAGAAATTTTTGATGAATATTTTAATATTATTTTAAATACCTGAAAATTCGAATAATTAAATACTCGTCGGATTGAAAATCCGAGTATACCATTGTGTTTAGAAGCCCTCAATTAGCTAAGAGTAATTTATTGAAATTTTTTTGAATTTATTTTATTGCTTAACCCTAAATTATGAAATCAATTAAAATTATTTAAATTAATAATTTAATTATTTAAAATTTTATTACTTAACGGACGTCCGTTAAGTAATTAACTGCCATCTCCTTTCTTAAAAATAAGCCGTCTAAGTCTAACGGCTTTCCTAAGCTGTTCGATCGGGGATCGAACGATCCCCAATCCGTCCCTATCCTTCGATGCCTCGCACCGTACGCGCGTCGAACGGGCAAACCCTAAGCGTGTCGAGGGTCAACGCGCGTCACTAAGCAGGGATGCCAGACGTCCTCCCACCGCTTAGAGGCTGCCTCGAGACCCTATTAAAGAAGAATAAGGATCATAAGTGTAGGTTTCACAGTTTAACTCAAGCTGGAATAATCTAATCACCCCGGATCGAACCATAACAACTCTTCTTTCGTCCGCTTAAGGTACTATCTCGTTCCTATGATCTACCTATTTCAATTTTTATCTTTCAATTATATTTTTTCTATGATTCGAATCAGTTAATCTAAAATTTCAATCTCCGTTTCGCCAAATCCTAAATCGCGGCGCTAATGGAAGACGAAGAGCCTTCCTCAAAGCGCTCGAACCGGTCAGTTGCGACCGGTTCGTTCCTTCTCAGCAACCCGGACCGGTTCAGTACGCTCACAGACCGGCCGCGTGGCACTCTGCGGGACCAAGCAGCTGAGCTGGCGCGAACCGGGAGCGCCGCGTGGCTAGCCTGCCGCGTGGCTAGACTGTCTCGCCATTTAAAGTCTTGGGGCCCACACGACAGTCTCAGACAAATCAAGTCTGGACACGTCAGCGTGGGGCCCGCCACTGTCTGATCCGTCTGCTACGTAGGGCCCACCTGCAGACAAAACAAAACAATAATAATAATAATTTTTAATAATTGAATATACTTTTAATAAAATACTTATAAAATAGTATTAATATATGTATATTAGTATAAATGCTTGTATACATATATACATATATATTATACATAAAAACAGAATAATTTATATAACAATAAATTAAATATTAATAGATGATTAATTAATAGAATAATAATAATTAAAATACAGTAATTAATATATATATATATATATATATATATAAATAGATAAATAGATATATAAACAGAAAAAATTAATGATTAATATAACATAATAATTAAGCATTAAATTAATTTAATATTAATTATTTTAAATAAATAATAATCATAAAATATAATATTATTTAATAAATATTAGATTAATAATAACATTTTTAATTAGTTTAAATAAATATAATTAACAGATAAAATAAAAGTAAATAATAAATACAAATTATACATATATAATAATACGGAATTAATTATTATATAAAACTTATATAATACTTAATTTATATATGTATCTATAATTATACATACATATATATATATATATATATATATATATATATATATATATATATATATATATATATATATATATAAATTCATATACAAAAAAAAAAATACATAAAATCAATTATAGAATCAATGATAATAACAGAATTATTAATATTAATATAATTATTAAATTAAATCAAATAAATGTCAAAACTTTAAACTTTCAAAAGTCCTAATTTATACATCAAAATCATACAAACAAATATATTAAATTAATCAGCAAAATTGAGGAATAATATGAAATAGTCAAATTTTCATTTGGACTAATATTTTGCATAATGATATTTTAGGGTATTAAAAATGTTACAGATATTCAATTAATCATAACTTTTAATCTATTAATATAAACATATCAAATATGGGTCTTAAAATACTCAGAAAACTCTAAAAAACATTTTTGTAGTGTTAAATTTTCTGTTTAGATTAGTATTTGCCTAATGACATTTAAGGCCTAACCCTAATTAAGCCTTTAACCCTAAAAACTTCAAATAGCTATAAGTAAGTCAATTTAGGTCCAAATTAGGTGATCCAAATATTAATTTAGATCAAAAAAACCTAATTTACAGTAAACTGCAGAAATATTTAGAATCCAATGATTAGATCTTTTAATTAACCCTAATTACTTAAAAACTTGATTAGTGAATATTAGGAAAACTAATTATCCAAATTGAGTAATTTCAGTTTTTTAATGACTCATAAAGTGAATTAGAACCTAGCTGTATAATTAGTTTAGTGATTTTATAACTAAATTCATAATCACTCACTAATCACATTTAACCTTAATTATTAATCCTAAAATTTATATTGGCTATAACTTAGTCAATTCATATCAGAATTTGATAATTTTTTGTTCTATAGAAACATTAGGACATAATCTAAAATAAATTAACAAAAATTTTAAATTTCTTTGAGGATAAAATTACTAATATGCCCTTATAAGGTCAAATTCTTAATTTGACCTTATAAGGCATAAATAATTATGTAACTTAATAAAAATAATTCAAATAATCATTTTATAATCCTAATATTACAAATCATGATAAAAACATTAAATTAATAAATTTAATTATGTTTGGTAGATCAAAAAAATTAAATTTAGTTGATAAATTGTATCAAAATAAGTCAGGTACGCAAATTTACTTATAAGTTTCATTTTAGTATTCTTATTTTTGAGTCATTTTCTATTTGAGTAGTATTTACACTGCTTACTATTTTTTAATCTGCAAAAGAATGATATCAAATAGCATGTAATAAAAAGAATGAAACATGGTATATATATTTTGTGGTGTTTGTCTTTGGAGGGTAGAATGCAACACTGAGAATCTGTACAGATTGGGCCTGCTGGCAGCCCCTGGGAGTTATATGGAGGGATTTAGTCTCTTATAGGAAGTAGGCAAATCCAGAGGAAAGACACACCATCAGTTCCTATTTTGAGTAAGCTATCGATGGGTAGCGAGATAAGCTTCCTACAGGTTATGCCTATGGGTTTACCCATTTGGGCTCAGGAGTCTACGGACTCAACTTATTGTTACAAATGTTTTTGATAAAATTTACTTATTTCATGCTTTACAGCTATATTGAATTTCACTGCTAACTTGTAGGGCAATACTTAAATTTAGAAATTTGCTTTACTTATGCAGATATTTCAGTTACTTTCATGTTTGATTTATACTTATTTTAGGATGCTATAATTAATCTTATAAGAATGATTTGTGTACTCCTACCTAACTAGTAACTGAATTTTTCAGATTTTTATAATTAAAAGCTTTGAAAATCTGCCAAAGTAAAAGAAGAAATAAAGAAGCAGGAGAATGTAAATATTTCATCTTTATTTTGTAAAAGATAAACTGTTGTAAAAATTTGATATATGTTTTGGCTCTATCTTTAAATGTATAATTGGACTTTGAACTTTTATTATTTTATGTCCTTTTGTTTATAAAAATGTATATGTTTACATTTGAGATAAATTGTTCTTTAAAGACTCTCGAACTTCGGTCCCCGGTCGCCACACTTCTCTCGGCTGAAACGGACACGCCGAGGTTCGAAACTTGCAACTCCCCATTCGAACCAAGACGCAGAGACTCATAAGGGACAATGGCAGAGTTCGCAAGGCCCCACGGTGGCGGTGATTGGCTGACAGGGGCGGTGCGTAGCGCGTGACTGCGTGTTTGACAGGTGCAACGCACGGGGCGCTGCGTGAGGAAGAGGGAATCAAGACCGTCCAATTGGACAGTCCAATCGAATGGCGATAGAACATCGTTCTGAAATTTCGAACAGACCCGACCTGTTAGTGGACGATAGACCCGACCCGAACCCTTAAATGGCGGGTCCCACTTATATAAAACGCTAATTATTAATTTAATGCAATTTACTTAATTTAATCGAATTTTGCAATTAAATTTGGATTATAAATTAGACTCCGAAAATTTCCAATAATTCACCCATAGTTAATTGAAAGGTGTGGAATGCAACGGTGAAGTCAGATTTTGATTTTAATGAGTATTTAATTTTTATATTTTTTCGGGATATTTTAATATATCTTAAAATATTTGACGAAAATCAAACAACTTCCAAATGCCTCCAAAACTTCACCCTTAACTAATTTGGGGGCAATGAACGCAATGACGAAATCCACATTTTGATTTGAGGTCAATTAAATTAGGACAATTTCCAGGGTTCCTGAAATTCTAAAAATTAGGGTTTGATCCATTTGACCCCTGATTTGAATCAAAATTTTAGGGTGATGTCCCAATAACTATTTAAGAGTATTAGAATCAAAATTAAGACTTAGTTTAGTCCTAATTTGTCATGATAACAATATTGGGTTTTTGCACAAATAATTAATCTTTAGAGATGAAAACAACAGCTTGTAATGAAAAATGAAAAAATGTTGTTTTACTATTACCGATGGAGAACGAATCAAGCTACCAAGCGATAAAGCCAGAAACCCTAAACAATGAAGCCTGAAACCAAGAGGCAATCGAAAAGGGAAAAGCCGAAAAGGAGTAAAGGACTACACTAACGCTAGTCGCCAGAGATAATGAAAAGGCGATCAAATCAGCAAATGCAAATCCTCAAATCGCACCGTCGATTTTTCTCCAATTTAAAATAGTTGTTCAGCTTAATTAAAACAGAGTCGGTTTTACGTTTCAGCGATCAAACTGTAAAGCTGGTCGGTTTTTCTCTGATTTAGCTCAAACCGGTTAAACCAGCTACTTTGAATTGTTAAAAAGGAGCATGTATGAGGCAGGCACTACAGCAGTGGGCGCTCCAGTGCACTGCATTGGCTAGCTACTCGAAGCCCAGGCACTATGGCTCAACATATCGCATGGTGAATTTCTGCTGCGGTTCATGTTTTGCCCTAAGTAAATTGGGAGGTATTTTGAACCAAAATTGAGCTGAATACTTAAGGGAACATATTAGATGAGTTTCCAATATTGGCATTCCAATATTGGCATTCCATTGAAGAAGAAGAGAAAGCTCAATTTTGGAATATTGGAATGCCAATATTGGAATACCAAATCTAATTACTAAATTAATTTTGCTAATTAGAAGTTATCCCATTTGAAGACACTTTAACATAGTGAACCTCAATGGAATCGAAAGACAATGGTGGAAAAATAAGTAAAATACTATGATTACACAAGGATATATACCAAAAAATATTTAGGATCAATTAAAAATATTTTTTTTTGTAATTTTTGTATATAAGTTTTATTAAAAAATACATTTAATCAATAATCTACTTACATATTGGATTAACACATCATCTATATATTTTAGTGTATACTAGTATATAAGTGTAGTAATACTCGAAAAATAATCAGTGGGTGGCAAGTGTTCATTTATAGTTACTTATTTGGATATTAATGGTGGAATGCAGAGGAAAGGGCAAAAATGGCTAATGACATTATGGTGTAATTAGCCTAAATACAGTTGTTATTATGGCGGGAAAAATTAACGTTAATACTACTAAATGGGTAGGAGAACAATCATGCGAAGGATTGGAGCCGTTAGGCAATCTAGGCTTTTTCTATTGAATGCTTTTTTTTATCGAGGAATGACATTCCTCGTAAAAAAAATTTATTTAATAAGATTTAAATATCATTTCAAAAAATTTTAAAAATAATTTTTATATTATTTTAATACAAATAAATAAAATAATATTCAAATTCTATTAAATAAAATTATTTTAAAAACATATAAAATTTAGTATTAAAATTAGAGTTCAATTACAAATCTCCCAAATGACCAAATAAATCTAAAAATAATAACTTTTTTTCACACAAAAAACAAGAATTAAAAAATATATATTTTAAATATAAATAATAATCATCAATATTTTTTAGGAGAAAAATAAAAGCTAAATAACTTTTTTCTAAAATTTATAATCAATAATAATAATAATAATATTATTATTACAAAAATAGCACTTCATTATTACAACATCAAAAATGCTTCAAAATTTACCCAATAATATAAAGAAAAAAATGCCCGAAATTCAAAAACACAAAATATCTGAATTTTGGAAAATTATTTATATAATTTTAAAATTTTAACAATTTAAAACAAATAGAACAAATTTCCAAAATATATCAAAAAAATCATAAAAAAACCTCTAATAAGCTTATAATCTATCAATTGCTATAAAGTTTAATTTTTTATTGATTCCTTAATTGTTTATAACAAAAAAAAGGCCACATATAACCCAATAAAAAGAGTATTTTGGAATGAAACCGTGGCACTGATCAATCCGACCAACAAAGTACATCCAAATCTTTAAGGGGCAAATTTTGACCGATCAAGAATGAAATTTCTCAAGAATACAATCACCTATACATCAAACCTGCCAAAGACTTGATTTCGAATAGGTGCATCTCTTCTAAGAAATCATTTGAGTTGATGAAAAGCATAATCACAAGACTTCAGCAAGAGGATATCCAACACAATGTGTTAATTAGAGAATTATGATTGTGACTGCTATAAGAAAACTCCATTTGTCTCTATCTTCAATATGGGGGATTGTGGCATTGGCCAGATAATACTACTGTAGGGTACTGCTGCCTTGTCAACAACAAAGGCAAAGCTTAAGGCACCCTTGAAGCTCTAAAGGAAGCAGGTTTTGGTATTTGATGCATACGAGCATTTTTCTGAAAATATTTTCTACGTCAAAAAAGTGTTAGTTACCCACAAGCCATTCCTACATCTCTTTAAAACGTAGATTAGATTAAACCCCAACCAAACAGCCACTTAATAACTTACTTTAGCCTTAACACAAGCTCAACAAAACACAAACATTTTATTATACAAACTCTTGATGAAGTCATTTGATTCATTTTAAGTAGAATATTTCTCAATTCAGACTATTTAACAACAAAAAACCTATAATATGTATATATATATATATATATATATATATATATATATATCATTACAACACTTTGCTAGGTAAAATACTTCTCCACCACCCACTTTAATAACAAATGTTTTCAGTACTTGAAATAATAACAAACATGCTTACAGCTCAAAAGAATAAATCGATATCTTTAACATCAAAATCTCTATATGCCTATTTCTATACATAAAGTCCTATTCTGCTTGCAAGAATGCAATAAGAGTGCACAAAAATAAATAACAATTTCTTTGTGAAAAACATTGCAGTAATAAAATGATTATATAATTCTTATTATTATGAATGCTGATCAAAAGACAGCAGTCGCTTATTGCCATGTGAGCAACAGATAAAATGGCAAGTTTTAGGCTCAAAGCAGAGCAAATAAAATATACCTTTCATCTGTATATGTCTACCTATTCTGAAAGTTTAAGTGCTGAATGAAGTAGATGTATAGGGAAGCAAAAAGGAGGGTGAAGGCCACAAGTACAGAAAGCATAAGGGCCTCGTGGCCGTTCCTGTAGCCAAAATGATGCATGACATAATCTCCGATTGACTGGTTAGGCTGGCCTGGAACAAGTATAATGTCATGCATGTTGCCATATTGGGTCCCAATGATCCCGTAAATTGTCCATGATAAGGGGCAGATCCAGTAGTACCATATCCACCATCCCGGGAGTTCCTACAGTTGAACAGAAAATTTCTGCAGTTAGAGGTTTAATTTAAAAAATTGAGACTAACATAGGAAACAACACAAAGCCTTAACATCACTAGGTGTGTCGGTTACATGAATCCTTTGTTGTTGAGAAAATCGGGAGACCTTCTACTAAGAAGAATTCCTTTGATCGGTGTTTGACTGCTGAGAATCACCGAAGCAAGCACAAAAAGTATACCAATACAAAAATTGAAAATCACAGCACAAATATTCACAAATACACAAATATGCGAACACAAAGATATATGCGGAAAACCTAAGAATGGAAAAAATCACGGAGCCACACTACCACAAAAAAATTTACTATAGAAGAAATTATTACAACATTACAGAAAACTTATCAACCTCCTTGAGGAAGAAGAGGTTCACTGCCTTGAGCTTCTTCTTCTTCTTCTCTCATTGATTTCTCCTTGCTCTCACTCTAGAATTTTAAAAATCTAAGCCTCCAAGAGCTCTCCACATAAAATAGCACATACAAAACCCTAACTCAACATGTTATAATTTATATAGAATCCCGAATCAGCCCTCAAAGTGTCCAAAATAGTTCTTGACATGTGACATCCGAGCTAATATTTTCACGGGAGCCTCCATTGCTGCTTTTAGTGAGCCTGGGTGCCAGACTTTTTGTCTGCTGCATGCCTGGGGAATGCCTGAGTGCTAGACTCTCTGTTTGCTGATGCATGGGAGCGCCTACGCGTCAGACTCTTTATCCGCTTGGCGTCTGGGGCGTGCCTAAACATCAGACCCTCTGTCTACATGGCGCTTGGTGTGCACCTGAGCGCTAGACCTTTTGTCTGATTGGCACCTGAGGCGGGTCCGAGCGTTAGTGAGCCTGAGTGCTAATCTTGTTGTTGGCTTCTATAGATCAATCCCAGAATCCACCTAAACACCGATTGCACTTCATTTGATGATCAAATTTGTCTCCACATCACAACATTTGTTTCCATTATGCACGATCAAATAGAAGCCCCTCCCTAAGTTTTAAATAAAGAAGATTCATTTTAGTAGTTTCTTCCCGAGCCTTTTTTTTAGTCTTCCTCTTTTTTAATAAAGGCAACATTTGTAAACTCAGAGGCATTGAACAGTATACATTATGCCCAAGCAATCTAAGGCGGTATTCTCTAATCTTATCCACTATTGGAGCCACTATAACGCAGATAAACTCATTTTTATCCTTATAAGTATACCCACTCATCCACCTTAGCATCCTAACCTTTGTAACACTTATTTTATTAGCATATTTCTTCTGTGTTGGACAATATTGATCCCCATAACACTAGAGTTAGGGCTGACAAATTACTTTTACTGCCGTGAAAACTGATACTTATGTTGGGATCTTTAGAGTTCAATCAATGTGAAATAAAACATGTATATATTGAGTAAAATCAAAATAAAGCAAAGAGAAATCACATTCAAACAAAATCACAATATAAGAAGAGATTTACGTGGTTCGGTACTAATACCTACGCCAACGAGAAGGAAATCAGAGAAGGTTTCACTATTGGAGATGAGATTACAATATTTTTAGAGTTTAAAAACCCTTACCCAAACTTTAGGAGCTTTAATCTCCTCTTTGGAATTGCCACCACACACCTCAAACAACTGGAGACTTCTTTTTTCACCGTCTAACCCTAAAAAAGGGCTTAGAAAGTACTTATAGGCGTTCCAAGAACAGGTCTGTTGAACCGCGGGCGCCACGGCGCACCGTGGCACCCTCTTTTTGATCGCCAGGTGCAGTGCGCGCGCCGTGGCATGCTCCTATGGAACGCTCAGGAGCAGTGGCGAGCCGTGGTGCGTTCCTGTCGAACGACTAACCGACATCAGGCATTGTGGCATGCCTTGGCGCCTTGCAAGCGCGTTGTGGCCTGCCGTGGTTTGCGTCCATAACAAAATTCCTTTAATCAATAATATCCATCTCAGATCTCATGTGAGCCACATGAGAGCTGAATCAAATATGCTTTCTCGCATAGCAGCTGCACCAACTTGGTTGCCTACATATACCCCTCCCAAGGAATCAAGCTGCCCATAGTTCCAATAAATGAGAAGCTTATGGATGCTTCTCCAAATTCACCAGAGTTTTACAATTGATGAATTTTTGAATTGTGAGCACTTTTGTCAACATATCTGCTGAATTATCTTTAGTGTCGATCTTTTTCAGTAAGATCTTACCCTCTTCAATGATATCCCGAACAAAATGGGGTCGCACACTATGTGCTTTGTGTGAGCATGACAGACCGGATTAGTAGCTAAAAATATATAGGAATTAAAATGAACTTCTTCTTACACAGAGAGCACACCGCAGCGGAAGCAGTTTAGGAGCGCACTCGATCGAGGACCGGAATTGCATTGATGGTTACCAAACAATATGATGAAATCACAAATACACAATAAATAGATTACAGTACATGCATGCAACAGAACCACAAGCATACAAATATCCAAACACAAAGATTTACGTGGAAAATTCAAAGATGGGAAAAACCACAAAGCCAACCACACAAAAATTTTCACTATGTAAAATAATAAGTACAGAGTTACAAAGAGCTTAACCTCCTTAAAGAACACTAGCTCTTACTATATGATGAAGGGGAAAAGTAGCAGCCACCACCTGGAGTGTCTTCTCCAACATGCAAGAGCTCCCTTGCACAACAGCTCTCCTTTAGGATTTATCCTTGGAATCTCCTTCAATGCAGCCAAAGCCTTACAAACAAAAATGCCAATATCAGGAAACTCCCCCAACTTGTTTCCTTAAGTATCAAGCTCATTTTCAGACACCAAATGGTCCAAAATGCCCCCCAATTTTACTTAGGGCAAAATCTGAAACAAGAGCAGAATTTTGCAAGGTGCTACTGCGCACCGTAACGCCTGGGCACTGGGTAGCCAGGCACCAGAGCGCGCTTTAGCACCCGACTCTCTATTTGCTTGCCGATGCGGCGCGCTGCAACGCTTGATTTTGTTATGACGCGCTGTAGCGTCCGCTTCTCGGTCTGCTGGCGTTGAGGCGCACAATAGTGTCTCCTTCTTGGGAGTGGGGGCGGCTGTGCTTGTAAAATCCAAAGGTTTTGAGTGAATAAAATTATTGTTTATTATCTTAGTTAATTTGAGTAATCTATTAGTTATATTTGTAAAACAAAAATATCAGGTTGCTAAGAATAACTTTAGAGAATTTTGGGAAATTTTCCATCAGAGAATTATTCTCGGTTATTTTATGATGGATTTAAATCAAAATAATTATAGAAATTTTTTGGGTGTCAAAATTTAAATATTTTTTTTGTTTTTGAAATCTACACTATCAAATTAGCTGTCAACAAAAAATTTCATAAATTTTGGAGCTAAAATGAATTAGTTATGATAAAATTATATTATAATTAAAAAAAAAAATTTGAAAATTGTAGTTTCAACAAACATGATGTTGGCCAACTTCAGAATTAGATCGCGGGACAAACACTTGGCCAAATTGGATAATTTTGGTGAATGAATTCCTCTCAATGGGATCTACAGTTTGAAACCTTAAATTTAAATTTAGAGATATATTTTTTATTAATTTTGAGAAATACTAAAATTTTATTTTTAACAAAATTAAGCAATATTAATTCATAATTTTTGGAGGTTTTACATTTAAATCACCTAATTAAAGGCACTAGTTGATATTTCATAAAAAATATTCTCAATTAAATCAAATTATGTTAAGCAATTCAAATTCCACCATAATTAAACCTACACCATTGGATTTTTGCTAAAACCTTATATGGACTCTTAGATCCTCTAACCCTAATTAGAAACCTTAAATACTGCCTTTATTTCTTTCTTACATCTATTTGAAAGCATTTGTCAAACTCCTTTTCTCTTCCTCTTCATGATTAGAGGCCTACCTTACCGTTCTCAAATTTGACTTAATGGACTTCATCCCTAAGCAAATCTCACGGCAAGGGTAAGATCTTGGAAGCTCTAAACCACATAAAAAAGGAGATTTAGGCTACATTATCTCATTCTTTTCATGGCAAGAAGAAGATCTAGGCTTCATTAAAATTTCTTTGCTTCAAGATACTCTCTTCTTTATTAAATATATTTCATGTTTGAAATATATATATATATAATTGCAATCTTGGTAAGTTATAAGCACACTCACAATAATATTTTAGATTACTTAATTTATATGTATATATTCATAAAATTTTTAAAAAAATTTCTTAGATTTATTCAAATATTTTATAATTATTTATCCTCATTTAATACTATCATAATTTTGTTCTATTCAAAATTAGTTATTGTAATTTTGTACACACATTTTCATTTGTATTTTTAACAAATCACTAAAAGACACTACACCTTAATTTTGCCTTTAAGATGTTCAAAAATCACCCCAAAGTTGAAAACTTTTTTTTATATTTAAACTTTTTTTTTTAGAATTTCTATTTTTTTTGCCAACTTTGGAGAGTTGTAACTTTTCAACTACTAAGCTCCGAGTGCTATAACTTTGCGTGATTACTCTCCTATAGTTTGTGAACAATTTCACAGAAGGCATTATTGATCCATTTGAACTCTAAGGTTATCATTTAAGCACTCAAACTTCAGCAAACACCATTTAAATCTAAAAAACAAATTTTAGCAAATTTTAGAAATTTTTTTCTTATATTATTGTTGTCAGAACTGCTAATCTAACCGTTGGATTTATTTGATTTTTGGCATAGTTACTTTTTGTTATGTTAGGAAAAAATACAATGAGCACATAATTTAGTTTTTCTATTTATGTCTTCATTTTTAGGTCCAAAGTTTGAAAAATAATATGATTGTTTCTTAAAAAATTTAAGAAGCAATAAATATTTTCCTAGACTTTGCACATTCATAACTTTCAAAATACTTTGAACCAGTAACTGAAATTTGGTATGCTTAATATTCAATCAATTAAGAATAACTTTCATTTAGACATCAGTAGTTAAAAATGACATTTAAACCTTCATTTAAGTATCCAAAGTTCACTATAAAATCTTAATCACATCACCTAACCAATTTTAAAAATTTCACCTAAACTTTATAATATTTACCTAAAACCTTTATATTATCATTTCCTAAATTTTAAAATAGTATATTAATGTATAAGAACTAAATTTTATTAAATTTATATATAAAAAGTTTTGCAGAGTAAACGAACAAATTAGCTATATAGAGATATTATAACTATACTTTTTAACTTTATTTGAGCTTACTTCCTTTTGAATATATACAACTTTTGCATGTATACCATTATTATGATAAGTTAAATTGCATTTTTACTTTCCATAAATGCTTGTGATAAATATATGTGGTGAGAGTCTTTGGAGATAGAACAAAACTGAACCTGTAAAAGTATGGTTTGCTAACAATTCATGAGAAAATAAGGAGGGATCTAGTCCACTAGGAAGGGGCATAAGATCCAGAGGAAAAATTCACCAAAATGATATTTATGTAAATAATTTCCGACGGGTAATTGTATACCTTCCTAGAATAATTTAGATGCTAATATTTGAGTTTCCCAGTGAAGCTTGAGGTCTTATGCCCAAAATGATATATTTATGTCACATAGTAATTTATGCTAAGTTATCCACATTCATATCAATTTATATTTATGCTAAATTATTTCCTTTTATACCGATTTATATTTTGCTTTGAAATTATTTGAGCAATTTGAGTATTGCTAGTTGAAATTAGCATAATCTTCAAATTATAATGATGGTGTTTCCTTCTTACTTTATTGTATTGAATTTGTAATATATATAGGATACTATAATTAATACTTTTAGATACTCTACGTACTCTTGTCTAAATAGAAAAGTTGATAATTAATACAGGTTGTGAGAATTAAAAGCGGAAGCTCACTTTATTTTACTAGCTAAGAAGGATCCTATAATCAAGAGCGAGATGGAGACTTGTTATTTAAATCTTATAATATTTTATATTTATCTAAGTTAAGATAATTCGTATAGCTTTAATTTAAATTTTCTGGCTCTGTGATATATGAATATTATTTTATTTATTAGTTTTGGTGATGAATGATTATTCTCGAATTATTCCTTGTAATATCCCAATCCCGATTTTCGGGTCATTACAATGCTGTTGCTAGACTTCACACATTGTTCTGAATTGCCTCGGAAGCTCACTGGAGCACCATTAGGATCTCCATGATTAACTAAATGGTCTCCATATTATAACAATCTTCCACTTGGAGACCTTTTGGAATCACCCTCTTCAAACCTTGATTCTTTATCGTCTTCTTCAATTTCTGTTAAGAACGTGGTGTGGCTCACCCCCGCTCTCTTGTCATATACCGAGGCCAACTGAAATTGCACATAGCTTCAGTTTCTCCACTATTACTACTTTTGTAAGCATACCAGCTAGATTCTTAGAAGTGTGAATCTTCTCCAATCAGATATGCCCTTCTTCTAACAATGTTCTGATGAAATAATACCGGAGTTGTATGTGCTTTGTCCTGGCATGAAATGCTACATTCTTGGCTAGGTGAATAGCGCTCATACTATCACTGTAGAGCTTCACACTCTCCTGCTCCTTGCTCAATTCTACCATATAGATCTTTAACCAGATCATCTCTTTACTTACATTTGTGATGGCAACATCCTCCGCCTCCATGGTAAATAGCGCCACAATGTTTTGTAGCATGGAGATCCAACTCACCGCTGTACTTCCTAATTACACATCTAGTTGTGCTTCTCCGGCTATCAACATCTCTTGCAAGATCTGAGTCTACATAGCCCTGTAAAATAATGTCAGATCTTCCAAAGCATAGAGCTTTGCCTGATGTACCTTTTAGATACATTAAAATCCACTTGACCGTAGTAGCCCAATGGAGCTTCCCTAAATTTCCTAAGATTCTGCTAACAACTCCCACTGCATGGGCAATATCCAATCTCGTGCAGAACATCGCATACATCAAGCTTCCAACTGTGGAAGCAAAATAAACTTTCAGCATGTGTTCCTTCTCCTCTTCAAATTTCGGTATCTGTTCCTTCGATAAGCTGAAGTGACTTGCTAGGAGAGTGCTCACTGGCTTTGTCTCGTTTATGTTGAATCTTTTCAACACTTTTTCAATATAGTCTTTCTAAGATAGCTTTAGAATTCCTGCACTTCTTTCCCCATTGATTCTTATTCCAAGAATCTACTTGGCCGACCCCAAGTCCTTCATGTCAAACTCCTTTGACATCAGCTCTTTCAGTATCCTTATCTCCTTCATGTTCGATCCTGCGATCAACATATCATCCACATACAACAACAAAATGATATAGGAAGACTTCTAATGTTTTATGTAAAAACAGTGATCTGCTTAGCATCTTTTATACCCAAACTTTGACATAAACATGTCGAATCTTTTGTACCATTGCCTTGGCGCTTATTTCAAGCCATAGAAGCTCTTCTTGATCTTGCACAATAACCCACCTTTTCCTTTTTCTTGAGCCTTGTACCTTTCAGGTTGTTGCATATACAGCTCCTCCTCCAGCTCTCCATGAAGGAATGCAGTTTTGACATCCATTTGCTCAAGAAGTAAATTCTCAACTGCAACAATGTTCAGTAGAACCCTGATGGTTGTCATCTTCAAGACTGGGGAGAAGATTTCACTGTATTCGACCCCATGCCGTTGCCGAAAACCTTTTACTACAAGCCTCTCTTTGTAGCGCTTGCCCCATCTGGTTCTTCCTTTACCCGGTAAACCCACTTATTCTGAAGGGACTTCTTCCCAGCTGGCAGAGCTGCCAACTCCCATGTACTATTTGACATGAGTGATGTCATTTCATCATTCATGGCAGCCTCCCACTTAATTGAATCTTGAACTTAAAGTGCCTCTTCCAAGCTTTCTGGTTCACCGCCATCCGTTAGTAATAGTAAAATAAGGAGAGTACCTTTGTGGCGGTCTTGTAACTCTTGTGGATCTTCTCAACATGGGTGTTTGTGGTTCAACATTGACACCCTCCTAAGCATTTTCATGTACACCAATATCTGGTTCAACACTACCATCAATTTCTGTGTCGGGGCTCACCATCCGAAGCATCCTTGAAATCAATCTTGACTCCAATATAGTCCTTGTACATTTCACTTTTATTGAAAGTGACATCCTACTTCTGATGAACTTCTTGTTCTAATTATCCCAGAATCTGTAACCAAACTCGCCCACGCCATATCCAATGAATGTGCACTTGATCGCCTTAGCATCAAGCTTGCTCCTGGATCCTGCATCAATGTGAACATATGATGAGTAGCCAAATACCTTGAATTGGTTTAGTTTCACCTCCTTTCTGCTCCAAGCCTCCTCGGGAATCCCTTCATTTAGGGGTACGAAAGATCCCCGACTTATCAGATAAACAATTGTGTTAACAATTTCAGCCCATAACTGCTTTGGGAGACCCGCATGCAATCTCATACTCCTGGCTCTTTCTGTGATTATTCTGTTCATCCGTTCTGCAACACTATTTTGCTATGATGTTATTGGAACTGTAAATTTTCTCTTGATGTCTCTCAAGGCACAAAACTCCTTGAACTCCCTATCACAGTACTGCCGCCATTATCCGATCTCAAGCACTTAAGATTTAACCCCGTCTTATTCTCCACAAAAGCTAACCACTTTCTAAATACAACAAACACGTCAGATTTATGTCTTAGAAAGTAAACCCATACCTTCCTCGTATGGTCATTAATGAAGGTGAAGAAATATGTGGCTCCACTTATGGAAGAAGTAGAAGCTGCCCCCATACGTTTGTATGCACCAGCTCTAGTTTTCTGCCTTTTAGCTCTCTTCCAATTTGGAGAATGATATATATCTTCTGTTTGACCAGCACATAGTCTTTACAGAAATCCAAGTCTATTGACTTCAGTCTTTGGAGCTTTCCCTTTGACTGTAGGGATTTTAATCCCCTCTCGCTCATATGGCCAAGTCTCTGGTGCCATAGACTCGCATCTATCTCTTCTGCAGCTGCAATAGAATCAGACACTTTATTGATCAAGTGTACCTTCTATATTATCCCGTGCAACAACGAGTGCACCTTTGGTGACCTTCCACGAGTCTCCAGTAAAATAAGTGCTGTAGCCCTCATTAGCTAAAACATTCACAATGAGGCACACAACCTTGCCTCCACCACTTGACTTCTTCAGGGTAGGGCAGTCCTTCTTGAAGTGACCTGCCTTTCCACAGTTCCAGCAATCTGGTTTTGCTTTTTCGGGTCTTTATTTTATTCATCAAGACATTGACCTATTTCTATTATGTCTCCTTTCTGTATGTCTTCCCCTGTTTTCAACATTCAATGTTGAGGTGGATACCTCCCCATGGGATTTCTTCCACACCTCCTCATTTAACACAAGCCCGATAATGTCGTCGAATTTCAACGACACATTTCTTGATGAGTTAATGATGGCTGTAACCAGCCCATCCCAACTGTCCGGTAATGAAGAGAGAAACAACAAAGCTCAGACCTCATCATCAAAACTGATGCCCACCAAACTTAACTGGCTAGTTATCGTGTTAAACCCATTGAGGTGTTCAGTCACTGAATGGCCTTCCATCATCTTCATATTGAATAGTCTCTTCATCAAGAAAACTTTATTTGAAGCCGAGGGCTTCTCATACATTCTCGTCAGGGCATCCATGAGATCTACAATAATTTTCTCATTAACAATGTTAAATGCAACAGAAAATGACAATGATAAACGAAACAAACACAGTACAGTTTTATCGAGAACTTCCGATTCTTCGTCAATCATACTTGCAAGTTTTCTGCCGGCTCCTTTCAATGGAAGATGCAACTTCTGGTAAAACAAATCCTCCATTTGCATTTTTCAGAACGCAAAGTTCGTACCTCCGAATTTCTCTACTTGTGTCTCATCTCGTCGACCATTGCTCCCACTCAAACAGCAAACCCTATAACAACCAAGGTAACCTCTCTTTGAACCACAGGAATTAAGATGAACTTCTTACACCGAGAGCACACCGCAGTGGAGTGGTTTAGGATCGCATTCGATCGAGGACCGGGGTTGCGTTGACGATTACCAAACAATACGACGAAATCACAAATACACAATCAATAGATTACAGCACATGCATGTAACACAACCACAAACATACAAACATCCAAACATCCAAACATAAAGATTTATGTGGAAAACCAAAAAATGGGAAAAATTATGGAGCCACACCACACAGAAATTTCCACTATGTAAAACAATGAGTACATAATTATAAAGAGCTTAACATCCTCAAGGAGCACTAACTCTTACTCTAGAATGAAGGGGAGAAGTAGTAGCCACCATATGGAGTGTTTCTCCAACATGCAAGAACTCCCTTGCATAGCAGCTCTCTCTTAGGGTTTCTCATAGGAATCTCCTTCACAACAGCCAAAGCCTTACAAACTAAAATGCCAACATCAGGAAACTCCTCCAACTTGTTCCCTTAAGTATCCAGCTCATTTTCGAACCCCAAATGGTCCAAAATGCCCCCCAATTTACTTAGGGAGAAATCTGAAACCGGAGCAGAATTCCGCCCCACAAGGCGCTATGACGCGCCGTAGCTCCTGAGCTTTGGGTAGCCAGGCGCCAGGGCGCGCACGCGCTGTGATGCCCGGCTCTCTGTTCTCCTGCCGTTGTGGCACGTTGTAGCGCCCGCTTCTTGGTCTGCTGGCGCTAAGGTGCGCAATAGCGTCTCCTTCTTGGATGTGGGGGCGCTAAGGAGCGTTGCGGCGCACCACAACGCCTGTATTGTTGCTGGACTTCACACTTTATTCCAAATCGCCTCGAAACCTCCCAAAAGCTCACCGGAACACCATTAACATCTCCATGATGAACTATATAGTCTCCACATCATAACAGAATATAGCATTTTGGCTATCACAATGAGCTACTATCTCTCATTGCTTTGCACCCAAATCTTCTAGCAAGCCTTTTATCTATATAGCTTCCTTGAATGCTTCAATAACTACAATGTATTCAGATTTTGTTGTATACAGGGCAACTGTAAGTTGTAGAGTCAATCTCGGTCCAACCGAACCTCCTGCTAACATGAACACATATCCCGTCATTGATTATCTTCGATCCAAATCTCCCACATAATCAGAATGCACATATCCAACACATAAGTCAGCTATTGAAAATTGCTTCTGAAATAATAAGCTAACACCAACTGTACCTTTTAAGTATCGAAATATTCCCATCACTGCTTACCAGTAATCCTTCCCCGGATTATGCATGTACCGGCTCACAACTCCAACTACTTAGACCAAATCTGGTCTAATGCAAACCATAGCATACAATCAAGCTTCCAACCGCATTAGCATAAAGCACCGAGTGCATTTCTTCCTTTTCAAAATATGTTTTTGAACATAGCTCTGCAAATAAGTGAAAGTGAGGTGGTAGAGGTATGCTCACAAAATTTGCAGAGTCACCAATTCTAAACCTCTTCAGCATATTTTCCAAATACCCCTTTTGAGTAAGCCAAATCTTTCCTGCCTTTCTATCCCTACAGATCTCCATTCCCAATATCTTCTTTGCCTCTACCAAGTTCTTCATTTCAAAGTTCTTCGACAACTGCACTTTTATGTGATCCATCTCAGACTGATCTGAAGTCGCCACCAACATATCGTCGACATACAAGAGTAGGTAAATGAAGTTACTTTGGGGTAATCTTTTAAAATACATGCAATGATCAAAGTGGCTCCTCCAGTATCCCTCTTTTTGCATAAACTAATCAAACTTCTTGTACCATAAGGAGACTTGTCCAATTTGCATACTAATTCTCATTTTCCTGGCTCAAAATACCCTGGGGGTTGCGCCATAAAAATCTCTTATTCTAGTTCTTCGTGCAAGAATGATGTTTTCACATCAAGTTGCTGAAGTAGCATATCAAACAATGCCACTAAAGTTAAAAGCACATGAATCAATGAGAGTTTGACAACTAGGTAGAACACTTCATCATAGTCGATCCATTCCTTTTGAGCAAAGCCTTTGGCCACTAATCTATATCTGTAGCGCACATCAGCTTCTGAAGATCCCTATTTCTTCGCATACACCAACTTACAACCAACATCCTTTCTATCTGGAGGGAGTTTGTCCAACCTCCATGCCTCATTTTTATGAAGAGAATCAATCTCTTCATCCATTGCGTGCTTCCATTAATTTTCTGCTGAGCCCATCACCTCTTCTTTGTAATGGGATGGAACAGCATCCTCTAATACAGACAATGCATATGTGACATAGTCTCTGAGCAAGACAGATTATTGTGTTGCATTTCTTCTAGGTCTGTTTCTCACAATCAACTCCTGAACTGGAGTCTCACTAAAAATATCAATTTGTTCTTCCACATCACCAATGTGATCTTCATATGTAGGAGTATCATTGATGTGATGTGAAGACTTCTGTGAGCAAAAGGGGTGGCATCAAACCCCTCTCTGCCTGCTAATAAGAGTCTCTGTAATATCCTCCACCTGATGCAAACTCCCGAGTCTAAAAAAAAATCTTCAAGGGAATATAAATCAATATGGGTGATGACTTAGATTTGATTTAAATCTTTTTATGGAGTAAATATAAATCAATATTATGTCATGAAAGAATTGCAAATTATGTCTAAACTTAAGAGAAATGGCAAGTTTTTGGAATATTTATGTTCATGTTAATGATAGTGAATAATTGCATATATGTAAATTAAGTTTATATGTTCAAAGTCTCGCATATAATAGATTAGCCCTTAGATTATCATAATGATAAACTTTTCAACATTAATATGAGATTTGTCAAATCATACTTAGTCTTAGGATAAAATAATAAAATTTTGGATCTTTATTTTCACTTGCATGAAGATGAATATTTATAACTCAAAACTCTCACATGTGATAGATTAGCCTTTAGATTATCATAATGATAAATTTTTATTTACATTAATATGAGATTTGTCAAATCATAGTTAGTCTTAGGATAAAATTATGAAAATTTAAAACTTTGTTTTCACTTGCATGAAGATGAATATTTATATGCTTAAAGTTCTCACATGTGATAGATTAACCTTTAGATCATCATAATGATAAATTTTTATTAACATTAATATGAGATTTGTCAAATCATAGTTAGTCTTAGGATAAAATTATGAAATTTTGGAACTTGGTTTTCACTTACATAAAGATGAATAATCACATGTTCAAACTTTTATTTAGATTAATTTTTAGATTTATGTTCATATTAATATGAGATTTGCAAAATCAAAACTAATGTTAGGATAAAATATAAAATTTTGAAAATTTTAAATTTTGCTTACATAAAGATGAATAATCACATGTTCAAGTTCTTATTTATGTTAGATTAATATTTTGATTTATGTTCATATTAATATGAGAATTGCAAAATCACCTCAAATGTTAAGAAAAAATACAAAATTTTGAAAACTTTTAATTTTGCTTACATAATGTAATGACCCTAGGTCATTTATAAGGTAAGAAGTGATTACCCGCAATATTCAATTTGTTAAATCCTCCCGTAAATTTTAGTTTCCCATTAAAACTCCCGCTAAATTTTGAATTTTCAATTCAATCCTTAATTTAGAAGGTTTTAAAGTTCGTTTAAAACTGAAATTAAAATTTAAAACCGTCATTAACGCATATTTAAATTAGTAAAGCTAACTTCCTCATTTAAACTCATATTTAAGGAAAATAAAATCAGCTGAAACTGAAAACAGTTAAATAACCGCTGTTTTAGGAAGGAATGTTGAAGGTAAATACCCATAACTTGAGGCTAATGAGCCGAATAAATCGGACGTGCGTTACATACGCACGTCCTATTTATTCCGGAGGAGACAGAGGACTCTCACCACTCGAGCAAACCTTCTCTCCTCTCAGTCGTTCGACTTCCCTACCCGCACGGACGAGTCGCATTCGACGGAAGCTTAGTAGGCGAGCGAGTAATCCTTACCTGCGACCGATGGAAGGACGCAGACAGGAGTGCAGTCGACTCGATCCGACCCTCCCGTCACGGCGCCGACTTCCTCCTTCCGCTCGACCTCTTCCAGCGCCAATTTCCCCTCTGCGTGTCGCTCAACTCGTCTGCTCGGCTAAGGTGAGAACTCCTTTGTCGAGTCTCTTAAAAAGGGAAAAGTATACGTGTAGAAATATATATATGTATATACATATATGTATATATATAAATGTATAGATATTTATATATGTATATGTATATATATAATAACAATAATAATATTAATAATGATGCTTTAAGATTAAAATTTGGTATAATGAAATTGAGCATTTCTTTTCATTGGGATTAATCCTGAATTTTCTAGAATTCTCTAATAAACTAAATTTTTAGTAAAACAAATTATGCTCCGATCAATTGAAATATTATCTTAGGTTTTAAGCTGGACTTTAATAAGAAATGTATTCATGAAACTCATTACTTATAATACTCTATATTTTGAAAATATTCATTTGCTACTGTATTAAGAGTATCATAAGAGAATTTGGATGAGTTAAATGTGATTTGTATTGCTATAAATAAAAAATATTTAATTATGATATTAAAAATACTGCGATATAATATTAGTAATGTTTTAAACTCTCTAAGTCACACCTTTAGAACTCTTAAGCAAAATTATGGTAACGTACTTTCTAAATTATGATATTTAAGTCAAGGTTTGGGAAGGATATGAAAATGAAAAGATAGGTAGTATATCGAGCAAATAAGATTCATTGAGAACATCACTTTCAAAGTATAATAGAGTTTTAAATTTATAAATTTTGTAGATACATCAAAGTTGTGAGTGAATCATCTTGTTAGTAAAAAACAAAAGGTACACTGGATATTATTTTTATAATTTTTACTATTATTTGCTGTTTATACATCATTTTGAGCCTATTTTCTATTGATATTTAATACATTCTTCTTACTACTAATGATGTAAGAGAAATTGAGTGATGTTTATGCATCTTGTGAAGGTTGCAAGAAGGGTTCCGAAACGGAGCATGAATAGGTTAGGGACGGGGATAGTCCTCGGGAGCCAAAATGGTGCTATCTAGAGCCTTTGAGGGAGGCACAAATGAAGGTTATGCTTAAATGCATGTTTATTGCCATCTGAGACCCTTAAGGAGGTCCAGATGAAGATTTATGCTTAAATGCATATGAACCCAGCCTCATGGTTCTGGCTTTGCCCATCAGAACTGCTATTATTGCTTCATGATATCATAGACATAAACATAAACATAAATTTTACGATATATTTATTTTTCCTTTTGAAATTTGGCATGTGAAAAGAACATTTATGTTGCAGGAGACATGATCATCTTTTATTTAAAACACATTGTATTTTCCTACAATTGTTATTATTTTTGCATTCCGCTTTTGCTTAAATTATATTTTTAATATCCTTGTATTTAGATTGTGCATTAATGCATTATTTTTATAATGCTAGATCAGTTACAGTTGGAGGCGGTTGATATAGTTTAAAGGCATAGCGCGGGAAAATAACTGCTCCCTTCCAGGAATAATAATTTGATGTATAATGAAAACTCATGTAATAAATTTTGGATATTGTTTATTTTAAATTGAATGAATGTTATTTCTTATATTTGAATGGCTTTTGATATTTGTTTAACTGTTATTTTACATAATTGCCAATATGATCCTGCGAGAAGATGCATCCGATGTTAGTTTGATTATTACCAATCTAACATGGGTCATCACAGTTGGTATCAGAGCATGATTGGAAGTGTTGGAGTAAAATAGTAATTGACATAGAAGCCATGGTTGGGAAATCATTCAATTTAAAATATAAATACACTGAAATAAAATACTTGATAGAAAACTAGTGACATAATAAGATTGTGGTAGGAACAAAACATCTTATAGAAAACTAGTGCCACAATGAGGCTATTATTAGGGTAACTTTTTGTAGAAAAACTAGTTACATAATAAGGTCATTATTCAACAAATTATAAGTTTGGATCTTTAACAGATGAATTCCCCTAATCATTCGGCAGAAGACTCGGAAACTGATTTAAGCCAAGACAGATCTTGGCAAATGAACTTCAACGAACCTAATTTCAGCCCTCCTACTCTTGAAGATCGGATTCGAGAGTTGGAGGACAAGGAAGAGGCACGTGGTGAGAGCCTAACAAGGTTCATGTGTGTCTTTTATGAGAAGATCACTAACCTCCAAAAAGAGGTACAAGAATTAAAGGAGATATTGAGGTGGGTACTTTCTAAATTGGCAGAATTTACTCTGGAGAAAGAGGAAGAACATGAAGAACGCATTTCAGAGGTGGAAAGGAAGGTGCATCTCGAGACCCGCCAAACGGGGGATGCAGCTTTAACTTCTAAGAAGAGAAAAACAACCAATAAGTATAGGAAGATTTGGGTTGAAAGCGTTAAGAAATTCATTTCGAATAATATTTTATTAATAGCGAAATTATGTGTAACAGGAGAAATTGATTCTATATTTATTTCTGTTAACTTTCTTTTTTATAAAATATTAATTCTTTCTAAATGAAGCATTAAGTTCTTTATTTATCGTAACCACCCTCCTTATAGATGAATCTAGAAGAGTACTCTCCTGAGTTGCCAATGGAGACTCCAGTAAAGGCTCATTTACCTTCAGGACCTTTGCAGAATAAGACTGACAAAATCTTGGAATTGATGGCTCAAATATTAGCCAATCAACACAAAACTCATGAGTCTCCTCCTAGCCAAGGGCACAGAATTGGAGGAGCCTTGCAAGCCTTGCTGAAACTAAACCCACCGCGCTACGATGGATCAGGTTGGCCAATGGAGGCTAAAGATTGGATTTAGGAGATAGAAAATAAATTGGAGGATATAAAGTGCCCGGCTAGAGATGCGGTGAGGTTGGCTAAGAGCCTATTCAAGGCTGAAGCTGAGCAATGGTGGGGAGTCACCCACAAAACTCAGTTCATGGGCTTGGAGCTAAAGGACATATCATGGGAAGAATTTGCGGAGGCATTCCGAGGTCACTACATCCCTTTGTCTGCCCAGAAGATATTGGAGAACCAATTTATTAAGCTGACTCAGGGAAATAGGTCCATCGCGGCTTATGAGTCTGAGTGAAATAGGTCCATCGCAGCTTATGAGTCTGAGTTCACGAGGCTCTCCCGTTATGCGCCCAAGCTAGTAGACACAGAGGCTGCTAGGTGTAGCAGGTTCTTGGATGGTTTGAAGGACTCCATCCGAACCAGCTTACTCCTGCTCAAACACACCAAATTTGTTGAGTTACTGGACTGTGCGACCATTATGAAGCATAATGAGCAGATGATCGCTGAACGCCAGGAGAAGCGTCACTCCCAATCCCAAGACAGTTGTAAAACCTTTAAAAGATCTCGACCTAGTCGGCAGGCCAATGTTTATCAGATCACCTCAGGGCCTGCTAGGGAAAGGGAAAATTCTGAATGTCGCCGACCACACCCAATGGGCAGGTGCTATCCCACTAGCAACAGATGTTACCAATGTGGCAGGACGGGACATATCTACCGACATTGCAGATCTTTCAAAACTATAGTTGGGGACATCATTTAAAGGCCCAAAATGAACTCAGTATCTACCCCTCCTCGTACCCCGGCTCCAGCAAGTGCACCAGCCTCAACAGCATCTCCTGCAACCACGCCGACTCAAAGGAGAGGTCATGCCCCAGGACGACCAGCTGCCGCTAGGGTTTACACACTTACTCCGGTTATGGCTCCCGATGATCATGACGTAGTGACAAGTACTTTTAAATTATTTTGACTGGCATTTCTTAATTTTTAAGAAATAAATCTTTAGCATGCATTCAATATTAGGTACCATATACTTTTCTGAGAACGCATGTATAACCTTATTTGACACGGGTGCGAGTCACTTATTTATATTTGAGACATTCGTAAAGAAGCTACAACTGCCATTTATAGAACTAACAGAAAGATTAAATGTGGGGTTACTATCCGGCGCCCTCATGAGCGCTAGAGAGTATTGCGAATGCGAAATCTCAATTAATAGTGGGATGTTTAAAGCCAGCTTGATAGTTCTTCCAATTGCAAATTTTGATATCATTTTGGGTATGGACTGACTATCTTGTCATCAAGTAGTCATCGACTGCTAACATAAAAAGGTCACCCTCAGAAGTGCAGGAAGACTGGTGACATTTATGGGAAGACTAGGCACTGTAGCGTCTCTCATCAATGTCATTCAAGCAACCAAGTTAATTCAGAAGGGGTACGAAGCCTACTTAGTAACAATGTTGGGAAGCATAAAAGAGGTAACTTCCTTAGATGATACAAGGGTCGCCAATGAGTTTCCAGATGTATTTCCCAATGATTTGCCAGGAATATCTCCTGTACGGGAAATAGATTTTACTATTGATTTAATTCCCGGTACGCAACCGTTATCGAAAGCACCATATAGAATGGCACCAAAAAAGGTTCAAGAATTGAATGAGCAATTAAAGGAATTATTAGGTAAAGGCTTTATTCGTCCCAGTATGTCACCTTTGGTAGCTCCTGTGCTTTTTGTCAAGAAGAAAGATGGGACGATGAGAATGTGTATTGACTACAGGGAACTAAACAAGGTGACAATTAAGAATTAATATCCTCTTCCCCGAATAGATGATTTATTTGATCAACTAGCCGGAGCTGTTGTTTTCTCCAAGATCGACCTTCGATCTGGATATCATCAAGTAAGAATAAGGGAAGAAGATATCCCAAAAACTACATTTAGGACAAGGTATGGCCATTTTGAATTTCTTGTGATGTCTTTTGGACTGACCAATGCCCTGTCACTATTCATGGATTTAATGCAGAGGGTTCTAAAACCATATTTGAGCAAATTTGTGATCGTCTTCATTGATGATATTTTAATTTACTCCAAGAATGAAATTGATCATGAGATTCACTTGCGGACAGTTTTAGAAACCTTAAGATGCAGCAAGTTATATGCGAAATTTTCTAAGTGTGAGTTTTAGTTGAGCTCAGTAGCCTTCCTAGGCCATATTGTAAGCATTGAAGGAATTCAAGTAGATCCAAAGAAAATTAGTTTCATTCAAGAATGAACTCAGCCTTTAACAGTAATGAAAATTAGAAATTTTTTGGGATTGGCAGGATATTATAAAAAGTTTGTACAGGGATTTTCTCAGATTTCAGCTCCACTTACCAAGCTCACCAAAAAAGCCGCACCATTCATCTAGAGTTTTGAATGTGAAATTTCTTTTCAAAAATTAAAAGATGCACTCACGACCGCCCCTGTTTTAGCATTATCTCAAGAAGGCATGAACTACCAAGTCTATACCGATGCATCTAAGGTAGGACTGGGGTGTGTTCTAATGCAAAATATGAAGGTAATTGCTTATGCTTCTCGCCAGCTGAAGGTTCATAAAAGAAACTATCCGGTTCACGATCTGGAGTTAGCAGCCGTTATCTTTGGACTTAAAATATGGAGACATTATTTATATGAGGTAAAATGTGAAATATTCACAGATCACCAAAACCTCAAGTACATTTTTACTCAAAGGGAGTTAAACTGTCGGCAAAAGCGATGGCTGGAACTCATTAGTGATTATGATCTGGATATCCAATACCACCCAGGAAAGGCCAATGTCGTGGCAGACGCCTTAAGCAAGAAGTCAGTTAGTAGACTCAACACGATGACCATTAATAAAGATCTCTTTAAGGAGCTGAATAAGCTAGAGATAGATCTAGTAGCAACGAATCAACTGAATACCATTTATACTTCAGAGGTTATAGATTTAATGTTAGAGGAAGGCATAAAATTATCTCAAGGAAAAGATTCAGAATATCAAAAATTGAAGCAGATTATCATAGAAGGAAAGAATAGTTATCTTTAGGAAAAGAACGATTACACATACCATAAAACTCGATTGTGGGTGCCTAATGACAAAGAATTATGAATGGTGATTTTACAGGAAGTGTATCATTCAAGATATAATATCCACCCTGGGACTTCAAAAATGTACCACGACTTGAAGAAAATTTATTGGTGGTCTGGACTAAAGAGAAGTGTAGGAGAGTTTGTGGCGCGTTGTAATACATGCAACTTAGTGAAAGCGGAACATCAAAAGCCAGGATGACTCTTACAGTCGCTACCGTCCCAGAATGGAAATGGACTGATTTTGCCATGGATTTCATGGTTGGTTTGCCTCGAAGCAAATCAGGAGCTGATACCATATGGGTCGTCATTGACAAACTCACGAAGTCAGCTCATTTTCTTCCAATAAGACAGACAGACCCTGTGGAAAAGATCGTCAGAACTTATATCAAAGAAATCATTCGACTACATGGAATCCCAAAATCAATTATATCAGATAGGGATCGGAGATTCACTTCTCGGTTTTGGAAAGCTGTACACTTTGATTTGGGCACTAATCTTATAATGAGCACTACTTTTCATCCTCAAATTGATGGACAAACTGAAAGAGTTAATCAAGTGCTAGAAGATCTCTTAAGACTTTGCATATTGGACTTCAATGGGAATTGAGAAGAACACTTGCCATTAGTTGAATTTGCTTATAATAACAGTCATTAGGCCAGCATTGGAATGGTGCCCTACGAAGCTCTGTATGGAAGGAAGTGTCTTACACCTCTATCCTGATCAGAAATTGGAGATGTCCAAAATTATGGATCCGACCTTATCGAAAAAACTAATAAAAAGATTCAGTTAATAAAATTAAGAATAACTGCAGCCCAGGATCACCAAAAAAATATCATGATTTAAGGCACAGGATGCTGGAATTCCAAGTAGGAGATTTTGCTTATTTAAAGGTAAACCCAATGAAAGGAGTATATCGATTTGGCATATCAGGCAAGCTGAGCCCACGATATGTGGGACCATTTGAGATTATTACCTGAATAGGGAACTCTGCTTACCGTTTGAAACTACCTGAGGATTCTTTTAGAGTGCATGATGTGTTCCATGTATCATCCTTACGTAAGTGTCTACAAGAACCATCTCATCAGTTAGTAGCTCCCGGAACGGTAATTCAGTCAGATCTGACGTATGTAGAAGAACCAGACCAAATTATTGAACGGGATAACCGCCGATTAAGAAAGAGAACCATTCGTATGGTTAAGGTGAAATGGAAGGGTCACAGCGCCAAGGAAGCAACGTGGGAAAGAGAAGAGGATATGAGAAAGGAATATCCCGGGTTCTTTCGGAACTCAGGTAACCATAATTAAATCTTTTTGCATTCAACTGAATATTTCTATTTCGGTGTAATGTCGAGGACAACATTATTTTTAAGTAGGGGAGTTTGTAATGACCCTAGGTCATTTATAAGGTAAGAAGTGATTACCCGCAATATTCAATTTGTTAAATCCTCCCGCAAATTTTAGTTTCCCGTTAAAACTCCCACTAAATTTCGAATTTTCAGTTCAATCCTTAATTTAGAAGGTTTTAAAGTTCGTTTAAAACTGAAATTGAAATTTAAAACCGTCATTAACGCATATTTAAATTAGTAAAGCGTAACTTCTTCATTTAGACTCATATTCAAGGAAAATAAAATCAGCTGAAACTGAAAACAATTAAATAACCGCTGTTTTAGGAAGGAATGCTTAAGGTAAATACCCGTAACTTGCGGCTAATGAGCCGAATAAATCGGACGTGCATTACATACGCACGCCCTAGTTATTCCAGAGGAGACAGAGGACTCTCACCACTCGAGCAAACCTCCTCTCCTCTCAGTCGTTCGACTTCCCTACCACACGGACGAGCCGCATCCGACGGAAGCTTAGCAGGCGAGCGAGTAATCCTTACCTGCGACCGACGGAAGGACGCAGATAGGAGCGCAGTCGACTTGATCCGACCCTCCCGCCTTGGCGCCGACTTCCTCCTTCCGCTCGACCTCTTCCAGCGCCAATTTCCCCTCTGCGTGTCGCTCAACTAGTCCACTCATCTAAGGTGAGAACTCCTCTGACGAGTCTCTTAAAAAGGGAAAAGTATGTGTAGAAATATATATATATATATATATATATAAATGTACATATATATATATATAATATATATATATAAATATATAAATATATATATATATATATATGTATGTATATACATATATATGTATATATATAAATGTATAAATATTTATATATGTATATGCATATATATAATAACAAAAATAATATTAATAATGATGATTTAGGATTAAAATTTGGTATAATGAAATTGAGCATTTCTTTCATTGGGATTAATCCTGAATTTTCTAGAATTCTCTAATAAACTAAATTTTCAGTAAAACAAATTATGCTCTGATCAATTGAAATATTATCTTAGGTTTTAAGCCGGACTTTAATAAGAAATGTATTCATGAAACTCATTACTTATAATACTCTATATTTTGAAAATATTCATTTGCTACTGTCTTAAGAGTATCATAAGGGAATTTGGATGAGTTAAATGTGATTTGTATTGCTAGAAATAAAGAATATTTATTTATGATATTAAAAATACTGCGATATAATATTAGTAATGTTTTAAACTCTCTAAGTCACACCTTTAGAACTCTTAAGCGAAATTATGGTAATGTACCTTCTAAATTATGAGATTTAAGTCAAGGTTTGGGAAGGATATGAAAATGAAAAGATAGGTAGTATATCGAGCAAATAAGATTCATTGAGAACATCACTTTCAAAGTATAATAGAGTTTTAAATTTATAACTTTTGTAGATACATCAAGGTTGTGAGTGAATCGTCTTATTAGTAAAAAATAAAAGGTACACTGGATATTATTTTTATACTTTTTACTATTATTTGCTGCTTATACATTGCTTTGAGCCTATTTTGTATTGATATTTAATACATTCTTCTTACTACTAATGATGTATGAGAAATTGAATGATGTTTATGTATCTTGTGAAGGTTGCAAGAAGGGTTCCGAAATGGAGCATGAATAGGTTAGGGACAGGGCTAGTCCTCGGGAGCCATAAGGGTGCTATCTAGAGCTTTTGAGGGAGGCACAGGTGAAGGTTATGCTTAAATGTATGTTTATTGCCATCTGAGACCCTTAAGGGGGTCCAGGTGAAAGTTTATGCTTAAATGCATATGAACCCAGCCTCATGGTTCTGGCTTTGCCCATCAGAACTGCTATTATTGCTTCATGATATCATAGACATAAATATAAACATAAATTTTACGCTATATTTGCTTTTTCTTTTGAAACTTGGCATGTGAAAAGAACCTTTATGTTACAGGAGACATGATCATCTTTTATTTAAAAAACACTTTATTTTCCTGCAATTGTTATTATTTTTGCCTTCCGCTTTTGCTTAAATTATATTTTTAATATCCTTGTATTTAGATTGTGCACTAATGTATTATTTTTATAATGCCAGATCAGTTACAGCTGGAGGCGGTTGATATAGTTTAAAGGCATAGCGCGGAAAATAACTGCCCCTTTCCAGGAATAATAATTTGATGTATAATGAAAACTCATGTAATAAATTTTGGAAATTGTTTACTTTAAATTGAATGAATGTTATTTCTTATATTTGAATGACTTTTGATGTTTGTTTAACTGCTATTTTACATAATTGCCAATATGATCATGCGGGAAAATGCATTCGATGTTAGTTTGATTATTACCAATCTAACATGGGTCATCACAGTTAGTATCAGAGCATGATTGGAAGTGTTGGAGTAAAATAGTAATTGACATAGAAGCCATTGTTGGGAAATAATTTAATTTAAAATATAAATACACTAAAATGAAATACTTGATAGAAAACTAGTGACATAATAAGATTGTGGTAGGAACAAAACATCTTATAGAAAACTAGTGCCACAATGAGGCTATTATTAGGGCAACTTTTTGTAGAAAAACTAATTACATAATAAGGTCATTATTCAACAAATTATAAGTTTAGATCTTTAACAGATGAATTCCCCTAATCATTCGGCAGAAGACTCGGAAATTGATTTAAGCCAAGAAGGATCTTGGCAAATGAACTTCAACGAACCTAATTTCAGCCCTCCTACTCTTGAATATATATATATATATAAATATATATATGTATATATATATAAATGTATATATATTTATATATGTATATATATAATAACAATAATAATATTAATAATGATGATTTAGGATTAAATTTGGTATAATGAAATTGAGCATTTCTTTTCATTGAGATTAATTCTGAATTTTCTTGAATTCTCTAATAAACTAAATTTTTAGTAAAACAAATTATGCTCCGATCAATTAAAATATTATCTTAGGCTTTTAAGTTGAACTTTAATAAGAAACGTATTCATGAAACTCATTACTTATAATACTCTATATTTTGAAAATGCTTATTTGCTATTGTCTTAAGAGTATCACAAGGGAATTTGGATAAGTTAAATGTGATTTGTATTGCTAGAAATAAGGAATTTTAATTATGATATTAAAAATACTGCGATATAATATTAGTAATATTTTAAACTCTCTAAGTCACAACTTTAGAACTTTTAAGCGAAATTATGGTAACGTACCTTCTAAATTATGAGATTTAAGTCAAGGTTTGGGAAGGATATGAAAATAAAAAGATAGATAGTATATTGAGCAAATAGGATTCGTTGAGAACATCACTTTCAAAATATAATAGAGTTCTAAATTTATAACTTTTGTAGATACATTAAGGTTGTGAGTGAATCGTCTTGTTAGTCAAAAACAAAAGATACACTGAATATTATTTTTATACTTTTTACTATCATTCTTCTTACTACTAATGATGTAAGAGAAATTTAATGATGTTTATGTATCTTGTGAATGTTGCAAGAAGGGTTCCGAAATGGAGTATAAATAGGTTAGGGACGGGGCTAGTCCTCGGGAGCTATAAGGGTGCTATCTGGAGCCTTTGAGGGAGGCACAGGTGAAGGTTATGCTTAAATGCATGTTTATTGCCATCTGAGGCCCTTAAAGGGGTCCAGGTAAAGGTTTATGCTTAAATGCATATGAACCCAGCCTCATGGTTCTGGCTTTGCCCATCAGAACTGCTATTATTGCTTCATAATATCATAAACATAAATATAAACATAAATTTTACGCTATATTTGCTTTTCCTTTTAAAACTTGGCATGTGAAAAGAATATTTATGTTGTAGTTGACATGATCATCTTTTATTTGAAACACATTGTATTTTCCTGCAATTATTATTATTTTTGCCTTCCGCTTTTGCTTAAAGTATATTTTTAATATCTTTGTATTTAGATTGTGCACTAAGGCATTATTTTTATAATGTCAGATCAGTTATAGTGGGAGGCGGTTGATATAGTTTAAAGGCATAACGCGGGAAAATAACTGCCCCCTTCCAGGAATAATAATTTGATGTATAATGAAAACTCATGTAATAAATTTTGGATATTGTTTACTTTAAATTGAATAAATGTTATTTCTTATATTTGAATGGCTTTGGATGTTTGTTTAACTGCTATTTTACCTAAATGCCAATATGATCCTGCGGGAAGATGCATCCGATGTTAGCTTGGTTGTTGCCAACCTAACATGGGTCATCACACATAAAGATGAATAATCACATGTTCGAGTTCTTATTTGTGTTAGATTAATATTTTGATTTATGTTCATATTAATATGAGATTTGTAAAATCACATTTAATGTTAGGATAAAATATAAATTTTAAAAAACTTTAAATTTGCTTACATAAAGATCAATAATCACATGTTCATGTTCTTATTTGTGTTAGATTAATATTTTTATTTATGTTCATATTAATATGAGAATTGCATAATCACATCTAATATTACGATAAAAAAGATTTTTAAAAATTTTAAATTTACTTACATATAGATGAATAATCATATGTTCAAATTTTTATTTAGATTAATGTTTAGATCTATGTTTATATTAATATAAGATTTGTAAAATCACATTTAATCTTAGGATAAATTATAAACACTAGAAGCTTTAATTTTACTTGAAGATGAATATTTATATGTTCAAGCTCTCATATGTGATATATATTAGTCTTTAGATTATCATAATTATAAATTTATGTATAAATTAATTTATGTAAGATTTTAAAAATATAATGATTTATACCTTAAATTTTGGAATTAGTGTGTTAATGATGGTAGTAATTACATATAATTAAAGAATAAAATTCATATTAAAAGATCCTTGTAATTTGATTTATAAACTCCCTAAATATAAGCTTAACCTAAAATTAAGATCTAAATGAAATAAAAACAATAAATGAAATTATTAAAATTATAAATTTATGAAACTAATAATCTAATGAATTTATATATAAAATATTCAAAATTATGAAAAAAATTTAAGTATGTAATCAAATATAACTTTTATTAGATAAGATTAATTAATCAGCTCTTAAAAGTAATTAAGGCCATAAATTGCTTCGTAAAACATGTTAAAGCTTAATATTGTCAAACAAGGTATATGTGAATTCCTTGTGATATGACTAAGCCCAAGATATGATTTGGTCTTAACATTAGGAATGAACTTGACAGATAAGATAAAGTAATTAGAAACAAGAGGATATCATCCAGACGGATTACTTTTACTACTATGAAAACTGATACTTATGTTGGGATCTTTAGAGCTCAATCAATGTGGAACACTGTGTATATATTGAGTAAAATTAAAATAAAACAAAGAGAAACCACATGCAAACACAATCACAGCACAAGATAAGAGATTTATATGATTCGGTGTTAACGCCTATATCCACAAGGAGAAAAGCAGAGAATATTTCACTATTGGAGATGAGAATACAATATTTTTAGGGTTTAAGAACCCTTACTCTCCTCTTAGGAACAACTACCACACACATCAAATAACTGGAGACTTCTTTTTCATTGTTCTAACCCTAAAAAAGGACTTAAAAAGTACTTATAGGCGCTCCAAAAATAGACCTATTGAATTGTAAACATCACTGCGTGCAATGGCGCCCTCTTTCTATCGCTAGGTGCTATTACTACCAATCATTACCAAATGGATTTAAATGAAATGATTAGATGTTAGATAATAAATATGAATATTTTTATATAAGATATACAAAGATATAGATTTTGTCTTATGAGTAATTATTGTCAAATTAAAATTATTCATACTAGGCATTTAAATTTAAAAAGGTACACACAATATTTAAACTATTTATTTTATAAAAATAATACTAAGACATTAAATAGCACAATTTTGAATCAACAATTTTTAATATTATAAATAATTTATCATTCGATGTTTGGGTCTCTAAATCATTTTGACCGGTTGACCTGGTCGACCCATGAACCAATGGCTTGTCTAGTTTGACAGATGGTCCGATTTGGAAAACATTGGAAGTAAAATATTGTTTAAATAAAACACATTTGCTATTTTGGTCATTAAATAAAATAATAATCAAGTAGAATACCTCAAGGGTAATAATATAATTAAATACTCACCGGATATGTGATGAAAAAGCCTGAGAATAGATTGAAAAGGAAAAAACCAGCCCACAGACAAGATGGATGCAACTTGCAGGTTGGGAGACACTGCCACTGATAGCATCCCATAGTAGGTAAAGTACAAGAAGGTCAGAAAAGAGACCACAAAAAACCAAAGAAACTTCGCTGCCGTCCACTCGAAACTTAGCATGGCATAAACAATAAGAGTATAGTATACTGACTGGAACAGTACGTATGGAAATTCAATTATCACCTGCCCCAAACATTAAGAAAAAATAGATAAGACATTTCTTTTTTACATTATCTGCATCCAGTAAAATATCATAGTAACATATTTTTAGACGGTAATCATCAATGATTATAAAAAATATTATAATATATTCAATTGTTTTGAAGTTTGGATAATAGGATATTGAAGAAAAATTTTATCTTTTGTGGAAAATGAGTGTTGATCGTATCTATAAAGTGGCTAAAAATATTCAATAAGAATCAAGAGCAAAAGCCTTTTAATGTAAAAGGCATGAGCATTGGAAAAAAAAGCTCTATAAAAATAATGAAGAAGAATTGTAATAAATTGTGATATAAATGCAGATAACTGATAAAAAATGAAAGAGATATAAATGATATGTTATAAAAAGGTTTAATAAACAAGGATGATTTGTGAGGATACGGCAATTTTTACTTGTGCAGCTCCCACCGTTTATTTAGCAATTTTATGTCCCCAATTTCATGTGGCTATAAGACAGGTTATCATAAAATTCATTTCTTGATAACTTGAAATCATGGTCAATAAAATTGCAAATTGAATTTTCCTTCCTAAACAGTCTAGCCTATCTCATATATATCTTCATATATTTATGAATATATGTATAGGTATGTATATGTGTATCTTTAAATGAACGCATTCACTAAAAATCAAATGCAAGTGAACTGTTTTTATAAATTTTTTTTTTGTCCGTCCAAGTTTTTTAGTTTTACAATATGGGATCAAAATCAAAGCTTGACATCAAGCTATGACTCAAAAATCTTCAAGGAGCATGCTTAGCATTGGCTGAACTGTATTCCAACCAGAGTTAAAAATTTACTGAAACTGCAGACAGATACAGCAACGACAACAAGTCAAAACTAGTACCTGCTGTTTGTAATATCCAAAAAAAAAAACTAGTTTAACTACAGACAGTTAAACTGAAGACAGATTTATAAAATAACTAATGTTAGCCAAAACTAGTACCTGCTAAAAAAATTGAAGTACCTGAGAAAGAGCAAAGGGAATAGCTGAGTACATCCCAGCAGCCCTTTCACGATAATATACACTTCTCTCATTTGCAATGAGGGCTTGCACAGAAGAGCAATTACCAAACCCAAGGAAAAGAATTGAAACGTACATCACGCCAATGACCGAAAACAGGTTAGCTGAACTATTTCTGAGAAAAAAAATAAAGAATTATTTGTTATATCCAAAACAGGAATTTTTTTTTGTACAGCTTTAGAGAGCATCATCATGCATTTAGAAACCTGTGAAGTCCAATCTTCCAAAATATGGAGCCAATTAGTAAAGAAATCAAAAAAGTAGAGCTAAATCTTGTGAGGTTGTACTCTGGGTGTCTCCAATATATTGACCAATACTTCCATAAAAAGATCTTGAGTTGATCAAAACTTGATTGAGGATACTGGGTGGAGAAGAAAAGATCGCTAGTTCCAGGAGATGGTTTGCTCAATTCTTTTACCAAAGCCATATTGTGCCTAATGAAGTTAATGAAGAAAAGTAAATATTAAACACAGTAAAATAAAACAGGCAAAATTTGGCAAGGCGTCCTAACAAAAATGGTTGAATTTCCTCCATACCATGTCATTTGTATTAGATATTGCTTAATTTGTGCCACAGATATTTTCGTGTCATATACTACGTAGTAAAATCTATATAAAAATGTGTTATGCATCATGCCAAATATATTAAAGTTAATAGTCTGAGTGTTAACTCAACTATTTGTTTGTTAGGATACCATGGTATTATGCAGGGGCCTTGAGCATTTTTTGATATTTTCTAGAACTTCCCTGTTTTGCAGATTGAACATTGCATTGAGTTAGCGAGATGGGGAGTCCGGCCCCTAAGGTGGTTGAGAGGTGTGGCCCTTAAACAATTTTTTTTGGAGTTTTTATTAAAAGTAACAAAGAGGTGTATTTATCATTAAATTTTTATCTTTTAAATGCCCTTAAACCCATCTACCAAGACTTTTAGAGCTTAGGGCCATAAGTAGTGTTGTTGCCACTATATTCTTTAGCGGCCTTCCATTTCTTCATCTTCCATATTTTGTAAATGCAATTTTCTCCTGAATCGTGAGTCTTCTGTTCTTGCTCTCCGTGCTTCTCCACTTATCAAGTTTCTATCTGAATTCGGAATTCTTGTTATTGTTTAATAACTTTTTGTGTTTGTGCCACTGGTTTGATCTAATACTTGTTAAATTTTATCAAAAACTTGGTATTGTTGCACTTGTAGGTCATGAATAAGAAAAATAGAGTTTAGATTAACGAACGGTTCTAATTTAATTTTATTAAAAATACTAATCAATAGGCTCTCTCACTTACTTGCATAAATCTGAGGATATGTATACCTCAGCAAAATCAATTCCTAGCCTTGCTTCAGAGGTTGTAGAACTTTCTTCCAGCATCCATGCTGCTGGGTTACGCCCATCCTCAAGCTTGTAAACTCCAGAAATTGACTGTTAATGATATGCATACATTATATTTTATGAAGATAAACAATGCTTTTTTAACACAGTCAGTATACTTGCATCACATTTTAATATGAGACATGCTATATATAAAAATAATGAGCGTCACATCACGCAATTTAACGAACTTGGAACAAAGACTTTGGCCAAAGTTCGCTGCTCAAGGGTGGAGACAAAGAACTTTGTTTAGTGGGTGACCATTAAAAGGCCCTAATAATTCTAAAAGCACTCAGATTGAATACCTAAATTTAAGATTTGGAAAAAAGAAAATTTCTTTGCGTTTTGTGTAGCATGAAAGAAAGTAAGAAAATCCTGAGGAGCTAATCTAATTAGGATTAAGATTAGTGGGGATACACCAAAACTAAAAAAAATTTGCTGAAAAAAATGCAGAAATGGAAAAGTAAATTTACAACAACAATAACAATACCAAGCCTTCCCACTAGGTGGGTTCGGCTACATGAATCCTTTTGATTCCATTATGCATGAACAAATAGAAACCCCTCCCTAGTTCCAAGAAGAGAAATAATTCCTAATAGTTTCTTCCCATAACTTTTTTGGTCTTCGTCTTTCCTCTTTTAATACGGGTGCAATTCATTAATAGGGACATTCATTAATCTTATCCACTTTTGGAGCCACTCCAACTTTGCTACGAATAAATTCATTTCTCATTCTATATTTACGAGTATACCCATTCATCAACCTAAGCATTCTCATCTTTATAATACTTATTTTATTAATAAGCTTCTTCTTTGTTGGCCAACAGTTAGCCCCATACAACACAATAGCTAGTCATATAGCTGATCTATAAAACTTTCCTTTATATATGAGTGGGATTTTGCATTGCGCACTCCAGAAACACTCATTCATTTCATCCAACCAGCTTGGATTCTCTTAATAACATCACTCTCTATTTCACCATTATTTTGAATAATTGAACCAAGGAACTTGAACCTCTCGCCCTTCTTGATCACATGGTCCTCAATAATTATGTCCTTGAGATTAAGACTTCTAATATAATTGAACTTAAACTATATATTCTTTTTTAGATCTAATAAGACAAAAATATTTATATTCTAATTTATTCCTCCATAACTCATGTTTTGCTTAAACTCAATCCCTAATTTTATCAATTAAGAGAATATCATCTACAAAAAACATGAACCAAGGAATCTCCTTTTGATCTTACTTAGTAAGAACATCCGTAACTAAAGCAAAAGGATATGAACCGGCCGAGAGCTGAGCCTTAATGTAATCTAATAGTAACAAAAAAAATTTTGGACAAGCCACCTTGCAATCAAACACATGTTACAACACCATTATACATATCCCTATTAACATCAATATATGCAAATGCAAATTCCTTTTCTCTCCAAAGCTCTCCAAAAAAACTTCTGAAAGTGTTAATTATATCAAGATTATTTAGTCAAATGATGTCTAAACAAAAACTTTTTTTAAGCTTTTGTGTTTACTTGAAGTTGCTTCTTTGAAGCCCCTTTATTCACCAAGATATTTTGACGAAGCTTCATTCATAAAAATTTGATTGGAAAAATTCTCACGAAACTTCCTTTGATTATTAAAAATAATTCTTATAAAGCCGACTCATTTGATTAAAAAATACCATGACATTACTTTTTTGATATTATGTCTGGGTTAAGAAATTACGAATTAGAGATGAAAAGATGGAGTGAAACACATGAAGCAAAAATTTTCTCTTCTTTCTATATTATAATATTTCTTCTCTTTTTCTTTGGAGTGATAGAAAAAATTACATTGGTGTGACCACTGACATAAGTGAATACTCATTGAACCATGTAAATTTTGTGTGTATGCTTTTGCCTATTTTACTCATTTAACAACTTAATTTTTGCCTTATGAAATTTTACATGATGTGAAGAGAAGTGTCTCTTCATGACTTATATCCCAATAACTAGTATAAGAACTTCATGTTTGAGAAAGCATTTGTGAGTCATAACTAAGGATAGCAAAGTGAAGATCAACAAGTTTGATAGGAAGTACTACAGATTTTGAATAATAAAAATAGAGGATTATTTCTATTATAGAAAGTTACATCCACAACTGTAGGTGTAATGACCCTAGGTCATTTGTTGGGGAGATGTTACTTTCCCGCAACACCGAAATTTCGTTAAAACTCCCGCTAAAACTTAACAATTCTTAATTTAGAAAGTTTTCAAATTCATTTAAAAGCTAAAAAAAACTTTAGATTCTGCCATTAACCTATACTTAAATTAGCAAAGCACAAATTACTCCATTAAAGCAAGTTGACAGTTACGCTATTACCCTTAATTTGTGGGTGTTTTAAAAACGACGCCAGCCGGTCTAAACGGGTGTGCGTTACACACGCACACCCTATATAACCGGGCGTATGCCGTTCGACCCATCACCACTCTCGATCCCTCTCGCTTCTTCCTCATAGTGATCGAGCCCTCTCAGGAGACGCAGCGGCAGCAAGGACATACCTGGCGGCCGATCGATGAGCCAGGAGACTCAATTCCTCCTTTCGCTCATAGTCTTGTGCGCCGAGAGACGAAAATAAGAGGCTCATAGCGCACGACCTATGCTTCTGCGCGATTTGCTTCTTAGCTCAACTCTGCGCCGACTTCTTCCGCTCGATTCTGCACTCGATCGCTCGGCTCTCTGCGCGCCGACTCCTCTGCGCTCGACAGATCGTATAAGGTGCGAACTCTCCTCTCCTCTCTTCTGTTCGATTCTTTTAAAAGGATAAAATATGTATATAATAATAATAATAATAATAATCAAAATCAAATAGCTAGGAATTTGCTTCGACATACTATTTCACTGTCCCTTATTTATTTGTTATATCAAAATCTTTTATAGTGGGTTAAACTTTTTAAGAATTAAAATGAAAGTTATTTTTGAATATTATGACAAGTTTCAATTATTAGCTTGAGTATTATGGAGACCGTGAATTCAGCCAATCTTTCATATTAGTATTATTGGGATATAAGATCTAATTGCAGTTAACTTAATATGTTGATGTAACCTTGGAGTTTTTAATATATATTTGATCGAAAGACTAACTTTTTTGAGTCAAGGCTTGTTCAATAATAAGATGCAAGTATTTTAGCATATAATCAAAATTCGTAAGCTAAAGATCTATAATTGATATACAGTTTTATTAAATTCGTACTTAGTTACTAATGATGGAATCAAGGAATTTTCCATTTGAAATTAATTTGCAATATGTGTGCAATTTGGAATATAAAGGTTTCAATGCTATTAAACAATTTGGAATAATCTATGCTGCATTTCAAACTTGTAGAGAAAGCTCACTTGGGTTTAAGAATACGCAAATTTTAATACTGATTTTCTCTACATTATTCTAAATTAACTCGTATAATCTCTTAAACAAAGATAACTAATATGCATCATAAGTTAAGAAGAACAAAGGACCACAAGGTTCGTAGTTAACCAAAAGTTTATGAATGATAATATTAGCATTCATAGAGCAAATAAGTACTTTTAAAATTTAATAGATTTTTAATTATAACTTTTGCAGACACATCAAGATTGTGAGTGATTCAACTTAAGTTAAACACAAAAGGTACACTGGATATTATTTTTATATTTTTTACTATCATTTGCTACTTAAGCATCACTTTGAACCTGTTTTGTATTGCTACTTAATGTGTTATTCTTACTACTAATGATGTAAGAGAAACAAATAATGTTTATGTATCTTGGGAATGTTACAAAAGGGTTCCGAAATGGAACATGAATAGGTTAGGGACGGGGCTAGTCCTCGGGAGCTATAAGGGTGCCATCTGGAGCCTTTGAGGGGGCCCAGGTGAAGGTTATGCTTAAATGCATATGAGCCCAGTTTCATGGTTCTGACTTTGCCCATCAGAACTGCTATCATTGCTTCATAATATCATAGACATAAACATAAACATGAATTTTATGCAATTATTGCTTTTCCATTTGAAAATTTGGCATGTGACAAAAAGACATTTATTTTGCAGGAGACATGATCATCTTTTGTTTGCAACAAACTATATTTTCCTGCAATTATTATCATTTTTGCCTTTCGCTTTTTGTTTAAAGTATATTTTTAATATATTTTGTATTTAGAATGTGCACTAAGGCATTATTTTTTAAATGCCAGATCATATACAACTGAAGGATGCTGATATAGTTTAAAGTCATGGCGCGAGAAATTAACGAATTCTAACTGACCCTTCGAGGGATAATTATATTTTGTATAATGAAAGTTATATAATAAATTCAGGATATTATTTATTTTAAATTGAATGAATATTATTTCTTATACTTAAATGACTCTAGATGTGTTTAACTACTATTTTACCTAACTAATAATATGATCATGCGGAAAGATGCATTTGATGTTAGATTGGTTGTTACCAACCTAACATGGGTCATCACCGTAGGAGATAAAATTAGAAAAAGATGAAGCAAGCAAATTGGGATGTGCTAGATCAACAAACACTGGGATTTGTGCATTTAATCTTTAGCATGGATTGTTCCCCCCTTTTCCCTCTATATTTTCCTTCCATGTTTTCCCTTCAAAACTCTTAGGGTAAGAGATTTGTAATATCTATAAATATGAGCCAAAATACATTGTAAGGGATTAATTGAATGAAAGTAATTTTGTTGTGATTTAGTGTTGCTTTGCTTGGTACTTAGTGGTATTAAGTTTGTTGCCTATCTTAAGTGAGCTAGATTATATCTTATTTACTCATTTTATTTTCTTATTAACCTCTTAAATTATGACTTCAATCCCTCTACACCTCTTCTCCCTCATCTTAAGAATCCTTTAAAACCCTACCATCGATTAAACCCTCATACCAACTCCAAATTCAACCATTATCGCCACATCCAAACCTGAAAAACAGCTAGACCTATTCTTGTTCCATGCCCCTCAACTCCCATCTAAACTCTATCAAACTAGTCATCTACTGCATATATAAATTATGCATCTTATGTTATATATAACAACTTCTTGCCACATCTTCTTGCCAGCCATCCAACCCATCAAAACCCCATTTATAAAAGTGATAATTCTAATCAACCAAAACTAGACACATTCTAGACTCATCTTGACATACCTATCATTAGCCCTCTCAAAACCCATAGATATTTATTCTTTTTTGAATAACAAAAGAAGATTACTCTAATGCAGCCTATGCACTTAAATGAATATTCACTAAACTACAATATTACATGTTTTATGCTTATTTTCTTAATTGTTTTGTCCACATCACTTTTATCCTCGAGAGATTGTATGCAGAAGTTTATCACATTGTAAAATATAACCCAATAAAAAGAGACGGTTTTTATTTTTTCTGTAAACAATGCACAAATCACGCATAATATTATTTATAAACAAATTTACAAGGTATAAAAAAGGTAATTTATATGATGAAATCAATTAATGTCATAATAAATATGTCTAGATAAATAGATTTTAAATGGTGACAAAAATTAATCACAAAAAACAGGGAAGAATGACTTGCAGCGCTAATTGATGGGTTTCAGCTTAAGGGGGATTGTAGAGATAAAGAAGATTTACCTATACAAAGGTGGCAAGAGGGGTGCAATATATGCTAAGATCATTATAAATACAAATTATAATTAGCATTTAAAAACAAAAAAGTTGTGTTAAAAAAGAAAAATAAATGCTACACATCGACACTTGTTGCAGTAATTGGCGGGCTTTGGCTTTTTGTGGAGTGTATGGAGATGAAGAGAAATGCAACAGAAACGTGGCAGGTGGGACGCAGTATACATCAAGACCAAAGGTAATAATTAGGGACAGCAATTACAAAACAAAGAGGAAATATCTAGACTTAAGAGAAAAAACCCAAATAAATCCCTGGTTAAATCAGCAAGATCCGATCAGTGCTGCCATTTAACAAGAAAAAGCTCAACACCTGCAACAATTCAAGTTATTTCAATCTATTAAATTTTATATATACAAAAAACTAGGATGATAAAACATTTAAAAATATAAAAATATGTAGCTCCACCCCTGTTGCTACTTAATATAAATTTTTTAATGCAATTTCAAAGCTAGAATGAACTTAATGATGACTTGAGTTATAGAACTCGATGGCAGATAGTGATTAAAAATTTAGTCATTTGGCTGCTCGAAACTAGAAACCAAACAAAAAAAATATTTAAATTTACTTAATTTTAAAATTTTGTTTAACAGGATATTTATAAATTAATATATACTTTAAGCTTGATAAGTTTTCAATTACCCACAGCGTGAAAGTTTAGTTTTCATAAAAGAAAATCATCATTATTTCTAATGTTATTTATTTAAACTCAACCAAATGAGGACTATGGTACTTTGCATTATCTTTGGACAAGAACAAAACTAATCAAATAGATTTGCAATCATTGTTATAATATGAAAGAAAGTAATCAATGAAGAAATCCATAAGTTGTAAATAAAGGCAGAAGAATTTAGAAAACTCACCTCAAAATACCCAATAAGATTTAGAGAATCTAGTCCCAAAGGTCCAGAGAATATTAATCGACCACCTCGCTTTAGCAAGAGCAACTACAAGTCAAAGATTTTTAAGAACAACGCAGTTGGCAAACTTAAAATAGCACAAAAAAATCACTTTAATACCTCATCGAAGGATTCAAATATGTCAATGCTCGGTTGATGGATAGTACAAACAACAGTTCTTCCTGTGTTGACGGTGTTTCTAACTGTTCTCATGACAATGGCAGCAGCCCTTGCATCAAGGCCAGATGTTGGTTCATCCATGAATATTATTGATGGGTTTGCAACAAGCTCGACACCAATGGTCAACCTCTTCCTTTGCTCTGTGGACAAACCAGAAACTCCAGGAATCCCTACCAATGCGTCCTTGAGGTTTTTGAGCTCAACCAGATCCATCACCATGCCTATGAATCTCTAAAAACAGAAGAACATCAATTTTAATAGTCATTTCTATGCAAAAATATTAAAGCTTATGTGGTCTGAACTTTATGTTGGTGACAAGTAAAACACTAGTAGTGTATGTTTCTACCGTTGCTTCATAAGCATAAGCCTTTCATCTTTCACACATTGATTATGTAAATATATATCATTCAGATAAACATGCAAAAGCAGTGCCATTTCATCGATCAATGTTACAGTTTATTGGAAGAATAATCACTTTCACATTCCAATTTATGGCTGTAAGATTGCATTTTTATGTAGCAGAGATCCCCCAAAGGGGTGTCATTTTCAAACTTAAAGTAAAAAAGTAAATCCTGTGCAGGAAGCTCCCAAACACAGAGTCTAGGGAAGGGTTGATACTGAAACCTGGGTGCTGGATGTGCCTGGATGCCCTCTGTTTTGTTGTGCCTGGGAGCGTAGTGTTCCTGAACACATCCTTCTATGCATATGTGAGAATTCAAGCCCAGTAAAAGGGGGTTTGAATACAACAAATCTATCTCTCTAGTATCCCTGCATGTGTTCGCAAACCAGCTCTTCCCCTGCAAACATCCAACCTCTCCTTGGGCAACTCTTTTGTCATCATATCTTAACCATTCTGGCTAGTGTGCACTTTGTCGAGCTGTATCAACTTCCTTCCCAGCAGTTCCCGGATCCAATGATACCGCATTACAATGTGCTTTGATCTGGAGTGGAATGTAGCATTCTTTGACAGACATATGACACTTTGGATATCACTATACAACACATATTTTGCTTGCTTTAAGCCTAGTCCTCAATGAAACACTTAATACATAGTGATTTCTTGCAACCCTCAGTGATTGCAATATACTCAACTTCCACAGATGTCAAGGAGATGAGCCTTTGTGGCTTTGTTTGTAAGGACACACTACCCCTGCAAAGGTATTTAGAAAGCTTGAATTTGACTACTTAGCATCCGCATCACTTGCCATATCTGACTATGTGAACCTAACTAGCACTAGTCATTTTGAAGCATAATCTTATGCATGGAGCCCCTCTTATGCAACATAAAATTCACTTGATCGCTTCCCAATGAGTTCTTTCAAGATTGAATAGAACTTTGCTCACGATACCAACAATTGCAACATGATTGTCCCCGTGCATACCATAGCATACAAGAGACTACCAACGACTAAAGCATAAAGAATGCATTCCATCTCCATCTTCATCATCGCACTTGAGGGACACCGATTTGCCTTCAACTTGAAGTGCCCATTAAAAGTCTTGCACATCGCGCCTTGCAACTAATCATGTTGAATATGTCGAGCACTTTTTCTATAAATCTCTCCTATGATATCCATAGTTTGTTAATGCTCCTACCCAGTTATTTTCTTACCATCCACAGTCATGTCTTTTATTGCGAATGACTTGGGCATCACCTTCAATTAGTTGATTTTTTAACATCCCTACCTACCACCAACATATTATTTACATAAACAACAAAATCATAAAATCATCATCTGAGTATTTTCTGGTAAAACACAATGATCATATGATGCCCTATTGTAAAAGCATGAATGAGACAAACTTTTTGCACCATTATCTCTAAGCTTTCTTCATGTTGCGTATATGAAGTCTCGAGTACAGCACAATGTGATGTGCCAAGATTAGCTGCATCTGGACACAACAACATGAAGATATCTTGGCACAATGAAGTAATCTTGGAGTAGGCCATAGGACAATTGCAAGGCTTAGAGTGGTCTTGAGTTAGCCACGAATCAATTGGGTGCTAGCTGCACACGGATTAGGTCAAAACGAGCTAAGATGTTCGGAAGCTCCTGGACTAGGCACTTGGGCGCCGATTAAGGGCTGGGTAAAATGTAGAGACCAAGAGCCCAACACTTGGGCCCTCCCAAACACTAGGGAATTGATCCAAAAGATCAGTATGAGACAAATGCAATGAAGCAAAAGACAGCGAGCCGCAACTTGGGCGCTTAGGCAAGCTCAAGCGTCGATAGATTTCACTGACAGTAGAATCGAGAGCCGGTGCTTAGGCGCACCCAAGCGCAGTAGCCAAGATTAATAGGAGTGATTGGGAACAACTTGTTATATCATCTCAATTTAAAATCTAAGAAATTATTCATTAATTAAAAAACACAAATTTTAATAAAATTAAACAAGAAATCCTTTTAAGAAAAAAATGTTAAGAAATCTTAAAAATTTCAGATGCCAAAATAAAGAGAATGATAATATAAAATTCATTGAAATTTTAAAAATGTTAAAAATATTAAATTACTTTTATTTAAGTAAATAAATTAAAATATTCAAGATAAATATTAAATTAAATTATGATTCAAGAAGGAATGTTCTTAAATCCATAGAATTCTTAATCTCTAGCTAAAATTTTATTAAATTTAGAATTAAAATGAGAAAATATTCAATTAATTTAATTGAAAATTTTATTTCAATTTCATTTAATTTAATTGCGGATATGAATATTAAAATGCCTCATATTGAGAAATTATGATTTTCTCATTTGATCCAAAGGTGATATGATGTGACTGCTAATAATTAAATCATTATTAAACAATCAACTATTAGTTGTCAGCTCCAACGACATAGATCAATCTCAGTGGGTTCTAGTAAAATCAAATGATGAATAATCTATCATGCGATGGACTCGGCCACACCAAACCTGCTAAAAAATCCCAACGCTACAATGTCATCGTCAACCTCGCAATGGAGCTCAAAGCCACAAAAACTCTAATTTTTGAATTTGGCTCAAACCTTATTAACCAATTCAAACCCATTAAGACTCAATCAATGTGTCTCAGTGCATAGAACCTAATGAGACCCAAATCAAATCTTAACTCTAAGTAATTAAGGAGAATTTAGTGAATAAACCTATGACTTCTTATGCATGTATTCTTTCTTTGTTGATGTTTTTCTCACGTTTGCTCTAATGTGATGATGTTGAAAGATCCCTTGGTGTTCTAATGCAAAAGGGATTAGCTCTTAATCCCAACAACTAATATTAAAGCAATTGGACCCTTATTCAAATGGAAGCATGGCAAACAAGATAAGGTTCAACATTTCAACAAAATAAACTTTGTGGTCTTGAAAATACAAAAAGAAGATTTGTTGTACCAAAGTTGTCTCTTCTGTTGCGAGGCATCGAGAAGCAACCGCATGGGATGAGTGACAAAGAATGACATCCTCGATAGAACTTCCCTAGAATGATTAGGTTGCCCTACCTTCATTTGTTGTGTTCAATGTTGTGAATGAGAAAATCATGATGGATCTAATGGTTGCAAAATCAAGGATGTACAAAAAGCCCTGTGTCTAATGAGTTGCTCCTAAAGAGATTGTTCAACAAGAAGATTGCGGACTGCAGCTCAATAATGCAGCATGTAAACAATTTCAACACCATCACAAGTCAGCTGAGCTCCGTGAATGTTAGGCTTGCTAATGAGATCGAAGTGTTAATGTTGTTGTTTTTGTTATAAGAAGATTGTTAAACATAGAATGCCTTGGTGATGGTGGTGAGGAACTCAATAAGTGCTATCATGAAGTTTGACGGCGTTGTTGGGCTGATGTTGAACAAAGCGAGGAGAATTTGATGATGAGGCGTCGACATCCAACGCCTTGAATGTTGAGAGCAGAGGGAGGAGATAGGAGCGAAACTCGAAGTTGAGTCAGAGATGCTTTATAAGAGGGAAATCAATGAGCTGAGCCAAGTGCTAGAACTACAACAAAGAAAGTCATCTCAAGAGGGATTTCACCGAGTGGTAAAAACTTAGAGGCGCAAATCAGAAGATAAGTGGTACAATCAACATAGAATCAGTGAATCTCGAAGATGCATTATCATGTTTATAAACGAGATGGCGCCTTGCGTGGTGAATTCATAATCGTTCCATGTGACACCTAGCAAGGCGACGCTCAAAAATTACACTGTGAACAGGCTATAGTGTATGAAAATTGGAGATGATACAACATGCAGCATCACAGGGCGAGGAGACATGGATGTTTAATTGTCAAAAAAGATTTTGCAGTTGAAAGACTTCTGGTATAATACAAGCTTAACAAACATGATCTCTATTGACGAAATAGCACGGGTTGGGTACGAGGCCACGTTCACATGGGACTCTTGGAAGGACTAAGTGTGCATTGGTTGCTGCAAGAGAGAGCTGATAAGGGTCATTGTATGTGACAGGCTCGACTTCGACAGTGGAGCACCAATAGGTAGGGCATGGCAAGAGAAGATACAAATCTTCCATTTCAAAAAAAGATATGACCAAGCAACAGCATTGAGTCAAGTTCAATCTTGATTAAAAGTATGACAATTTGGAGAGAATTAGAAGAGGAGGCTCAAGTATGACGGGTCGAGCCTCAAGCACTAAAGGATGAGCCCAAGAAGTTTTCCAACAGGCTTGGTGGTGCATCCATGGAAGCGTGAAACACAACTCACATTAAAAAAAATAGGGATACCATTGGATCATGCTACTAAATTCTCTCTGTATGCATGACCATTCAAATAGACACCCCACTCTCAATGATCGTGGATGAGGAAGAGCATTGAGATAACTGTGTGACTATCTCAACCTCCGATCGAGCATGCTTTCTCCTTCAAAACTCCTACAACTTGTAGCTGAAGGAAGGAGGTAGTCTCTCCATGTACGTGTTTGATGTTTTTATAGGTAAAACACAATTTGGAAGCATGAATGTCTCTCATTGTTAACACTAACCAAAATTATTGTTCCTTTGAATACTTTCTAACATCCACCATCAATCACTGTTGTGCAATTCTAATTGTCAAAGTAATTTATAAAAAAATATTCCTTTTAAGGCTTAGGATATACTCACCTCCTACAAAATTCATTAAATCCAATTCATGATTCTAATATGAACCTCAATACCCAACAATTCATCATCCATTAGATACATTTTTTATACTTAACTAAAATATAATTATATAATAATTATCTATTAAATATAGAATGAAAAAATGCTTGAGAATTCAAAATACACGGACTTATCAGACTTTCAATGCAACACACTAAAACATAATGATTTATGAATTAATTGAACACATTAAACTATCGTTCTTTTGATTATTATTTTTTTTGGTTTTATGCATTAATTTTTAAAATATAACTTTTGATTACAATTTCAATAAATTTTTTCATTTAAACTTTTTTTTAGCTTATTCTTCTTTATTTTAACCGATAATTTTCACAACCCAGTCAACTAAAATTGATTCTTCCTCTGCCCACAATACTTGCATACTAATTAAATAATTCCCACAATCCACTTATGTAAATATCTTCATTATGAATCATGCCTATGATTTTATCTTATTTAAGCGTAGCACATTTTAATGAATTGCTCTCCAAAACCATTACCATTAAATAGCTGTCTAAGAGAAAAAATAACAAAATCAATGCTATAACTTCATTTTGCGTGATCTTCATAAATATCAATTGATTCATGATCACACTGAGCTCATTTATATCTTTAGGACTGAAGAAATAACACAGATATCCTTTGTTTAATGTTGATGGTTTTTGACATATCAGACAACTCTTTTATCAAGCTTAACAATCTTCTCATTTGTTATGTATATGAAGACTATTTTAATCAAATAAAAACTATTGAAAGCTTCTTTGAAATCATCATATTTGACAATGGTTGAATAAGGAAAATTTAAAGTAGCTTCATTCTTGAAAACTTGACTAAATTTGTTTACCGGAAAAAGCTCCACTTGATTTCTTTTGATTATTAAAAATAAAAGTAAGCTCTCATGAAGCCACCTTATTTGACCAAAAAATTTGCAATGAAAATTCCTATTTTGGTGGAGAAGATACACCTCAAGCATAAGCTTCAATTTTCTCTCTTGTATGATTTTCCTCTCTTTGAAATAATAAAGGAAGATTACTCTAGTGTGACCCATGGACATAGGTGAACATTCACCAAACCACATAAATACTTCATATTTGTGTGAATATTTTATTCTTGTGTTTGCTTCATTTTTTTCATTTTAGGGTGTTCCTACACTGTGTGAAGAAAAGTTCAGCTCTTCATGAAGTATATCCCAATAACTGTTATCAATTGTCAACTCTAAGAAGGTAGTGAGCTATGGGTGAGGACAAAAAGAAAAGGTTAACAAGTTCAAAGTGAAGGACTTTAGATTTGGAGGATGTAAATTAAGGATTACCTCTATCAGAAGAAGTCAAATCTATCATTGTTCGGAATAAATCTAGAAAAGATGGAGTAAGCAAATTGGGATTTTTAAAATTGACAAGAACTAAGACTTTTTCGCTTTACCTTAGCATAGAATGTGTTATTCAACATCATCAACAAGAATACTACAGGTTTGATGAGAGTATTATAAAACAAGTATGATAAGCCATTAGCATCAAATAAGGTATATCTTATGAACTGCTTATTTATTTTTAAAATGGGACAAAGAGCTCTGTGCTTGATCACATAAATGCATTCAATGTGCTCACAAATTAATTAGAATCCGTAAAAATTACATATAAATATGAGGTCAAGACGCTAATTCAATTATCTTCTCTACCAGAGAGCTGATCAGTGATAATGGTTATGGAGTGCAATTCATCTGGGAGCATCAATTTAAAGTTGCATGATATTGGAGGTAACTATAAGAATCATCGAGTTCTACCTTAAATGCTGAAGGTAAAGGAAGACTCAAAATTCAAGAATGCAAGGGCGAAATAATTACAAATCTAAATCAAGAAAAAAAATGAAAAACAAGATATCAAAAGGAAAAAGTAGGTTGGAATTGCAATCAAAAGAGGCATTTCAAATATTAGTGCAATGCACAGAAGAACAACAAGAACCATCAAAAAATGATGATTCAACATGTTCAATCAGTGGAGAGTTTGCCAATTCCCTAGGTGTTGTGTTAAAACTCCTATAGTCCTAGATTTTGAACTCATATGTCTTTTCATTCTACACATTACAAGGAATTATAACACAATTTTGTTGCAAGATAACATAGAAAAATCTATATAGCGAATGAGGAACTGCTTGATATTATGGGAAAAGCCGAAGTTCAAATCAAAACTGAACACACTGGATATTGCAGAAGGTGAGATATATTCCAGGCCTCAAAACAAATTTTATTTCCATGAGCCAGATTATAGTTATGGTAACACCACAACATTTGGTAATTGATTATGGAAAACATCAAAAAGAGTCATGGTTGCGGAAAAAGGCAAGAATGTGAGAATATTGTACATGACTGTAAATGATAAAGATCTATTAGAAATAACAAATAATGGGAACTCAAAATTGTGGTATTAATGGCTTGGCGCACGAGAAAAAATGAAATGAAGATAACAGTGTCAAAGGAAAGTTTAAAGATCTAAAGTCAATGGATTTGAAACTGTGTGAAGATTGTAAGCAAAGAAGAGACAAATTCTCGAAGGGCTCAAATATCAGAGAAGCTTAAGTTGATAGATTCAGATGTTTGAGAATCAACCTATGTTTAATTCCTTTGAGGTTCATGCTATTATGTCACATTCATTGATGACTCAACAATGAAGGTATATGTTTATTTTTTGAAAAATAAGTCTAACATGTTTGCTACTTTTAAGTTATAGAGAGTAGAAGTGAAAAACAAGATCAGGCTAAAATTAAAATGTCTTAGAGTTTGATAATGGAGAAGAATATGATAACACAAAATTCAAAAAGTATTGCTCAATACATGAGATTCATATTTAGAATATTGTATCTAAGTGATCAGAGCAAAACAACATTACTGAGAGGATGAACTGAATGCTGAATGACAGCGAGAAAAATGAGATTACATTTTGGGTTGCCCAAGATATTTTGGGTTGATGATGCAATAAATACTGCAGCCTATCTAATTAACTAAAAGTCATCAATTCCACTAGATTTTAAGAACCCTGAAGAGGAATGATCAAGACAAGAGGTAAAGTATTCTCATTTGAAAATTTTTGTTTTGTTTCTTACATGCACATTAATTCTGATGCAAGAGATAAACTTAAAGCAATAGCAAGAAAATATTATCATATTAATTATGAATTCAACAATTTTGGTTATTGATTTTGAGATGCTCAAAATAAAAAATCATAAGAGTCAAAGCTGTAATATTGAAGAAAATCAAGCTTTGCAAAGACAATTGCTTGGGAGGGTCAAAAAGCATAAATGAAGAGCCCGAAAAAGCCATCATTGAAGACTTTGATACTGAAGATGAACAAACATTTCAAGAGAACCCAAATATTGATATAGAGGCTGCAGAGCATGAAGTTCCAATACTAGATGCTCCATAACCAATTATTTCATAATTAAGAATAGTATCTAGATAGTTAAGTTCAACATAGCGATATTATCCATCATTGTACTATCCTCTATTGACGGATTATGGAGAGACAGAATACTTTAATAAAGCAGTATAAGCAGTATAGCGGAGTAAGCTATGAAAGAAAAAATGAAATGTTTGAGGAAGAATAAAATATGGGTGTTAACTCTACTTTCAAAAATTAAGAAGGATTTACAAAACCAATAGGTGTATCGTATAAAAGGAAAATTTAACGATAAAGGAAGATATAAAGTCAAAATTGTAGTTAAAGATTTCCAACAATTGCACGGAATTGATTATATAGAGACGTTCTCTCCAATAGTTAAGAGAAATTAGAAAATTAGTCAGCATTGTCACTGAAGATTTACATCTGAAGCAGCCTAATGTAAAGACTTCCTTTTTAAATAGAGATTCAGATGAATAAACATACATGGAATAACCTGAAGGTTTTTTTATTTCAAGAAAGAAAGACATTGTGTGCAAATTATAAAAGAGCTTCTATGGGCTTAAACAAGCACCAAGACAAAGGTATATAATATTTGATTATTTATATGAAACAATAAATTCACAAGGTGTGAAATGGATTATTGTTGCTACTTCAAGAGATTTGCAAATTGTTAGATCATATTACTATTTTATGTTGATGACATGTTAGTTGCAAGATCAAGCATGACAGAAATAAACAAACTGAAAAAGTAGCTACCAAAATTTTTGAAATGAAGGCCTTGAAAGCTGCTAAGAAAAACTTGGCATGAGAATATCCAGACGAAGATAAGAAGGAATCCCGAAGTTATCACAAGAGAAATACATTATTAAGGTGTTGAGTAATTTTGATGTTGAAAAGTCAAAACCTAAAGAGACTCCTATAGGAGCACATTTCAAACTATCTAAGGAGCTGTCACCAAAGATTGAAGAAGAAGAAAGAAAAGTAAGAATCTAAATTTTCATACACATTAGCAATTGGTTGTTTAATGTTTTTCATGGTATGTACAAAGCCAAATATTACTTATGTAGTGCGTGGGAATTGTGAGTTATTTCATGACAAAATCAGACTAGCTACATTGGGAAGCTTCCCAATCAAATGAATTCTACAAACTTTAAAAGGAATTTCATGTATGACCCTTTATTTCAAAAGGAGAAAACTAATTCTAAAAGCCATTCAAATGCTAATTTGGGTGGAAACCTTGATGAACGAAAGAGCATAGTGGGTATGTGTTCAAGCTTGGAGGGATAACTATTAGTTGAATATCAAAACTTTGAAAAAGTATCTCTTTCAACCATTGAAGCTAAATATAAAGCAGTATCAGAGGTAAGAAAAGAGATGATATAGCTAAAGAATTTCTTAAAGGAATTGGGTCAAGAACAAGGAAACAATTCACTTTATTGCGGCAATCAAAGTGTCATCATTTGCCAAAGAGTCATTGTGATGGCCCATGTTAGGTTGGTAGCAACCAAACTAACATCGGATGCATCTCTCCGCATGATCATATTGGCGGTTAGGTAAAATAGCAGTTAAACACATCCAGAGCCATTCAAGTATAAGATATAATATTCATTCAATTTAAAGTAAAAAATATCCAGAATTTATTACATAACTTTCAGTATACAGAAAATAATTATCCCTCGAAAGGACAGTTAGAATTCGCTAACTTCCCGCACCATGACATTAAACTATATCAGCCCCCTCCAACTGTATCTGATCTGACATTATAAAAATAATGCTTTAGTGCACATTCTAAATACAAAAGATATTAAAAATATACTTTAAGCAAAAGCGAAAGGCAAAAATGATAATAATTGCATAGAAATATAGTTTATTGCAAATAAAAGATGATCATGTCTCCTGCAAAATAAATATTCTTTTGGTCACATGCCAATTTTTCAAACGAAAAAGTAATAATCGCTTAAAATTCATATTTATGTTTATGTCTATGATATTATTAAGCAATGATAGCAGTTATGATGGGCAAAGCAAGAACCATGAGGCTGTGTTTATATGCATTTAAGCATAACCTTCACTTGGGCCCCCTTAAGGGCTCCAAATGGCAACAAATATGTATTTAAGCATAGCCTTCACCTAGGCCCCCTCAAAGGCTCCAGATGGCACCCATATGGCTCCCGAGGACTAGCTCCGTCCCTAACCTATTCATGCTCCGTTTCGAAGCCCTTCTTGCAACATTCACAAGATACATAAACATCATTTTGTTTCTCTTACATCATTAGGAGTAAGAATAACGCATTAAATAACAATACAAAATAGGCTCAAAGCGATGCTTAAGCAGCAAATGATAATAAAAAGCATAAAAATAATATTCAGTGTACCTTTTATATTTGATTTGACAAGACAATTCACTCACAACATTGATGTGTCTGCAAAAGTTATAATTGAAATCTTATTAAACTTTGCAATGACCTATTTGCAAGATTTAGAATTTACATTCCGGTTCCTAAACTTGATTTTAAATTTACCTACTTAGAATCTTAAATTCATAGGAAGAATTTTAGACTAAACAATGCTTTCTTAAACCTCCTAATTTTGTTTCCAATTTCATGCATAATTGAATGCAGAGATTTATAGGTTTGATCAAATATATCAAATTACATTAAATAGAAGTTAGTCTATTACATAGATTTTCCTAGTCTAGCACACACTCATATAGAAATTTAGTTGCATGTGACATAGCATAACACTCATCTAATTTATAGTTTCAACCTAAGCATACATACCAAATTAATATACAACTTCAATAAGTAATCACATCAAATTCTATTTCATAAATCTTTTAATAAAATGATTTAATGATTAAACTAAAACTAAAATTATACATTTAGGGTTTGCTACTAATGCACAAAAATAGAAGCTTCGCTTTTGATTCAACATACAATAGATTAATTGAATGATACTACTCATGTGAAAATCGAAACATAAATCCTAAAGCCAAATTAATTTATTCTATTCTAGTTTTATTATTGCCGTAAATATTCATTTGCTAATACCTAATTAAGTGCCTATATAAACATGGAAGCAGTAGAGCTTCTTACCTGCTGCAGAAATCGGGCGCAGAGAAGAGTCGACGCAGAAGCTAGGTGATTGGCGCAGAGTCGAGCGGAGAAGTCGGCGCAGAGTGTCGATCGGTGAAGGAAATCGCGCAAAAATATAGGTCGCGCGCTACAATCCCGTCTCTCGGCATATGGGGTTGCGAGCGGAAGGAGGGATCGAGTCTTTTGGCTCCTTGATCGGTCGCCAGGTAGGTCCTTGCTTCCGTTGCGTCTCCTGGGAGGGCTCGATCACTGAGAGGAAGAGGCAAGAGGGGTCAAGAGCGGTGAAGGGTCGAACGGCATACGCCCGATTAAATAGGGTGTGCGTGCGTAACGCACACCAGTTTAGACCGGCTGGCATCGTTCTTAAAACGACCGTAGGTTAAGGGTAATAAAGTCTGGGAATAGCATAACTGTCGTCCTGCTTTAATGGAGTAATTTGTGCTTTATTTATTTAAGTATAGGTTAATGACAGAATCTAAAGTTTCTTTTTCAGCATTAAACGAATTTGAAAACTTTCTAAATTAAGGATTGTAGCTGAAAATTAAGTTTTAGCGAGAGTTTTAACGGAAAACTAAAATCTGCGGGAGATTAACAAGATTTTAGTTTTGCGGGAAAGTAACATCTCCCCTACGCATGACCTAGGGTCATTACAGTCATGAATTCCATACAAGAACAAAGCATGTACAAGTACGGTATCATCACATCCGTGGGCTGATTAATGATAGAACCCTTTAGTTGGAGAAGATACATAGTACAAAGACTAATGCATATATGTTGACCAAGGTAATCATCATCCAAAAACTGAGACTGTTAACTAACTTAATTGGCCTCCAGAGTACTTCATAATTAGAAGCACTGCATTAGAGGGAGATTATCATAAAATTCATATACGAGGAAATTCAAAAGGAGAGAAAGTTGTTAATTAAAGAAACAATCTCAAAGTTAAGATTGTTATGCAAGTGAATAGTATTTCAGTTAAATAATGACTATTAGAATGTTTCTTTGAAACCATCATATATGATAATGGCAACTTTTGACCTAGGAAAATTCAAAGTAATCACATTCTTGAAAACTTGATCGAATTTGTTTATTGAAAAAAGTTCCACATGATTTTCTTTGATTATTAATTGAAAATGAAAATGAAAACTTTTCTAAAGCCATCTTATTTGACCAAGAAAACTAAAATAAACATCTCTATTTTGGTGTCATTTGAGAGTTCAAAGATTATAAGGGGTGAAATGGATGAGACGATACGCCTCAAACATAAGCTTCTCTTCTCTCTTGTAATAATTTTCTCTTTCAAGTAGTAAGAAAGATTACTCTAGTGCAACCCATGAACGCATATGGATAATCACTGAACAAGGTAAATTCTTTGTAATTGTGTACGCTTATTTCATTCTTGCGTTTGCTTCAAATTTTCTTTCTCAAGTGATTCTACACCGTGTGAAGAGAAGTCCGTCCCTTCGTGAAGTATATATCCCAACATCATTAACCATGAAGAATGCCATATTTCATTCCAACATTGAGCTTACATCTGTAAGTGTGTCATGATTCAAAAAGCTCGTGTACTTGATTTATCTTTTCTTGATTCAAAATGCTCAAGTCTTTTATTTGTATTTTCAAAAGTCTTGTTTCTCCATCAAATTTGTTAATCTTCATCTTTCCATCCTCATCCAATGTTAATGATATGCTTTATTAGAAGATACAAGTGACTCCTTGTGTAGATGTCACGAGTAAGAAAGGGAACAAATATTAGAATTAATGACAAAATCACCATCATCTGAGCTTATATGGTTTAGTGATTAGTTACCTAATATCCAATGACTATACAAAAGTATTTGTTTTCTTATCGCTTATGAGAAAGTTAAGAAAAAAACTTAATAAGAAAGTTAATTCTTAAGAAGCAAAAAAGAAGGTCTACGTTATTTTTTCACAGCCACTTAAATATCTGCTTATGATATCTCAATTAACACCTATCATTCATAAAAAAGGTTTCATAATTATTTTCTTGATCAAATAGAAGTTTATCAGCAGTTTATCATATTCAATTTTACTAGCATTCATATAAAAAGTTTAATGAAATTTTTTTTATTCAAATAGGAAAAGATTTATTGAAGCTTCTTTCTCGTCAAATATCACCAAACATTCAAATGAGAAGTTTCGTTTTAACTTACTAGATCAAATAGGATTATAATTTATGGAAATTTCCTTCTAATCTGATTTTATTCTACATACTGATAAATAACTGCATAGACTTATCAATCCATTTTCTTAAGAAATATTGTTGTGTAATTTCTTTCACAACATTTAACTAAAACTAATGTCAAATAATCACTCTACACTTTATTCGTCTTCTGAAAAAAAGAGACATTGGCATAAAAAATAACATAAACTCACGTATTTTTCTTCTTTGCTAATTTCCTTGGGAAGGCGAAGTAATGCAGAAAAGATAAAAGACTCGTTGACAGTGAGCTGAGAGTGTACGTCAAACTGTTCGCAATAACCAGAAATCCTTGCAAATGTTGATTGCTTCTTGGGGTAGCCCGAAATCCTAATTTGCCCTTCAATGTGGCCACCAGTCTTTCTACCAGCCAGCACATCCATAAGTGTTGTCTTTCCTGCTCCACTCTCACCCATTAGAGCTGTGAGAATTCCTGGCCGAAAACCCCCTGAAACCCCCTTCAACAATTGTAACCTATCTTCAGTGAAGCCCTGATTCTTAATTTCCTATCAAAGTAAAAACAATTTTATCAATCTCATTTCTTCTGTCAATGAACCTCTTCAATTAAAAAAGTAACAAAGAGGTGCTTACAATAGGTACATTGACATAGTAATTCACATCTTCAAAAGACATGGAAAGGGGTATAAAAGGAAGAGTCATTCCTCCCTTGGCTTCAGGTTTCCTTGCTTCATTTGTTGTTTCACAACAATGCCTATCTGGTGAGACTATGCTTCTGTCATCATTAAAACTGTGTACCATACCCATTACTGCAATTGAAATAATGCCAGGATCTGATGAGCTTTTTAAGTCTTTGCACAAAAGTTATCAGCAACTGAGTTGTTCTTACACTTATTTTCTTTGTTTGTAGAGCGCATCTTACAAATTTTCACCTCTGCTTCTGGTTCAACTGATGCAACTGGGTTTGACTTGCTCAGTGCTGTTGCAAATAAAATAAGGAAAAGTTGGCCATTCTCATTTAAATCTTGTTGTTATTTGATATTGCTGTGAACTTACGATTTAGATACGTGAGGGAGAATGTGAAGAAAAAGTTGAACAGGATGGCATACAAAAAAAGAAGACCAGCAGATTTCCAGTACCAGCTTTGATCTGTAAAGGCGTCAACGTTCTCCAAGATTGCCAACCCTAATCTCTTATCATCTTGTACCTGTCATTTAAGTCTGATTACAATGAAGGTTTATCAAGCAAAATAGGATACTTTTATCGGTTCACTACAGCAAATTTTTGAATTTACAAATATATCATTATATCTGCTATTATTGGTAGATTAAACTTTTGCTTAAATGTCCGCTGTGTTAGCAGATGCCAGACATAGATTTTTCCTCTTAAATAAACGAATATCCATTGTTTTTATATAAATTTTTCTTACAAGTGAAGTTTGTTTTGGCTGCTCCAATGACTGATTTATGTTTCCAATGAGGAATGGTTAACCCACTTGATCGTCCTGAAAAGTGCAACAATCTCCACTTTTTCGAATAGATTTCAGCAGTATATTTTTTGTGGAGTAGACTAAAATTTCAACCAGATTTTTCTCTTGTAGAGGACCTAGGATTTAGTTAAATTAAGGATCAAGAATTTTCTTTAAATGCAATATCCTATACCCCTTTTAATCATTTAGAAGAGAACTTTCGATAAAAAAGTATTATTGTCTTTCATCGAACAACATTATGGGGGTAAATGAAAGTGTAAAGACCCACTTAAGTAGTAATAAGTGAAACTCTTAAATATCGAGGCGCCTTTTCAGATAACGGTGAAGTTTCTGATAATAACTCCAAAGTTAAGCATGCTCAGGTGGGAGCACTCCCAGGATAGGTGACCTACTGGGAAGTTATATTCTGAAGGCAAAACCGTGAGGCCTTTCAGGCCAAAGCGGACGAGAACGTCAGTTACTTAAGTTGGGGAGATAGTAAAGACCCACTTAAGTAGTAATAAGTGAAACTCTTAAATATCAAGCGCCTTTTCAGATAACGATGGAGTTTCTGATAAGAACTCCAAAGTTAAGCGTGCTCAGGTGAGAGCACTCCCAGGATGGGTGACCTACTGGGAAATTATCTTCTGAGGGAAAAACTGTGAGGCCTTTCTGACCAAAATGGACAATACCTTGGTACTTAAGAGTTTGGGCTATTACAGAAAGTATACCAGATCAAGATCCCATAGTTCCATTATCTCAGGTTGATTTGTGGTCTAATTCACCAGCGCTAGAGGAGATATTAATCATAACATCCAAAGATTCTGATTAGCAGCCATAGGTTACCTCATCTCATAAATCCCAATCAAACTGGGTGGTAATTGCAGAGACTTTAAAGATAAGTTCAAGCACTTTTTGGCTTAAGATTTACATCCGATGGAATACCCACTTGATTTAACATGAGATTTATAACCGTTGGACTACCCAAGTTTAGTTTGGAATATGACATATATCTATTGAGATGTTTGAATTAGTTTTAGGATAGGGATTACATTAGTTGAAATACCTAATATAGTGTTTAAGATGTGGCTTACATCTTTAGAATGCTTGATGTAGTGTTTGGGATACAGCATATATCTGCTTAGAATGCTCAATAAAGTAGGTCTTAAGACCTTATCATTTAGACAAGGTAGCTCATTTCACATGCAATTTAGATCCTTTAGATCTTTGCAAGTCATATTACTTGCTTCGGCTTTGCCTTGATTGTGGTCAAATTATTTGAATATTAAGGCACTTTTGCTTGATTCCATTTAGCCAAACCTTATTAATCTGAGAATCATACAATTTGATTAGTCACAACTCAAGTAGACCATTTAAATCGACTAGGAATGGTGAGTTTTAAACACAGGATGGTCTAAGCAATTGGGTCAGCCATTCATCATATTCAATTTTGAACTTAAGGTTCACCTAAGATCAATCTAGGATCACAAAGCCTCATTTTTTGTTATGGGTCTTTTTTTATAATTTTGGCAACAAGGCACCTCAAAATAATGCTCCCTTGGCCTAAATTTAAGATTAATGAAGGGAGTTTGTAATCAATTAACCAGCTATAAAATTTTTTCTTGCCTTTTCTTTTCCCTTCTTCTTTTCTAGTTGCTTGTCTATTTGTCTTATCTTTATACCTTCCCTCAAAGGAAGAAGGTGCTCGGATTTATAGGTGAGAGAAGTTGCAATTACACAAACAATTAATGTGTGATTCCCTGGCGCTACGAGCGTCAGATGATTGTTGGGAGATCAAATCATGTGTGGTTTCTGGCGGTAACTCACACAATATGGTGATTTTGAGCAGTTTTAGAAGATGTCGTGGGGCATCTTTGAGCAACTGCTATGCAAAGGCATCCACAACAGTTTAAAATGGTTGTAGCAATCACTCCTTTGCAAGAGTTCAAGCCCCAAGAGACTACAACATTAATCTTCCACACAAGAAGAAGAGGTAGTGGTACAAACGACATTCAATCAAGGATTTCACGAAGGCTATAGGCTACTATTCTTACATCACGCGTGTGAGAGAAGTAGAGTCTGAGCTTGCAAGCTCTGGGGTGTGAATAGAAGCGAAGGAGATGACTCTATGATGTGTTCAAGCGACACACGTAAGAAGCAGAGGCATCACGACAATCTGCAGGTTATCTTTCCTTGTCCTTCCTCTTTTCTCCGCTTGTCATTCCTTCCTCTCTTTTCTTAACTTGTAGACATAACCATACTCGCTCTCCATCATCAGATCCTAGATGGTCATCAGTCAATCTAAGTAGGTGTAACGACCCAATGTCTTTATCTACAAATTAGGTCAAATACCCTCCTCAGAAATCGGGTTCCGGCGAATTTTGATTTAGGGCAAACAAGAATATCAATAGATAGAAATAATTTTTAGATCAAAGTGCCCTAGTTTGAGAGAATTCGGATAACGAAAACTCCAACTTTATTATTTTGAATTATTTAAATCCAATAAATAGAAAAAATTAAATACGTGTCCGATTTCATCGATTTTTGTGTCATTATGTTAAGTATATTATTTAAAGACTTCTCGAAAAGTTTCATAAATTTCTGAGGGTCGATTTGATCAATAAATTTTTGAAGTTTAAAATTTCAAAAATTAAGCAAAAATAAAATATTTTTTCGAATTGAAAAAAAATTGGCGTGAGGGTGTTCGTTATGTCATAACACACATCAGTGTCAATTTTCTTTAATTTTGGACGCCAAATGGCAGAAAAATGCAAATAAATTAAGTTTAAGTATTTCTTTTAGAATTTCCTAAGGAAATTCTTCTCCCCCCTCACCGCTTGCGATCCTGTGCGGAATTCTTCCTCTTCTGGTGGAAGAAGCTTCCGCGCAAAAGGAGGCCAGAGGCCATGCCCGACTCCGCATTAAATTTTTGGTGCAGGGAATGTCCCCTCTGCGCCTATTTAACCCTCAGTCACTCCCCTCCCTTCTCCCACAGCCCTCCTTTTCTTCCCACAGCAGCTCCCTCCTCTCACACAGCAGCCCATCTGTAATGACCCAAAGTCATTACTTAGCGAATTAACTCAAATCCCGCATGAGAAATTAGGACCTCAAAGAATTTCAAATTATGACAAACAAAAAAATACCCTTATATAAGAATAATTTTTAGATCAAAGTGCCATAGTTTAGGAGAAATCCAAATAAGGAAGCTCCCACTTTATTTTCTGAATTATTTAAATTCTAAAAATTAAGAATATTGAAATATGTGTCCAAATTCATCGTTTTCAGTATCGTTGTGTTAAGTATATTATTTAAAAGCTGCTCGAAAAATTTCATCAAATTCTGAGGATCGGTTTGATCGTGATTAATTTTTGAAGTTTTAAAGCTCAAAAATTAATATAAAATAAATTATTTGTTTGAATCGAAAATTTTCAGCGAGAGGGTGTCCATTTTGTCATAACACACCCCGGTGTCAAGTTTCGTTATTTTTGGATGTCAAACGGCAGAAAAATGCTAAAATTTTAACTTCAAGTAAATATTTCATTTTTTCCCTTTATTTTATTTCTTCCTTCCCTGTCTTCCAATTCCCCCCCCAATCGTAAGTCGTGCGGGGTTCTTCCGCCTCTAGCGGAAGAATCTTCTACTGTACGGGGCGAACGCCATGCGCTATTAAGGCTCTTAATGGCGTCATTCCTTTTGCCACAAGACACCCCTCCTGCGCCTATTTAAGCGACCCCCACTCTTTCCTTCTCCCTATTCCCTCCAACTGCCAACAGCAGCCCTCTCCCTTCTCTCCCAACCAGCAATAGCAGCAGTCCTCCTCCTCAGCCAGCTAACAACAGCAACAGCCCCGCCAGCCAGCAACAACCACCTTACCAGCCAGCCACCTCCTCTGACTGGCCAACAGCAGCCCTGTCGGCCCTCTTCCAGCCTCCGGCCTCCCTCCATTTTTCGGCGATCCAAATCCTAAGGTGAGAGGAGTTGGAAAGGAAAAAATTAGAAGGAAAACTTTGCTAATCTTGTTACTCTTTACTTAAATAATCATTGCTATAAGAATAAATAATTAGTCATTCACATTAGCGTTATTCTCATTAATTAATAATGGAAACAATTCAGATATTATAAAATGACTAATATTTCCATTTAAGTATTTTTTTTATTTTCATTTCTATTTTTGTCTTTATTCTTTCATACAGTAATATTATCGTAATGATAATATTATATTATTACATCAAGTAACTTGATAGAATACAGACTTCTATCATTATAAGAATGTGAAAAAAATGACAATTGAAAAGAAGAACGTAAAAAAAATCCTCAAAAATATATATCACATCACTTTTAAAAAAAGCTAATCTAAGGAAATATCGGGAACTTAAATGCAGATTGAGCTAACTATCACTCATCCGAACTTAAGGAACAAAAGTACCCAATATATGACATGTATTACTTCTTTTAAAATTTATTGATGCTTAGCTTCGCTTATTTGCTTTGAACCAAATTCATTTAAAGTTTGATTGGTTGTTGGGAACTAACGTGATGACATTCGTGGGTTACTGGAAAATGACATCAATAACATTAATGCTTGGTTGATTGTTGGGAACGTACATGATGGCATTCGTGGGTTACTGAAAAATGATATCAGTAATATTAATGCTTTGTTGGTTGTTAAAAACCAACATTCTTTTCATTTGTAGGTTGCTGGAAAAATGACATCAGCAATATTTGTGGGTCACTGGAAAAATGACATCAGTAACATTCATGGTGGGTTACTGGAAAAATGACATCATTAATCTATATTTTGTGATAATACTTGTTGCAATAAACTTTTATTTATTTAGCGTTATTACCTTACTTTTTCTGCATTTTTATCTTATATCTGCTAATCATATTTCTGCATTTATAAAAAAGTTAACTATTTTATTTACTGTGATATATAGAGTATTCTCTAATTACTGGGAATTCCAATCCCAGTATTTGTTTTATGTACAATACCAAGTCAGGTGCACCAGGATGAGCTTAAACAAGAACCTTAAAAATTTATACGGACGGAAGAATCTACGACGCAACTTTTATTTTTATTTTATTTTTTACTTTTTCAAAGTTCAGCTCGTGTTCTAGCAGATGAACTTTGTCAGAAGTTTGTTGGCTGCATTGTAAAATTTGAAATGTTATTAAATGAGAAATATCTTTTGATTTTTATATGTGTTCCTTTTCTTTTTCAAATTGCTCAATATGATCCTGCGGTAAGAAAATACTCGATGTCGGAACAGTTTCCGCTGAACCGACGTCAGGACATCACACCAGCCCTCTCTTCACCTCCCTCTCCCACAGCCAGCATATCCCTCCTCTCCCCACACAGCAGCCCAACCCTCTCCCTCCTGCCAGCCAGCCCATCTGCCGCTGCCAGCCAGCCAACTCAACCGTCCAACAGCCACCCTAGCCTCCCTCCATTTTTTGGTGATCATAATCTTGAAGGTAAGAGATATTCTTCTCTTTTTTTTTTTTTTTTAAATGTTGTATGTTATTTTTCGAAGAAGAATTCTAACGCATATTACATTATGAGTTGAGGCAAGCCAAGTCAAGCTTGAGATGGTTCCGGCTTGAGTTTAAGCTCGATTTTTTAATTGAGTTCAATCTCAAGCTCGAGCTAAATTTTTACAAGTGAATCATATTACGAGCTGGTTAATTTGTAATTAATGGAAAAAATGACTTCTCTTTAATGAATTATCATTAATAAAATTTAAGAGCAAAATTATAAAATATTAATCAAAGACTTAAAAAAAAATAATATTTATTCCTAAGAATATTGGCTAAATGCTAAAATATCAAAAACTTAATGCAGATTGAGCGAACTGTCACTCATCCAGTACATGACAAATATTATATTTTGCCATTTTTTATGCTCTTTAGCCTAGCTTTTGAGTCAAATTCATGTTGTAGCTTGGTTGGTTGTTCAGAACCAATATTCGGAGTTGTTACTGAAAAATAACATCAATAACATTCGGGATTGTTACTGAAAAATGACATCAGTGATATTCGGAGTTGTTACTATAAAATAACATCAATAACATCTGGGGTTGTTACTGGAAAAACGGCATTTAACCTACATATTGTGATAATACTTATTGCAGGAAACTTTTACTTATTTTACGCGGTTGGCTTACTTTTCCTGCATTTTATAATCACCATAATTCCGCTAATCGCATCTTTTAAGAGTGTAATATTATTGTGTACTGCAGTACTTAGAGTATTCTTTAATTACTGGGAATTCTAATCCCAGTATTATTTTTTGTATAATACCAGGTCAAGTGCTTCTGGGAGAATATGAGTAAGAACCCTAATTCTTAAAATTTTCAATCTTGCTGATAGATCCATGGCGCTGTTTTGCTTATCTTTTATCTTTTTATTTTATTTTTCTCACTTTTGTACGAGATGTTCGATGAAGGATCTTGTAATATGAAATATTGAAATAAATGAGAATATATTTTTGTCTTTACATGTGTATCTATTCTCTCTCAATTTATTCAATAGGATTCTGCGGTATGTGAACACCCGATGTCGGAACGGTTTCCGCTGAACCGGCGTCGGGACATCACAGTAGGCCAGCTCCATTGATAGAAGTCAAGAAGGCAAGGATGCCCATGAAGCGAAATCAAAATCTCAATTCATCGGGGCAGACTTTGAACGATTATAGAATCTGCTCCTTAGCTTGCATTTGAGCCTTCAGAGACTACATATCACAAAGTGTAAGCAATATCCGATCGGGCTTCGTGAAGATCATGGGCTGCTACCTTCCATCGTACACACGAAGGGAGCAGAAGTGAGGAAGCTCACAGCTTCTGAAAGTGATTTGCAACATTACGAGCAGAGCAGAAGTGCGGGTGAGACATCACGATGGTGTTGCAACAGTGCAAACAACGCATGAGGCGGAGGCGTCCAAAACTGCAAGTGATGACGTGCAAGGTGGAGACATCAACAACAAGTGATATTCTTCTTAGTCTTCGTTCGTCTGCTCTTTTTCTTCTTCATTTTTTTTGTTTGTCTTCACACTTTTTCTTATTGTGATTAGTACTAATATGAAAGAAATACCTAACGACAACTGATCAATTCTCCCACAAATCTTGTGCCAATGGATAATTAATAATGTAAGCTGTCCACGAAAGTTTATTTAGCCATGCCTCATAGAAAACATATAAAGATTATGGTGTTATATCAAGAAAGTACTTTATGGAGGGATGTAAGCAAGAAAAGAAACGAATATATATATATATATATATATATATATATATATATATATATATATATATATATATATTCTTACTAAACAAGGTTGTCAATGTTTGACAATGCTCCTTCAACATTCCAAATGGGCACAAGAAGCTAATTTCAAATGATTTTGCAATTTTAAATTGATACTCACAAATTTATCCATCCACCTGGGGGAGAACATCTCATTGATTATAAGGGCATTATATGCATATGTTGCTGGCGAAAGCCAGAAAGCAAAGCAACACCATTGTGGAATCGAAGCTGCCATGCACATATCAACAGTGTTAATATACTAGATGAAACAATATAAACATGGCTGAAGATCAATAATATATAGCAAACATAAGAATGATGGATCATCTAATTGCTTTACTACAGTCATTATATGTTCACACAACTTTTCAGCAGTATTAGACACAATAGCCGTATTAGTGGTGCAAACAGATAATACTATGCCCCGTAGTTTAATATGATAACGGTTGCTAAGTAACAAAATATATATGGAAAACAAAGATTTAGTAGTATAATAACTTTATAATTTTCAATATATTTTAAATTGAGTTGAACAGAACTTTAACATTTTCTTTTAGAGTAACACTTTTGGGGTTAAGTACAATTTTGTCCTTAAGAATTTACAATCACCATTTAAGAGAGAAAGCATTGAATATCTTAGTTGAAATTCAGCAATTCATTATCATCCAGACAACACAAAATGTTCATTTTGATTTTCATATAAACTGACTCCAACCCTTCAATAAACTTATTTCCAAATTTAGCTAACCACTTAAAAACGCTTCGCTAAAACAAACTTTATAGGAAGGTGAAATAGTGTCATTGCTAATCAACAAAACATAACAAACCTAGAAATATTAGAAAACAATGTAGTCATATCTTCAGATTAAATTGCAGTGGAAATGACTGCATACAATGAAAGAGTTTCACGTTTACCAAATAAAACTTTGAGCAGTAAAACCGTTTAAGCATAAGTTTAAGGTGAAAGAACAAGAACCTCTAGGTAGAAAAACTCCAGCAACAGAGATCATAAGAAAAAACGCAATGCTTCCAAAAGAATTTGCGATAGTGTTGTCTCTGGTAACGCCAGCAATCAGTCTAAATAGACCTGCTGCCATCTGCTGGGTTGCAAAGATAATGACAAAGTGCTTAAAGAACCTGTAGGGAACATACGATGGCGCCATTAGTGAATACATAGAAAGCACTCCAAGGCTACAAAAAGATTTCAATTAATCAATTTCTATTTAACTAGACCAGAAGATTAGCAAGGCTTAATTTTGATTGAATAATGAATCTTTTATAGTAAATTCCTAAAGTTTAAATTGAAATGCTCTAAAATATGCATTACTAAAAACTTGAATACACCATTTTTTAGAAAAATATTCTAAGAATTTATTTTATCCACATGATACTTAAGTTTGCATGCAAATCGTTAGTGAAAAGTAGTAATGTGCATGAAACTTTGGATTTAGTTCCAAGTTGAGCAATTGAAAATTATACTGGTTTAAAAAAAAATACAGTGTGATTGACTCTCAATCAGAATTGTTTGGTAGCAGAATTTATGCAAGATTTACAACAACAACCCTTGATCCCAAGGGGTGGGTCAGCTACATGAATCCTTTGTTTCCATTGTGCATGATCAAATAGAATCCCCTCATTAAGTTCCAAATAGAGAAGATCTTTTCTAATGGTATCGTCCCATGCCTTTTTTGGTCTACATCTTCCTTTTGACGAAATACATAAACTTTCAATCAGGGCATTTCCCGGCCTACGCTTAATATGTCTAAATCATCTAAGGCAACATTCTTTAATCCTATCCATTATTGGAATCACTCAAACCTTGCTATGTAGTAACTAATTTCTCATTTTAACATTTTGAGAGAAAAATGGTATATAAGAACAATAAAATTTTATAGAATCAAAATCCCTTTTACAAGCTCAAATCTCGGGAGTACAAAAAAGGTAAATTGCCTAAATCGCTAAATTTTTGGTAAGCCCTCCCTTGTTAATTATATGGATGATGGAAGTCTTTTATTATTTTTTTAATATATGAATTGTTATTTTAGTGGCTCTTTTTATTTGTTTTGATTGAAATTCACATGTTGGCTTTTTTAAATTGCATGAGAAGTTTATTTTTCTTATCATTGTACCACATACCCATCTTTGAGGTCTCCCATCCGGCTCAAGTAGTGACACTGAAAATGTTGCAAAAATTAAGATTTTGACCAGCATACTCAATGCTTAATGATTTCTTTGAAAGTTTAACTATAGCTAGTTGTTGACCTTGGGTAATACTTGAAGTGAAAAAATTTACATTATTAAGTATGCAATTGAAAATGTTTACTGCCATCATTAACAATCGTAAGACATTTCAAAATTTTAAGTTTACTAAGCTTTCCATTTAGGTTACCTGTCTATAAACATTGTTTTAACTCTATAGCCTTCTAAAGTGGTGGGCTCATCTGGCTTTGCCTCACAGTATTATGCTTTTAAACAATCCATTTCAAAGTTGGAGAAAAATACTTTGGAATTGCAATGGGATTTCATCATTATCATTATCATTTCCCATTTTGATTTACATCTGAGAGACAAATTTTTCGATCCCTTTTTCCGCTCGACAATGACCCGACAAACCTTGCCGTCAACGTCTCAGGGAATCGCTCGATCCTTCCGTCTCTGCGCTGATCCCCTTCTTGCGTTCGACCGAGAGTTATAAGATGCGAATCCTTCTTTACGTCGACTCTTTTGTTATAGAATAGAATCTTAAGGGTAAGTTGGTAATACTTCAAATCAATATATACAAAAAATAATAATAAAGATTTTGTGAGAAACTTAGAAATATTAAAATCTTTGTTAAATTACCTAGTTACATTTGGGTCAAAATCCTATCATGAATATATGTGTCCATAGTTATGGATTTTATCTGACATCATTGGATAAGATAGGGAGCAGTCCAACATAATTGAGATCTTTTTTATTTTACTCATTTCAATTACTGTTTTAGGTAAAGACGTATTATTCATTATAAATTCTGAAATCAAAACCTGTGGTAAAAATTTGCCAAAACCTTGTAATCTCAATTTAGATAACATGCCAATTTTATACAATGATTGACCGTGTGAAAATAGAGGAACTATGAAATCATTATAGTCACATTTTGATTCATTAGTCTTTATCCTATTCACTAATGTATCAAATGAATTATAAGAAAGGACTTATAAGATTAACCTATAGGCATAGTTGTGCATGTATTTGCAGATACATCAAATTTGTGAGTGATTTATTTTCTTAAGTCAAACACAAAGGTACACTGGATATTATTTTTATGCTTTTTACTATTATTTGCTGCTTAAGCATCGCTTTGAGCCAGTTTTGTATTGTTACTTAATGTGTTATTCTTACTACTAATGATGTAAGAGAAATAATGATGTTTATGTATCTTGTGAATGTTGCAAAGAGTTCCAAAATGGAGCATGAATAGGTTAGGGATGGGGCTAGTCCTCGGGAGCTATAAGGGTGCCATCTGGAGCCTTTGAGATGGCCCAGGTGAAGATTATGCTTAAATGCATGTTTATTACCATCTGGAGCCCTTAAGGGGGCCTAGGTGAAGGTTATACTCAAATGCATATGAACCCAGCCATATAATTCTAGCTTTGCCCATCAGAACTGCTATCATTGCTTCATAATATCAATGACATAAACATAAACATGAATTTTTATACGATTATTGCTTTTTCGTTTGAAAATTTGGCATGTGACAAAAAGATATTTATTTTGCAGGAGACACGATCATCTTTTGTTTGCAATAAATTATATTTCACTACAATTATTATCATTTTTGCCTCCCACTTTTTGCTTAAAGTATATTTTTAATATCATTTGTATTTAAAATGTGCACTGAGGCATTATTTTTATAATGCCAGATCAGATACAGCTAGAGGAGGTCGACATAGTTTAAAGTCATGGCGCGGAAAATTAACGAATTCTAACTGCCAATTTAAGGGATAATTATATTTTGTATAATGATATTTATGTAATAAATTATGGATGCTATTTATTTTAAATTGAATGAATGTTAATTCATTACACTTGAATGACTTTGGATGTTTGATTAACTGCTACTTTACTTTACCGTCAATATGATCCTGCGGAGAGATGCATCCGATGTTAGTTTGGTTGCTACCAACCTAACATGGGTCATCACACTAGAGGACTCTTAGATTGGAAAGGAAACTCTTCATCCACATCTTCAGTATTACTACCCAAGTGACAAACTTCTTTCTTTTACACAAGAGGTGTTGAGGATAATATCGCGGGTTTGACCGTTGAGAGTCACCAAAGCAACGTATGAAATAACAACATATACAAGAAATATAATAACAACACAAGCACACCATCACAAGCACACAAACACAAGATTTTATGAAAAAAAATTAATAATATGGGAAAATCACAGAGCCACACCACCACAAAGAAATTCACTATGAACGAAATAATTACAAAGTTGCCGAGAACTTATCAATCTCAAGAGAAAGAAGCAACCACCGCCTTTAGGATTCCCATTCTTCTTCTATCCTCAGATTTCTCTTAAGTTCTTACTCTATGGTTTCTTAGATAGAAACCTCCACACAAAGGAAACTCAAAATTTTTCATCTTAACACTCAAAAGAACTTGTGAGTTTAAATATGAACATTAATTGGACACAAAATGCCCCCAAAAACACTCTAATATGTGGGGGCATTTCCACAAGCACCTGGGCACGCCTTAATGCCCAAGCCTTGGTGCCCAAACAGTAGTACAGGCGACTAGGCGCCCCTCCTCAAATTGCAAGTGCTGCTGGGCGCCCGAGCGGGCCTAAGCGCTTGGCTCATTGTCGGCTCAATGACGCCTTGCCTCGGAACTCTGTCGGCACCTTCTTTGGTGATTAAATTGGTTTCCACATCCTAACAATCTCCCACTTGAAGATTGATTGCGATCATTTCCTCCTCAACCCTGAAATTTATTCATCTTGTTTCAATCCTAGCAAAGGACGTGGTGTGGCTCACCTACCTTCTTATCATATTCTAAGGCCAACTGAAGCTGCACATGGCTTCAATTTCTTCACTGTCACAATCTTTGTAAGCATGTCGGCAAGATTCTTTGACGTGTAGATCTTCTCCAGTGTCAGCCGACCCTCTTTTAACATCTAGAACAATGAACTGGAGCAAAGATCTCACTTTAGCGATCTCAATGATAATAGTTATCTTCACTGCTGAAGCGAAGATCTCATTGTAGTCCACAACATGTTTCTGTTTGAATCCCATTACCACAAGCCTTGCATTGTAGTGCTTGCTTCCATTTAGGTTTCATACTTAAAACCATAAGTGCCTTTGACGTTAAGATTAAAAATTTATGAGTTTCCTTTGTGTGGAGGTTGCTATCTAAGAAACCTTAAAGGGAGAGCTTGAGAAAAATCTGAGAGTAGAAGAAGATTGGGAGGTCTAAAGGCAGTGCATTCTTTCTTTTGAGATTTGATAAGCTCTCAGTAACTTCGTATTTATTTCGTTCATAATGGATTTCTCATATAGTGGTGTGACTTCATGATTTTTGCAATTAAAATCTCTCATGTTTGTATGCTTGTGATGGTGTGACTTGTGTATTGTGATTATATTTCTTGTTTGTATTGTTATTTTGTATATTACTTCGATGGCTCTTAACAGTTAAACCCATGATCTTATCCTCAACAAATGGTATCAAATAGATCAGGTTCTAGGGTTTATTAAGTTTGAGTGGGAGCAATTGCCGACGAGATGGGACATAAAATTGAGATGTTCAACGACACAAACTTTGCTTTCTGGAAGATGCAGATTGAAGATTTGCTCTACCAGAAGTTGCATTTTCTACTGGGAGAAGCTGACAAGAAACCTGCAACTATGTCAAAGAAAGATTGGGATGTTCTTGATAGAACAACACTAAGATTGATTTTCCATTCTTTATTCTCGTCTGTGGCGTTCGACATAATAAATGAGAAAACAACATTAGATCTCATGGCTGCCCTAACAAGAATGCATGGGAAGCCCTTGGTTTCTAACAAGATTTCTTGATGAAGAAGTTATTCAATATGAAGATGGCAGATGGAGGTTCAATGACAGAATATCTGAATGAGTACAATACTAGACAAGTCAGTTAAGATCTGTACACATCAAGTTTGATGATGAAGTGAAAGCTTTATTGCTTCTATCTTCATTGCCAGATAGCTGGGATGGACTAGTTATTGCAGTCAGTAACTCATCAGAAAATGCAAAGTTGAAATTCAATGATATTGTTGGGCCTCTATTGAATGAAAAAGTTCGAAAAAGATCTAACAATGAAGCATCTAGTTCAGTCATAAATGCTGAAAGTAAACACTTCAAGAAGTATTGTTTTGCTTTGAAGAAATAAGCAAGTGAAAATAAGGATAAGAACCCCTTTGTGGATGTCACAACAGAAGAAGATCATGATGCATTGATCTTGTCTCTAATTTGCACCGAGTTTTTGGTTGTAAGCTTTGGTGCATTCTTACATGCAACCCCTACCAAAAAGGCTTTCAAAAACTACATCAAAGATGATTTGGGTAAATACTTGGTGATAACAATGCACGAAACATAATTGATAAGGGTAATGTGGATATCCGGTTACCAAATGGATCGACATGGAAGCTCCTTTAAACTCTATCAATGTCAGTTCCCAAGCCCTAAATAAAAAAAGAGGGTCGTGTTAAGTAGTTAACAGTCAGCATAACACTTTTTCGAATCTCCTCATGACATGAATCTTTTTTTGGATGCACCAATGATTTGTTTATGTTAGGTATAATGCCACAATAACACTAAATGGCAAAAAAATGTCACAAAAACATAGCTTTTATATACAACGCACCAAATAGCTATAGTGTGCAATTTAGAACAATAACTGAGTTTATTGAGTAAGAAAGTGGTTTACCGACTAATTTCTGGGGCAAATCCAATGAAATAATAAGTCACAAAAACCCAAATAGCAGACTCAATTATTGAAATGGGGATTCTTATGATGCAATTTGGAACAGTGAAGACCCATGTTGGATAGAAAAGGAGATCCCGTTGCTTGTAGAACACTGGCAGCCTCATGATAGCTAGTGCTAGCTCAGCAAAACCATTGAATAAGTTGAAAAACAAACCATAAAGTAGAGCCCCATTAAAAGCAGATCCATCAGCTTCAGTTTTGGTATGCAACGTTGTCCTCAGAAAAACAGTTGAATAGATAATTGCCACGACAGCAACCTGCAATAAATTTTTAATAAGCAAGAACATTAGTAAAGATGCACTATTATAGTAATAAAAGATAATCTGAGTTGTTTTTTGAGCACCTGCATTGACTTGAAAACATAAACAAAGGAGTTCCTTTTAATAAGAAGCCACTCCTTGGCAAAAGAGGCTTTGAGGAGCTCCATTAAAGGAACAGAGCGTTTTGTGAAGACCAATGCTGCTTCATGTCCCTTCCTTTTGTCAAATGGAACCGAGAGCATGGTTTGTAGATCTATCCCGACATAAAATTTCTCAAAGAGCTTAACAAATTCAGGTGGAGATAATTGGTATGCTTTGCTTTTGTCAACCCAATACTGTTCTTGATCGTTTCTTGAGGTAACCTGTAAAGAAAAATTTATCCACAAATAGTGATTAGTTTTAGTTAGGGCATGACAGATAAAGTAACAAACAGGTGATAACAAGCATCACAAAGTTAGATCCCAAACAATGCAATAAATAATATGAAAAACCTCAATGCGAAAACATGGGATAGAGAGATTGGTTTCACTAAAGTGAAAACAATGATGGCAGATAACATGGGGAGATTAAATATAGAACCCTCATTGCTTTGCAAAATTAGGTAATGATTGATTTCATTAAAGTGAAGATTATCATGGTTATAGATCAATCCCCACCATGAGGTATTGCCTTTTAGAACTTCAATAACAATGCACATGTCTAGTTCAAGGGTCAAATTTAAATTAAGGCATATAGCTAAGCTAAGATATCTATGATGTAATAGTCTGGGTTTTGGCTTAAATCAAGGCACATAGCTTATTAGTTATGTGCCATAGCTCATTAGTAATGTGGAGATTTCCTAGGTATCAAATTGAGATATTAAATTATTAAGATATCAAATTGAACAATAAATCAAGGCACTTAAATCAAATTTGATCTGTGATGTAGTAGTCTCAGTTTTAGCTTTTAAGTTATATTCATTCATTCATGAAACATTTAAGTCATTTACGAGGGTTATTGTTTTGTAGTGTTTAGATGTTCGGTTACTGTGTTGCCAGATGTTTTGATACTGTCGGGCTTTTATGTTTCATTAATGCCGGATGTCACAGTTCTACTTGAAGTTGAATTTTTCAGGAATGTTGACCAAATTTGAAATTCACTGAATTTAAATTGTGAACGACTATGGATTAATTTGGCGGTTTTACAATTCTCGTCATTTGGAATCTGTAAAGGATTTCATTGTATGAAATGACTTGGAAATCTATGGGTTGGTACTGGTATTTGTCTATTTCAAGCTGTTAGTTAGCACACTTTAGGATTTGCTTTGAAATTGATTCAGGGGTCCTAGTATTTATCTGTTGGTTTAATTTGGCATTGAACATATTTCTGTCCTATTGTACATACGTCTGAACATTTTGCTGAAATGCTACAATGTATATCTCTGTTAATATTTTTTCAGATTTGTCTAAATGAGTTTATTTCAGATGTAGCTTCTTCTAATAAATATCGGATTGTACTACTGACCTAAATTTCAGTTTTCTGAGGTTAGTGGTAATATATCCTTTAGTTTACTGGCTTAAGTTGCTGGTTCTAACCTCATTTAGGTTTCTAAACACTTTTGAAAGCATTGCTTTTATATTTTATTACTTTACAGATGCTAAGAGTTTATTATTTTATATTCAGAAATTAGTAACTTTGAAAACTAGAGATAAAAGTAAATAGTCTCCACTGTTAATGAACGGAAGATTGACAACCTGAATTCGACAAGAAGATAAAAATGAAAAGTGAAAGCCAATTCCCAAGAAACGAAGACTTGAAGAATTTTTTTTATTTTTATTTCCCAAAATCTGTATTTTTTATTTTTTATATTTTTCTTTGCTTGTTCCTTCTTTTGTTTTGAGGTTATCCCCTACAGCTCTTTCTATTTTTCTTTTTTAAGAACTACACATGATTAGATTATTTTTGGCCAGGGGTACGTAAGCACATTGAAAGAGATATTTAAATCCTTTTATTATAACTAACTTTATTAGGGACTACTAGAGAAATGGGTAATGGATTGTCTGTTTTTGTCAGTATTAATACAAGTACTTTATATGGTCTGCATTATTATTTAGGAATTCTCTAATGATAAGAGACTCACATTTATTATACTTTGGTACGTTCAATTTGACTTAACTTATAATTCATACCATTTTTCACCAGTTTTAACAAAGAACTAAAAATTTAGTTTTTGCTAAATTTGGTGCAAAGTATTTAAGGTAGAATAAAACTCAATTTTATATCCCCTACTTAGATCCCTCATCCCTAATAATTTTAAAGAGAGAGTTCTCAAAGTCCATTGACACTTACAAAATACCCAAATTATCCTCAACTCTTGTAAATGTTTTTTGGTCCTTTGACTTTTGTTTAAATAATTTTTTGTCCCGCCGTTAACCACTCGTCCCCCTTCTGCTAAATTTGTGTTTTTCAGTCAAAATCAGCCATTATAATCTAGCGTCCAATTCCGGTTGCAAGTAGCCGATTCCGACTGCTAGAACAAGCCATTTTGCAGCCGGAATCCACCGCTAGAATATAGCGGTCGATTCCCGATACAAGCGGCCGATTCCAGCTATCAGAATCAGTCGCTGAATTCCAACGGCCGATTCCAACTGAAAAACACAAATTTAACAGAAGGGAAAGGGAGAGATGACGGCATGGACCAAAACAACACAACCAAAAGTCAAAGGACAAAAAAAATATTTACAAGAGTTACAGACTATTTTAAATATTTTGAAAAAAATAAGGGACCATTTTGATAACTTTCTTTAATTTTAAATTTTTTATTGAGAACTGCTTTTTTGCTCCAAAATAAGTTGTGATATAAAAAGTTTACTAGCTTAGTTATTATAAATAATCAAAAATTCCATATGCTTTGAGGGTTTAGGGTGAAATGGAAAGTGTTTAATACAAAGAGTATGGTAAGATATTTCCGTGATTTAAACTTTGAACTTGGAAGTCACAATGGAGGCAATTAAACAATTATTTATGATTAGTACTAGCAGTCGCTTAAATTTTTTTTGATAAAAAGTACCTAAAGAAAAATGCCTATACCTTTTATATACACATAATCAAACAAATAAGGTGAGTATATAAATTAGGTATTGTCTGGAACAAAAGTGCATTTTTTGTAATGAAAGCAATATTATGCAAATATAAAGGTAAGTGGATGTAGGAAATGTATTTTCAAACTGTCCAAAACAATTTTCTCACAAAACTAATGCCTAACCTTGTAATCTCATTGATTTGCAATGATTGAAATGACTTAAATGAAATGAAACTTAAGTGCAATAATAAGGATTTACGTGGGTATTTTGAAAAAAATTCAAATATGGACTTAAGATATGTAAAATATAAGAATTTGAGTGGTATGATGAAACCCTCTCAAGTAGAAAAACTGGAAAACAAAGAACAAAATTTTCTAATATCAAAATGTTGATGACCAGAGATTCATAACTCACTTCTTGCAAGAAATCAGTAACAGCTTTCCTCTTTGGACATCGAAACCCACAACTCTCAAGAAAATCAACAGCGTGCTCACGAGAGCCTTGGTAGATGATATGCCCTTCGGCTAGAAGGATGATGTCATCAAAAAGGTCAAAGGTCTCCGACGCAGGCTGGAGGAGAGAAATAACAATCGTCGCCTCACCTAGGTGCACAATCTGTTGAAGGTTCTTTATTACTCGATGTGTTGTTGAGCTGTCCAGCCCTGTTGATATCTCGTCCATGAAAAGTGTCTTGGTTGGTCCAACAATCATCTCACCTGTTTATCTCAAAATTAATATAAAATGCAGCAAGGTAAGTCTGAGCTTCCAAATAAACTTTGCATGAAAAACTTCAAATCCAACGTATATTCTAGACATGAAAATATTATCATCGGTCTAAATAACCATGATCTTGGCTTTATTGCTAAATTAAGTAGAACGATAATTAGAAAACCATGTTGAATTTTTTTCTACAATTTGGTTTGTAGCATGGTAACTTTAGTTAGCAGAAACAACTGATTGATTGTCAGTGCCAACTCTTTATAATTTTGTCTACACATTGAAATGGCATAATTTTGAGCTAGAAATTTCTAGATATCAAGCCTCAATTTCAATTGATTCTTTGGACACTAACACAATCGTAAATATTATCCACGATTATTGAACTTTGTCATTCCTGCTTTCTTTTTAAGAATATTTTATAAGAAAACGTTCATCTATGACGAAATAAATTGGGCGGACTGCAAGGCAATTGATGATTGATTGATTGTCAGTATTAATATATTTTTCTGTTTGCAAACTTTCAAGTTATTATGCATCATATCTTAATTACTCGTCAAGTGCCATTAATTAAATATTAATTTAATAAATTTTACAACAATCACATTATGATGTTATCAAAAGCCAAGTTTTGTCGTTTAACATGTAGAGCAATATAGATTTTCTTGTTAAATGTAGAGCCAATTTTTACCATACCAAAAATATAAAGAAAGATGTCACCAGGCTCAGTATTATATTGGCACTAAAATTTCATCATACCAACTGCGCTTTAAAATTGTAAGAAATTAACAAGATAAAAGGTTTATATATCCAAATAGAAAAAAGATGGACAATAAGATTCTCAAGCTTATCTTTTATTTAACCATCATTTTACCAAGCATAACCAAACCATCCATAAAAAATTAGGAACGATGGTTGCAAGCAAGTTACTTGTGAAGAAAACACTTATTGAATAAAATTTTATTTCATGAGCAATCATTACTTAGTTAGCTTGATTAGTATAATAATTATCCTCCTTATCTCCCAAGTTCGCTTTCACTTTATCCACATTTCTATTTTATCTATCTATATATGTTCTGATACCTTCGCATATTAGCCAAATATCCAACACTTGCTCCATGCTTCATTCCCACTTGTTTAGCATAGCTTGACTTAATCGCCCAAACTTTATTTGTGTAACTTAGCTTAGATTAGTTTTAGCATATTAAAGCATACACCAAGCATCCCCAGCATAATTCACTTTATGTTTAAAAAATTGATTAAGAAAATTTTATGAAGCACTTGAGCTAGTTACCATGTTAATTATGAATTACCATATACTTATATTCAAGTCTAAAATATATAATAATTAATCATTAACAAAAAATATTAATTATAATTAACAAGTAATCATTATAACAGCACAAAGCCTTAGTTCTATTGAGTGGGTTCTGCACATAATGATTTGCTTTACTGTGCACAATAAAATATCAAATCCACATTAAGCTCAAAGTATAAGAGATCCTTCCAAGGATTTTTTTGTGATATTTTTTAGTCTTCCTCTTGAAAAAAATTAATAAGCTTTTCCTAACTAAGGTATTAAACAATTTACGCTTAATATGCTCAAACCATTTAAGACTGCTTTCACTAAGATTATCCTCAACTTAATATGCCGACTCATCTCTCATCATAGTAGTACTTATTTTATCAATATACTTTTGCTTTGTCAACCAGTATTTTAATCCATAAAATATTGATATTTTGCTTCATATGACATTGATGGTCTTACAATAATTCTATAAAACACTTCTTTAAATAAGATCATTTGCAATTGCATAGCACCCCGAAAGTGCATCTTCTTTTCATTCAGCCAACTTTAACCCCATGTTAATCCACTTCCCTCTGCCTTTCCATTATTTTGTACGACTGAACTAGATATTTAAAGCTCAAACTCTTTTAAATAACATGATCTTCAATTAGCATAATCCTAAATACTTTTTTATATTAAGATTAAGCTTGCACTTGATATGTTTTATTTTGGATCTATAAATCCTTTAAATTCTTAGGTAGTATTATTACTCAAGTTTTGTTTTAACCATTAGTTATAATAGCATGGTTGTTAAAGATACATCTGTTAGTGATGAATTGAGCAAGTATGTTGCAGGTTTCAACAAAGATCCATTAGTGGAAATAGCAGAATAGAGACTTCAATCTATGGTTTATTCTCCTTCAAGTTTCATTGTGACGATGAATGAGAATACAGAAATTATCTCTATTGAAATAACCTATCGTAACATCTATTCAAATCTAAAAAACATGAGTTCATTGAATATTGTTACTGAAACAATGTTAAGTGGTCTTAATAATAACGGTCAGCATCTTGAGAATTCGGATGAATATTCTGGCATTGATGAGGACATATCTATTCATCCAAATCATCATGGAAGAAGAAAAGCTTGTGATAATTTGACGTAACATAGAAAATGAATTTACTATGGTGGCTTATTAAAGAAGAGGTAAAATAGTTATACAAGTGGTACAACAAATCTGGGAGCTTTCGTACAACAAATATAAATAATTTGAAGAGGTGTTTTGAAGAGGTGTATTTTTGAAGGGGTGTTTTGAAGAGATGTATTTTAAAAAAAAAAATTAATTTTGTCTCATCCTTTTGAGTGTTGAGGGCTGCTCTCATTTTTGTGTGAAAAAAAAAAAGAAGAATCTCCAAAAAAGGGTTTGTAAGGGTTTGTAAGGGTTTGTAAAAGCCCTAAACTATTGTAATCTCCTCTCATATAGTGAAACCTTTTTTTCTCCTCTCCATGGACGTAGGTGTTAGCATCGAACCACGTATATCTTTTGTTGTGGCTGTGTGTTTGATTGCATGTTAGATTTTCTTTGTTTTATTTGGTTTACTCAAGAATTGCTCAAGTATTGTTCCGCATCGTTTGGTTGAATTGAACCCTATCGATCCCAACAAGTGATATCAGAGAGAGGTTTGCTTGAGGGATAGGGTTTGCTTGAGCAGTGTAATATTTCTGTGTTTGAGTTTTCTAAGGCAAGGAGAAAGACATGGCAGAAGGAGAAGAGATTGTTGGAACTTCATCGTCATCTGTGGTGGAGAGGTCTCTCCACCAAGTTGTGACACATCCGACAAAAATAGATTTTGTCAAGTTTGATGGGAAGAACAATTTTTGCATGTGGCAGTGCGAGGTGACAGATGCACTTGTGCCCTAAATTTGGAGGATGTTCTTGATGGCGAAGAAAAACCGGAAGAAATTTCAAAGAGGGATTGGATCAAGATGAACCGCAGTGCATGCGGCTTGATTCGGAATTGCTTGACTCGAGAGATTAAATATGGAGTAATGATGGAAACATCAGCGTGGACGTTGTGAAAATTTTTGGAAGCCAAGTATTGGACAAAGAGCGTAGAGAACCGACTCCACATGAAAAGCGGCTCCACATGAAAAGGCAACTCCACATGAAAAAATGACTCTACAAGTTCCAGATGAGAAGGGGAATTTCTATATATGAGCACCTAAATGATTTCACAAAATTGTTGGCGAATTTGCTGAATCTGGATGAGACAGTGGAGAATGAATATAAGGCCTTGTTATTGTTGAACTCATTGCCACATGAGTATGAGCACTTCACCATGACTTTAATCCATGGGAAGGAGGTTCTGAAGTATGAGGAGGTGACAGCAGCCCTGGTGAATCATGAATTCAGAAGAAGGGATAAAGAGTCCACCAAATCAGATATGGAAGAGGCTCTTACACTTCAAAGAGGAAAACCAGAGAGAAAGAAGCAATGGCCAAAGAAAAATACAGACTTTCAGAAAAGAGGGAAATCCAGAGGCCGAAGCATTAGGCGCAGTCAGTGCGCATTCTATTTGGAAACAGGACATTGAAAGAAGGATTGCCCAAAATTGAAAGACAAGCAAATGTGATTCAGATGTGGTGGAGGGTTCAGACTCAGACATGTCTCTTATTACTGTTTCTATGGGACTAATAGCTAACAGCTCCAGTTGGATTATGGATACTGGTGCGACGTATCATATTTGTTCTCAGAAGGATTGGTTTTGCTCGTATAGAGAAACGGACAGCGGTGCTGTCACAATGCAGGGGTTGGAAGTGTGTTGATTAGGACGCATGCAGGAACAGTCCAAGAGCTGAAAGAAGTCAGACATGTACCAGAGATTAAAAAGAACCTACTCTCTATTGGAGCCTTAGTGTGAGGACCCGGTGCCGGGTCAGCGGGAGCAGATCCAGCACCTATTTGCTTGTGGATAGCAATAGCAACAACAACAAGTCCTCTAACCGCAGGATCATATTGAGTGATTTAAGAGACAAATATATAGACATCAAACATAACCCATCTATTCATTAATTCATAAGTCTTGGATACAAAAGATCAAAATAAAAGAAAGTTACAAACTTTTAAAAATAGAAAGAGTCAGAAAGAAGCGGTGGATCAGCAGGTAGCAGTATCAACATTGCTCAGTTCTTAGCACCTATCTTTGAGAATGAACTCCTGATCTAGGCACGTTTCAAAAGTGCGGGCATTCGAATACCAGTTAGTTGTGATACTAAGTACTGATAGATGTCAGCTTTACAAATGTTAAATAATAAGCAAAATAATCAATATTTAATAAGAAATAAAAGTTATACAAACTCATCACTGCAAACCTGTTTCAATTGCACTTGAAACTTAGCATAAAAATAATTGCAGTCACAAAAATAAATACAGAATTTTAGTGCTTGATATCTGAGGCAAAATATGATTTTGTTGGGCAAGTACAAAATTGAGGAAAATGGGAGTTCATTTTTGTGTTACATATCTCAATTTCCCTCTATACCTGTCCCCTCAAAGGCTTATCAGTATAGGCTCCTTATGACTCCCGATGTCGGACAGCCCCGTCCTAGCGGTTGTCTGATCAGACAAAAAGTATAAATCAACATGAAACCATTGCTTCTCACTTATCCAAACTTGTTCATATATTATTTTATGTGACTTTAAAAAGCACTTTTATCAAATTTGTGTGATGCTAAGCAGAAAAGCATATTTAAACAAAAGTAATAAGAAAACATCTGGTACCCTGTTCTTTAAGTTCAACAGTTCAACAGTTCGGATGAGTGACAGTTCGCTCAATCTGCATTTAGGTCTTGGACATTTTTAAATTAATTCTTAGCCAATGTTTTTAGAAGTAATATTTATTTTTATTTCGATTATGTTCTTCTTTCGCTTTCTTATTATGATTGAAGTTTGATTTTTAAGATACTGTGATGGCAGTAATATTTATAGCGTTTATTAAGTCGCTGAGGATAGAATTATATTGATATAATATTATTATTATCATTATTTTAATGATAATAATAATATAAGAATGAAAGAACATAAAAGAAATAACTATCAAAATAAAAATGCTTGAACTGAAATTATAGTCATTTTATAATATATGTATAGTTTTCATTATTAATTAATGAGAACCATATTAATGAAAATGATGATATTATATCATTATTATTTTCATAATAATAACTATTAAGTATATATAAATTAAAAGAATGTAGAAATAGCAAAATGATTCTCCTCTTTTCGTTTCCCTTTTTCTTTCTCTTTTACTTTTCTTCTTACCGTAGGATTAAGATTACCGGAAAGCGGAGGGAGGTCGGAGTGGGGTTGCTGGCCGGGCTGCTGGCCGGAATGGGGTGGTCGGACGGCTGCTTGCTGGCTGTTGGCCGGCCGAGCAAGGGCTGCGGCAGGAGGGAGCCAACTGCTAGGTGGTCGCTGCCGTTGCTGGAGGCTGGCTGGCAAGGGATGGCTTGAAGGGGGCTGCAGCAGGCTGACGATGGCTGCCAGGGTTTTGGCTAGCTAGGGTTTGGAGGAGGAGGCTGTGGGGGGGAATAAGGAAGGGGGGGGGGGGCGTTTATGTAAAGGGAGAGGGGGGTCGGCCAGGTGGGTCGACCAGCCTGCGCCAAAAATGGCGCAGGAAGCCCCTTCCTGGCGCGGAACCTTCCGCGCCAGAAGGCCTGTCGGGCGGGTCGTAGGGGGGCAATTAGGGGGGGGAATAAATAAAGGAAATGCAAATTTTCTTTAAAAAGAAAATTTAAATAATACTTAAAATTAAATTATTCGCATTTTTCCACCGTTTGGCGTCCAAAAATAATGAAACTTGACACCGAGGTGTGCTATGACATAACAAACACCCTCGCACCAAAAAATTTTGATTCGAACAAATATTTTATTTTTAATTAATTTCTGAAGTTTAGAACTTCGAAAATTAACCACAATTCAAACCGGCGCTCAGAATTTGATGAAACTTTTCGAGCAGCCTTTAAATAATATACTTAACACAACGACACTAAAATTGATGAATTCTGACACGTATTCAATGTTCTTGATTTTTAGAAATTAAATAATTCAGAAAATAAAGCGGGAGCTTCCGTTATTTGAATTTCTCCCAAACTATGGTATTTTGATCTTAAAATTATTTCTATCTAATGGAAATTTTATTTGCCCTAATTTAAAACTCCCTGGGGTCCTGATGTCTGAGGCGGGTTTTGACCTAATTTGAAAAAAAATAATAACATTGGGTCGTTACACTTGAAAGCCAAGGGCTTTAAGGTGGTGATTGAGGCAGGGGACCTGAAGATCAGTAAGGGTGCTATGACTTATTTGAGAGGAGTCAGACAATAGAATCTCTACTACCTATAGGGAAGCACAGTGACAGGTTCAGTGGCTATGGCTGAAGACTCTGAAAATGCCATGACATTGTGGTATATGAGGCTAGCACATGCAGGGGAACCATCACTGAGAGCGTTGGAGAAAGATGAACTCATTAAAGGTATGAATTCTTGCCAACTGCAATTTTGTGAACATTATATTTTTGGCAAGAAAACACGCAAGCCCTTTGGTGTTGGCCTTCACAACACGAAATATATATTATAATATATACACACAGATGTTTGGGGACCAACGAAGACTGCATCATTCAGTGGTAGAAGATATTTTGTTTCTTTTATAGATGATTTCTTCAAATTTGTATGGGTGTACACTTTGAAGAGCAAAGCAAATGTACTGGAGATTTTCATAAACTGGAAGAAGATGGTGAAGAATCAAACATGTAAGAGAATCAAGATGATCCGATCGGACAATGGCGAAGAGTTTACATCTGATTCTTTTGCAAAGGAATGCCAAGGTTCAGAAATAGAACGCTACTTCACAGTAAAAGAAACACCGCAGCAGAACGGGGTAGCAGAGCGAATGAACCATACCTTGGTGGAAAAGGTACGGTGCATGTTGTCCAATGATGGGTTGGAGAGTCTATTGGGCAGAGGCCCTAGACTATGCATGCTACTTGGTGAACCATCTGCCATCTGCAACACTAGACAAGAAGAATCCAATCGAATTGTGGTCTGGACATCCTGCTATAGATTATGATCAACTGAAGATCTTTGGCAGCCCGGCTTACTATCATGTAAGGAATGATAAGCTAGAACCACGGGCTAAGGAAGCAATCTTTGTGGGCTTTCGGCGTGGAGTAAAGGGTTACAAACTGTGTGATCCAGTTGACAAAAGGATTGTGGTGAGCAGAGATGTCACCTTTGATGAAGAATCTTTCTTGAGATTAAGGAATTCTCATCAGGTGGAGGATAATACAGAGACTCCTACAAGAAGGCAGAGAGTGGGGTTTGATGCCACCCCATTTGTTCCACAAAGAATTTGTCATCACATCGACGATACTCCTACAGATGAAAACCATAATGGTGATGATGAAGAACAAACTGATATTGATGGTGAGACTACAGTTTAGGAGTCAATTGTTAGAGATAGACCTAGAAGAAATGCACCTTAACAGCCAGCCTGGCTCAGAGACTACGTCACATATGCATTGTCCATATTTGAGGATGAGGTTCCCTCTCATTACAAAGAAGCAGTGACGGGCTCAGAAGGAAAATTATGGATGTAGGCAATGGATAAAGAGATGGAATCTCTTCATAAGAATGCAATGTGGAGGTTGGAGAAACTCCCTTCAGGAAGAAAGACCATTGGGTGCAAGTGGGTGTATGTGAAAAAGGAAAGTTCCTCAGAAGATGATGTGCGCTACAAAGCAAGGTCAGTGACTACGGGCTTTGCTCAAAAGGAAGGGATTTATTATGATGAAGTGTTCTCCTTAGTTGTTAAACACTCATCGATCCGTGTGCTTTTATCTTTAGTGGTACAATTTGATTTGTTGCTAGAGCAGCTTGATGTTAAAACAGTGTTCCTGCACAGAGAACTTGAAGAGGAGATCTTTAAGGCGCAGCCCCCAGGGTACAGTCAGCCAGGAAAATGAGACTTGGTATGCAAACTGGACAAGTCTCTATATGGGCTAAAGCAATCACCAAGATAATGGTACAAAAAATTTGATCAGTTCATGCAAAAAGAGGAGTGCCAAAGAAGCCAGTTTGACCATTATGTGTATTTCAAGAGGTTGCCTCAAGGTGACTTCATTTACTTATTATTGTATGTCGATGACATGTTGATAGCCACTTCAGATCAGACAGAGATGAATCACACGAAAGATCAACTGTCAAAGAACTTTTAAATGAAGAACTTGAGAGAGGCAAAGAAAATTTTGGGAATGGAAATTTGTAGGGACAAAACATCAGGGAAGATTTGGCTTACCCCAAAAAGGGTATTTGGATAAGGTGCTAAGGAGGTTTAGAATTGAAGACACTACAAGATCTGTGAGTATACCTTTAGCACCTCACTTTTGCTAATCTACAGAGCAATGTCCAAAGACAGATCTTGAAAAAGAGGAAATGCACACAGTGTCATATGCTAGTGCAGTTAGGAGCTTGATGTATGTCATGATTTGCACTAGACCAGATTTAGCTCAAGATGTTGGAATTGTGAGCCGATACATGCACAATCCGGGGAAAGAGCACTCGCAAGCAGTGATGGGGATTTTTCGGTGCCTAAAAGATACAAGTGGGGTTGGTTTATTGTTTCAGAAGCAGTTGTCAAGCCGACTTGTGCGTTGGATATGTGGACTTCCGACTATGCCGGAGATTTGGATCGAAGACGATCAACAACTGGCTATGTATTCACTCAAGCAGGAGGTCCAGTATGGTGGAGGTCAACACTTCAGTCTATAATTACCCTATCAATGATAGAAGCTAAATATATGGCAGTTACCAAAGCGTTCAAGGAAGCTATTTGGATAAAAGGTTTGCTGGAAGATTTGGATGTGAAGCAAAAGGAGGTAGTGATACATTGAGATAGCTAGAGCGCTATATTTTTTGCTATAAATCCAGTCTGTCAGGCTCGCACAAAACACATTGATGTCCGACATCATTTCGCCTGAGATGTTATTAAAGAAGGTGAGATCTTAGTGAAGAAGATCAACACTAAAGATAATCCTGCGGATATGATGACAAAGGTGCTCACAGTTCAAAAATTCACTCGTTGCAAAACTTTGGTGAAATTGAAGAAGCATTAATTAGCTTCTCATTTGTTGGAACTACGAACGGCTTGATTCCCTTGGGAAGGGTATACGTAGGCAACCAAATTGGTGCAGCTGCATTAATAGAAAGCTTAAATGAGTCAGTTCTCATGTGTAGCACATGAGATCTGAGGTGGAGATTGTTAAAATCTGAGAGCTTTGGTACAGCAAATATAAATAATTTGAAGAGGTGTTTTGAAGAGGTGTGTTTTTGAAGGGGTGTTTTGAGGTGTGTTTCAAAAAAAAATCTAATTTTGTCTCCATCATTTTGAGTATTGAGGGCTGCTCTCATTTTTGTGTGAAAAAAAGAAAAAAAGAAAAAAAGAAGAATCTCCAAAAAGGGATTTGTAAGGGTTTGTAAAAGCCCTAAACTATTGTAATCTCCTCTCATATAGTGAAACATTTTTTTCCTCCCCGTGGACGTAGGTGTTAGCACCGAACCACGTATATCTTTTGTTGTGACTGTGTGTTTGATTGCATGTTAGATTTTCTTTGTTTTATTTGGTTTACTCAAGAATTGCTCAAGTATTATTCCGCATCGTTTGGTTGAATTGAACCCTATCGATCCCAACAGACATATCTATTCATCCAAATCATAATGTAAGAAGAAAAGCTTGTGATAATTTGACGTAACATAGAAAATGAATTTACTATAGTGGCTTATTAAAGAAGAGGTAAGAATAAATATATAAGCGGTACCTCTAAGCCCGTCACTAGATTTTCTTCAATATGTCCCAATGATTAAGTTTCTAGTGTGAAATATTAGAGGTATCTCGAATACTGCTTTAAATAAACTTCATTGCTTGATGCTATTAAAAAAATTGATTTCTTGATGATTTTAGAACCATGTTTGTTGGCACTGATTTATATTACTACAAAATATTTCTTGGCTCTGATGGTGCTTGCCGTAATTGTACAAACAAAATCATCTTGTTTTTGATTTCGAACGAGCTCTAGCTGTGTCTGCGTTGTTTAGTTTTTATCAACAACATGCACTTTTGTTTATGCCAGTTGTTCTAAAAATTTGGGAAACAATGTTTGGGATCACCTTAGATTTATTCATTCATATATTTCATCCCATTGGCTTGTATGAGGTGATTTCAATATTTTCTAAATGTTAATGAGAAAAAACAGGACCGTGTTCCTAATCTTTTTGCTATTGATGAATTTTCAAATGCGGTTTTTGATTGCTGTTTAAGAGATGTAGGCTTTTCAGGTTTCCCCTATTAATGGGAAAATCTGGGAAAGATTGGATAGAATTCTTCTATCTGAATTGTGGATGAGTTCTTTCATTACTTCCAATGCTTTTCACTTGCATATTACAGGTTCTAACTAAATGTTTCTATGCCTAATATTAAGTTTAGGCCATTTTTTAAGTTCAAAATATGTGAATTAAACATAAAATATTCTTAAAATTGTTGGGGAAAGTTGGAAAGATCCCTTGTATGGAAATAGTCTAAATATTGTTTGGAAGAAGTATTCTTTTGGCAGGGTTGTTGTTTTGGTGATAAGCCTCATTCCCAAACATTCAACAATTTGAGACAGGATTCATCTAAGTTAAGGATTTTTTCCTTAATGATAAATGAATTGTGTCAAACTAATAAAAGCTTTTAATTCTAATCCATGTATTATTGATATTATAACAAAAATTCCAATTGATCTTAAACCAAGCATTATTACCTAGAAGAGCGGCAATCCAAAGTCCTTTTTATTTAAAAGGGCTTTTGAATTAATTAGATTCAAAAGAAACAAACTTCCCTTAAGTGACTTAGTCTGTCATAACACAATAAAACCTTTAATATCTTTTTTCATATGGAGACTAATTAACAAAGTTATTCCAGTTGATAAAATTCTCACGAAAAATAGTTTTATGACCCATCCAAGTGTTTATGCTGACAAACTTCAATTGAAACACTTTATATATTTTTGTAAATTGCACAAAAACTAAACATATTTGGCCCCATTATGCAAAAAAATTTGTTTTAAGCCAAATTTTAAATTATCGGTTATATATATATTTTTGGGAACCGGAGAAATTCTGGTGATTTTGTACAAAAGGGACATATTAGAATTATTCTTCCTTTTGTTATTCTTTGGTTCATTTGGGAGGAAAAGAATAATTGCGAACACAAAAGCTTTAAATTCTCCTCTAATTTGTAAAGCTTTTATTTACATTTCTAATGCAAGCAAAACAAATATCATTAGTTCTAGCTATTTTAAAGGAGATGGAGAGTGTGGGTTCTTTTTTAGAGTAAGGAAATTGGCTTTTTCAGAGAAAATTGATTTAGTTTATTTGACAAAGCCTAGTCTAGGAGTTTTTAAAGTCAACGTGGATGGAATTTTTAAGAAACTTAACAATAATGTTGTGGTCGAAGGCTGCAATGACCCTCTGTAATGACCCTAGGTCATTATAAGGAAAACGCTGAAATTCCCGATTCGCCAATTATCCCGCAATTATCAGTTTACCGTTAAAACTCCCGCTGAAAATTCGATTTTTCAGTTTTAATACCTAATTTAGAAAGTTTTAAAGACCGTTTCAAACTGAAATTGAGATTTAAACCTTCATTAATGCATATTTGAATTGATAAAACATAACTCATTTAAAATCATATTCAACAAAAAACAAATCAGCTGAAAACTGAAAGCAATTAAATCATCGTTATTTTAGGAAGAAATATTAAGGAAATTAAGAGTATGCCGTTGTTTTAGGAATGATTAAATAGATAATAACCGTAACTTACGATTATTAAGCCGAATAAATCGGACGTGCGTTACCTACGCACGTCCTATTTATTCGGAGAAGAGCCGAAAGGATCGCACCACCTCAAATCCCTCTCACTCTTCCTTTCGGTGACCAAGCCCTCACAGAAGAGAGCGGCAACAAGAGCGTACCTGGCGGCCGATCGAAGAGCTAGGAGACGCGATTCATAGCGCCAAGAGGTTCGTAGCGCTCGACGTCTGCGTGCGTACGTCGACCTCCAATCGACGCTGAGCCGACATATTCCGCCTCCTCTCTGTGTCGATCGATCGGAGCCCTGCACGCCGATTTCGCTCGAGCTCCTCTGCGCGCCGACTCCGTCCGCTCGACTCGCCTGCTAGACCTTCCGCTCGGCTCGACGCATCCGCTCGGCTAAGGTGAGAACTCTATCGAGTCTCTTAAGGAAAGAATACCGTGCGTGTTCTATACATATAGTGATATATTTATACATTACAAATTGGATTATATAATGTCTAATAAACCGTGCGTGTTTTAGTAATATATACAAATTTGATTATATAAGTTCAAATATATATATATATATATATATATATATAAACCCTATATATATTTATATATATATGTATATATATTGGTATAGGTATAATAACAATAATAATCATAATAATAATATTAGTAATAAAATTAGAATATAATAAATTGATTTGATTTCAAATTTTAGGTAGAAATTTTTGTGAGTAGTTTAATTTAATTAATTTATTAGCATGCTTTAGATTAATTACAAATCCTAGATGTCTAAATCTAGCTTAGGTATCAAATTATGTTCCGAATAATTGGAATATTATTTTAGGATTTTAAGCCAAATTCTAATATAACTCATTATTTATAACACTCTATATATTCATGTGCTATATTAGGATTTGGATGAGTTAAGTATGATTTGTAATTAATGACAATTGAAATGTTTTAAAACCTCTAAGACAATTTTAAGACTCTTAAAAGGAATTATAGTAATGTACCTTTTAAGTTATAAGATTTAAGTTAAGAGTTTGGAAAGGATATAGGTAGTATATCGAGTAAATAAGATCCGTTGAAATACAACATCACTTTCAAAGTTTAAAAGAATTCCAACTTTAACTTTTGCAGATCCATCGAAATTGTGAGTAAAACGTCTAGTTAAGTCAAACACAAAGGTACACTGGATATTATTTTATATGCTTTTACTTTCAATTGCTGCTTATGCATCGCTTTGAGCGTATTACTACTAGATATATTATTCTTACTACTAATGATGTAAGAAAAATTGAATGATGTTTATGTGTCTTGTGAATATTGCAAGAAGGGTTCTGAAACGGAGCATGATTAGGTTAGGGACGGGGCTAGTCCTCAGGAGCTATAAGGGTGCCATCTGGAGCCTTTGAGGGAGGCACAGGTGAAGGTTGCTTAAATGCACATTGCCATCTGAGACCCTTAAGTGAGTTCAGGTGAAGGTTTATGCTTAAATGCATATGAACCCAGCCTCATGGTTCTGGCTTTGCCAAACAGAACTGCTATTATTGCTTCATGATATCATAAACATAAATATAAACATAGATTTTTACGCAATTATTACTTTTCCTTTTAACACTTGGCATGTGAACAAAACATTTATTGTTGCAGGTGACCTGATTATCTTTTATTTGAAACACACTGTATTTTCTTGCAAATGTTATCTTATTTTTCTTTGCCTTCCGCTATGCTTAAAGTATATTTTTAATATTCATTGTATTTAGAATGTGCACTAAGGCATTATTTTTATAATGCCAGATCAGATACAGTTGGAGGCGATTGATATAGTCTAGAGGCGTAGCGCGGGAAAATGACTGCCCCTTCCAGGATTAATAGTTTGATGTATATGGAATTTTATGTTATAATTTCTGGATGTTATTTTTATTTTAAATTGAATGAATGTCATTTCTTTTATGTGAATGGCTTGAATGTTCGTTAACTACTATTTTATCTAACTGCCAATATGATCCTGCGGAAAGATGCATCCGATGTTAGTTTGATTCTTACCAACCTAACATGGGTCATCACACCCTCGGTTATTTGAGAAAGACGTTAAAATTTCTGCTATATCTAATTTTTGCTGCTTACTCGCAAATTTCCGTTTCTTGTTAAAATTCTAGCTAAAATCAGTTTTTTCGTCAAATTTCTATTACGTATTGATTTAATTGGGGGAATTTCTCAAAACCAAATAATGCTAAATTGGAATTTTAGCTCTGCCATTAATCTCGAATTTAAATGCAAATTTTGTAAAGCATTTTAAAAGTTTATACCTCTCCGAAATCAAGGCAGAAAACGCTTCTTCCGTAAATGACGCAGGAGTTGCTACCCCGGCCTGGCGTCTTGGGTCGGCCTGCTAGTCCACCTGTAATTCCTGCAAGATCCAAACCCACCATCGAAGTACCTCAAAGAAGCTTGAGGTTCAGAAGTAGGGAGCACTCGTCGACTCCCCAATGAACGGCATTATGACTTGGAATTGTCGCGGTGTGAAAGCAGGCGACAAGACAACACCTTCCTCATGGGGACCATCTTCGACGCGGGTCCCGCCGCTGAGCCCGCCCGGACCTGTACCGACCTTGACGTTTTAGTTTCATTTTATACATTTATTTTTGTTCGTTTCAGTTTTATTTTCGCATTTATTTTCATTAGTTTCATGTATTGATCGGAGGGACGAATATTAGCCCTCTGATTGTTTATTAAAAATACTCTAAGGTCTAGATTGTTTTGAGGGTATTATAAATACCCAAAATCTGTATGTTAATTTCAGTTTTAATATATATAAATTATGAATTTTCTCCAAACAGCGAGAACAGCTCTTGTTCCCAGCCTAGCCGCTGCCTTCCGGACCCCTACCTTTGCTGCCTTCGGACTTCTCCCCTGCAGGACAGCCGCTGCCACTACCCCAGCCGCCGCCGCTGTCCAGCCTCCACTGTCGTCCGCCGCTGCTGCTCCTGCTGCCCCTGCCGATGCCAGCCGCCGCTGCCTAGTCGCCGTTGCCCAGCCACCACCGCTGCCGCTGCCCCTGCCGCCGCTGCCCAGCCGCCTCCACTGCCCAACCACCGCTGCCCAAGCCGTCGCAAGAAATCTACTCGGATCACCCTTCACGCCCCCGGTTTAAACCGGCGTGTGTTTGTTCTTCTCAAACCCTAAACTGAACTTATTTAATTATTTTCTCATGCAACTTTCGGGTAGAAATTATTTGTAGGAGCGCAAATCTAAATCCGGCTGCGAGTGGTTTCGGAACGGAAACGCCTGCGAACACACCCGCATGACAAGTACAACTCGAAGTGCGAGTTACCTTTCCGAACCGAAGCCTTTCCTTTGATCCGGAACCGGTGCCGATCGCTCTTCCTGTTCGTGACTCACGACACCCCATTACCAACAAAAGTTATTTTGAAATTATTGTGAAATCTTCTGCAGGCAAATGCTGAAGCTTAACTGATCTGAAACAGCTGCGTGAAAAGTGCTTAAATTTCCGAATAAATTTTTAAAATCTGCATTCACAAGCATTCAAGAACCATAAGATTGCATTAGAGTCCGACAACACCAAACCCTAGTGTTGCCCCTGCATCACTTCCGCTGCACTATACAGCCTTTTGCAGAGCGCTCGAGAGATATTATTCTTGCCTGGAAGACGAACCTTTGGCAGTGCGAGGTTCACCTCTGTTGCATCCAGGTGATATTGACCATCGTTACCTTGCGCTCGGAGACCTGCTTCCAATTTGGCGTCGTCTAAGCGTCTACTGATCTGTATACAAGGAGAGAGTTGTGGCAGATGATCCTTGTTGTGCGGATGGAGGGGTGCCCACTTGTACTTGGCGGAGACTTCAACTATGTTCTATCTCAAGTGGAGAAGGCAGAGGGAAACCATTCAGAGCCACCGCTGCTCAGACTGATTTCCAGGAGATTCTGGATGTGAGCCACTTTCACGACCCAGGGTTTGTTGGTCCACCTTACACATGGATCAACAACAGGAGTGGAGGCCACCGCATTTGGGAGCGCTTGGACCGGTTCCTTCACAGCACTGAGGCAATGGACCTTCTGCCGGGTGCAGTTGTGCACCACCTCCCCCGGGTAGCTTCTGATCACTGCCCGATTTTCTTGACGGATGCTTATCTCAGGTTCCAGAGTACTGGTGCACAGTACAAGTTTGAGGACATGGGGGCAGCCGTCTCATGACTTGTCGTCCTTAGTTCTTAACGATAAGTTGGCTCACACTCTCTGGGCGCTGTGAAGATGGGGACGGGGCACGCTCCCGGACCTGAGGAGGAGGGAGACGGAGCTCACATCGCCTTTGACGCAGCTCTAGGAGGAGGACATGGTCGCGGACAGGGGCGGTGACTCGGAGTTTGTTTAGCTGCTTTGGGCCACCATGCAGGAGCTCTCTTTGGTGGAGACGAGGTTGGCGAGATGGTGGCAGCAGCGAGCCAAGGTACGGTGGCTCACTCAGGATGACTGGTGCACTTCAGTGTTTCAACGGCTTGCGACACAGCGTCGTAAGTCAAACACCGTGCTCGCGCCACAGAAAAAATCCGAGGAGTTCACTTCTGACCCGCTGCGGATTCACCATGCATTTTTTGAGTTTTTTCAGAGGAAGTGGGGCACTTCTTGCCCCGTAGGGGATTGCCCAGATGATCTGATTCCAGATCGTACACTTGTTGACACAGACTCTGCCTATCTCCAATGTGCAGTCACGGACACAGAAATATGGGCAGCCCTAAGGGACCTTGGCTCCAACCGTTCCCCTGGGATTGATGGCATCGCCTCCTCTTTCTTTACGGGTTACTGGAAGATTACCTAGGTTAATACTCTGGCAGCCGTTCACCATTTCTTTGATGGTGGTCGGATGCCACAGCGCTGACGTGATACTCTAGTAGTCCTCATTCCGAAGGAGGAGGGTGACTCCACTCCAAGGAAATTCTGCCCTATCAGTCTGTGCAATGTTGTCTATAAGATTTTGGCCAAGATCTTTGTCATGCGTTTTAAGACAGTGCTACCTCCTTTGATCTCCCAAGAACAGGGTGCCTTTATTCCCGGGAGAGATATTAGCGAGAACTGTCTCACAGTCTAGGAATCCTCACTCATCTCTCATATTCCACTTCGACGCCGGTCATATGGCCATCAATGTGGATATGGAGCAGGCTTACGATCGGATGGAGTGGGGTTGTTTACGTTTGGTTCTACAGAGATTTGGATTTCCACAGCGTTAAACAGATTAGTCCATGCAGTGCGTGGAGTCCCCCAAGTTCTCAGTCCTGGTTGGAGACTACCGACTTCCCTGAATAGTGAGGCAGAAAGGCTACAGGCAGGGATGCCCCCTCTCCCATTACCTATTCATTTTATGCTCGAAGCTCTTCTCCATCCTAGTCAAATGGCAGCAGCAAATTGGTCGCCCGATCGGCATTCAGTTGGGTAGAGGTGGGCCTACCTTCTCTCACCTCATGTATGTTGATGGCTTGATTTTGTTTGCACTGGCTTCAATGGTAGCAGCAAGTCATGAGGCCAAGCAGATCTTGGCAGGGTACGGGAGTTGAACCAGGCAGTCAGTAAACTAGCGCAAGTCACAGATCGTCTTTAGCTGACATACCCCAGCTTACAGGCAGCGTAGAGCAGCGATACAGCTGGGTTTCTAGAGAGTGTCCTTGAGATATCTTGGGGTTACAGTTATTGGCAAACCCTTGCGAAAAGTAGATTTTTCAGCTGTCACAGAGCGAGTTCGTGGCAGGTTGAGGTCTTGGAGTAGTCGTCACCTCTCCTTTGCTGGCAGATTGTGCTTGATCAGGTCAGTACTTGCTATGATTCCCAGCTACCAGATGCTGGTGGCGCCGACACCGGACTCCTGCCTCTCCGACATTAAGGCTATCCTCTATAAGTCCCATTGGGAAGGAGCGGGGGGTAGTGGTCTACACTATGTGAGGTGGCAGGAGGTCTGTCAACTGCTCGAGTCTAGTGGACTCGGGATCAGAAACTGCTGCTTCGGAGGACTGTTCTAGCTGCCCGCCACACCTTCAATTTTATCACCAGAGCCAACCTCCTTTGGGTAAAAGCCATGTAGTTTCGCTACTGCCGCAGTGGGAGATGGCTTTGGGCCCCAGGGAAGCCTGTTTCCTATGGAGACTACTCAGAAATGCTATCCCGGCAAGCTGTTAGTTACTCAGGAGAGGACTTGCTCATTCTGCAGCCTGTGCTTGGGGTTGTTATTTGGAAGAGGACAGAGAGCACTTGGTGATCCATTGCAGATACACGAGGGACGTCATGGAGACCTTTGTGCATTGGGGTTTGCTTCCATCCACACTTACCTCCTGGGACCAATTAACTGCACTGTTCTCGATTGCTTCTGCGTCTCGCTGCCATCGCTTCAGCTGCCAGATTGTTGCCTACTCACTCTACCAGTCTTGGAGGAGCAGAACTGAGCATTCTCATAGTCATCCGTACCTTATTCTGCGGGTCTGCACGGGCTCAATTCTCTCTGTCATGGTTAGTGCTGGACTGCACGATAGGTTCAACTCATGGAGTTCCATGGCCCACCATGGCCTTCCACCTACTACAGATGGTGCCCCCCAACCTGTTGGCTGAAGGCCAACTTAAATGCTTCCTATAGAACCTACAGCCTTTAGGGCTGTTGTGGTTCGGGACTCAAATGGACAGTTACTGGTAGCTGTGGGGAGCTAGCTTACAGACCCAATCTACTCTCTAGGCTGAGATTCAAGCAAGTGACTACAGTGCGGCAGGCCTCTGTGGCTACAGAGGTGGATACAAATGGCGTCATCATTGAGGATGATTGCCTGGGAGCGGTTCAGAAGTCTTTGATAGTAACGGAGATGATCCCAAGCGTTTCGAGCATCTGGCATCCACTCGATTCCTCTTTTTTTCTCTTTGCGCTCAACCAACGATCATTTAAGGTAAGGACTTGCCGTTCCATTACGTATAAGTATGCTTATCGTTACCTGATTTGAACTTCGTTGAATAGAATGTGGCGCCTAATTATGTTGATTTTCGAATGACGATTTTTTTCTTAGTTACAATTATGTTAATTGTATTTAAAATGACAAGTTCATTAAGCCTTGCATTTAAATCCAAGGTTGATTTATTATAACCTTAATGTCATATATTTCAATTCCTTAGTCTAGTGAAAGCATTAGAACTATTGTTCATTTTAAGTAAGAAAAAAATTTAAAGACCATATCTTGATGAAGTTTTTGAATCTACAGGAATTTGGAACAAAATAGGAATTTTAAAAAACCCTTATTTTGGTCTAAAATTTTCCTAAGATTTTGAGCAAGTTAATCTTCTTAAGGAGATTCTAAATTTAAAATCGGGCTTAGGAAAAAGAATACAAGTTTTAAAAAGAATACCCATTTGGCTGAAGACCAACTTAAATGCTTCCTATAGAGCCTACAGCCTTTGGGGTTGTTGTGGTTCGGGACTCAAACGGACAGTTACTGGTAGCTGCAGGAGCTAGCTTACAAACCCAATCTACTCTCCAGGCTGAGATTCAGGCAAGTGACTATAGTGCGGCAGGCCTTTGTGGCTACAGAGGTGGATACGAATGGCGTCATCATTGAGGATGATTGCCTGGGAGCGGTTCGGAAGTTTTGATAGTAACGGAGTGATCCCAAGCATTTCGAGCGTCTGGCATCCACTCGATTCCTTTTTTATTCTCTTTGCGCTCAACCAACGATCATTTAAGGTAAGGACTTGCTGTTCCATTACGTATAAGTATGCTTATCGTTACCTGATTTGAACTTCGTTGAATAGAATGTGGTGCCTAATTATGTTGGTTTTTGAATGACGATTTTTTTCTTAGTTACAATTATGTTAATTGTATTGAAAATGACAAGTTCATTAAGCCTTGCATTTAAATCCAAGGTTGATTTATTATAACCTTAATGTCATATATTTTCTCTTGCATCAAAGGAATGTGCAAACATCTTTCTTTGCTCATGTTTTATTAATTTGATTAAGAACATAAAATGTAAAACATATAAATTACATTATAAAGCACAAGAAAAGCATCCTCTTATAAAATAATAATCAAATTTTTCTTAGATTGATATATCCATTTGGTTGATGAAGTAAATTCCTTAGTGTTCCTTTGATATTTTATTGGCTATAAATGCTTATTGATGTTCATATAAAGATTAATTTGTAGAAGTGTGTAACAGCTAAAGATATTGCATATTGGATACAAAATTTTTATGATCTCAATAGCTAATAACTTGGTTGTACTCAAGCTTAACTTAATGATATGTCCACATATACATTACAATAAGATTATTTTCAATTCCTTAGTCTAGTGAAAGCATTAAAACTATTGTTCATTTTAAGTAAGAAAAAAATTTAAAGACCATATCTTGATGAAGTTTTTGAATCTGCAGGAATTTGGAACAAAATAGGAATTTTGGAAAACCCTTATTTTGGTCTAAAATTTTTCTAAGATTTTGAGCAAGATAATCTTCTTAAGGAGATTATAAATTTAAAATCGGGCTTAGGAAAAAGAATACAAGTTTTAAATATTATAAATAGGTCAGTGCAAAGTTTAAGAAGATTTCAATTATAACTTTTGCAGACACATCAAGTTTGTGAGTGATTCGCCTTATTACGTCAAATACAAAGGTACACTGGATATTACTTTTTATACTCTTATTTATTTTTATTGCTGCTTAAGCATCGCTTTGAACCTGTTCCGTGTGGTGATTAAATGTATTACTTTTACTATTAATGATGTAAAAAAAACAACATGATGTTAATGTATCTTGTGAATGTTGCAAAGGGTTCTAAAACTGTGATTGAATAGGTTAGGGGAGGGCTAGTCCTCAGCAGCTATAAGGGTACCACCTGGAGCTTTTGAGGGGGCCCAGGTGAAAAATATACTTTTATTGAACCCATCTTTCTAACTTTTCCCATCATAACTATTAACGTTGCTTCATTATATCAAGGCATAAATATAATCATGAACTTTAATAAGATCATCGTTTGAAATTTTGCATGTGACATAACCATGATAAAGAAATATTTAGTTGCAAGAGTTCTGATTATCTTTTATTTGCATTAAACCATATTTTCCTGTAATTATTATCATATCATTCTTGCTTTTTGTTTTTTCTTAAAAGTATATTATTTAATATACTTTGTACTTAGAATATGCACTTAGGCATTATTTTTATAATACCAGATCAGATATAGCTGGAGGAGGCTGAGGTAGTTTAAAGACGTTAAACGGAATCATGGTGCAGATTATAACTTTAGCTTTTACTTTCTTTTTAAGAGATAAACATTTATTTTTGTATGATGTCATTTATGTAATATTCTGGATAATGTGATGTTAAATTGAACGAATAATATTTTTATTTCTTGTATGGCTCTGGATATTATTTGAATGTTATTTTGCTTAACCGCTAATATGACTCTGCAGAAAGATGCACCTATGATAGAATGGTTGTTACTAACCTATCTTGGGTCATTACGAAGGCCTAACCAAAGATCATGATGGTAGGGTTTTCTTTGGATTATGTTCCAAAATGGAGGTGGCCTCTTCTTTTGCAGTAGCAATTAAAGCATTAATTATGGCTTAAAGGGTTTGATCAAGCTTTGGGTTGAATGTGATGCATCAACACTTGTTAAATTTATTGCCAAAATAGTTCAAGGAGATGGTTCTTCTATTATGATCTTAAATGTTTATATTATTAACTTACTAAATTTGATTACAAGATAACCCATATCAGAAGAGAGATAATCAGATTGCAGATTGACTTGCAAATGAAGGTATTAAAAATGAAAACCATAAAATACATCGTACTGATTGCTTACATGAGCAGTAAAAGGTAATTTGTGTGTTGGACAACACAAACTTACCTGATTTTAGAAACTCAGATATAATATATATATATATATATATATTTATATATATATATTATATTCGGTTGTCAAGTTGCTTGAATTGGGAATGGGCTATAGCTACTTCAATCTGATTTGTATATTGTCTTATGGCCTAAATATGCTTTGAACAGTGCTGTTCTCTAAGTTGATCTGTATCTGCTTTGAATTAGGTATGCAGTTATAATATCATTTGATAGCGCTTTGAAAATGCTGCATCGGGTAGTGCCGATCTTTTTTTAATGTAATATTGAACTCTTGAAAACTGAAGTCATGGTCTCTTCTATGGTTTCTTGATATGAGGCTTTAGTTTTCTGATTTTAAGGAAATATAAATTTCAGAAAAAAAAATTTACATTAATCTTATTTTTAATCTTAAAAAATATAAGAATATCTTATGCAAATAACATACCTTAAATATGTCTAGTAAGAATATTTATATGTAATATAATGGCATACTGACTAGGAGTAAAATCTTAATGCAAATTAATTAAAAATGAAATAAATCATCTCATTTAAATCAAAAAATACCAAACGGTAATCTTCTTTATTCTACCTGAATTTCATCATCAAACCTCCAAATAAAATTATAGCCTCCATAACTAATCTATCTGGAATAAAACCTAATTGATTCATAAAACACTAGTATCTAATTAAAATTTTTGTTCAATTACTTTTTCCAAAGCATCAAAATATAACTCATTAACTTAATCTTTCTATAAATTGTACAACCATGCATATCGGCTTTTATAATAATTCAAAATTATAAAAAGATTGGTCATGAAAATATGACTTGTTATAACTCAGAATCACAATTGTAAACAAAAATTAAATAAGAACTTTTGAAAATTTTAAATTTATGTTTTGGAAAAATCAAAAGAGACATACACAATTTTATAATACAAATTAGTACCTGTGGTAACACGCTTTCTCTGGCCTCCTGATATTCCTCTTCTCATTTGATCACCCACATCCGTGTTAGCACATGTATCCAAGCCTAAAATCTGCAACTCAACTTAATGGATACTGGAATAAGTAAATCCTCACCATGAATTACATATTTAGGTCATATCACACTCAATTATGCTGATGTTACACAAAAATACAAAGAGAAAAATATATGCAACATACCACATCTAATTAAAGATAAAATGAATTGAAAATATACAACAAAACCAACCTTAATCTTACCAAAGGCGAATAAATCAACATTGTGTTTTAACTGTGATATATCAAAAAGGAGCCCCTTCTTAAGCTCCAAGAACATGAGATCATTTTTTATAGTTTCTAACAAATCTTTTTTTATCTTCCTCATCCACTTTTGATATGAGTAAAATTAATTAACTCACATTTGCTCACTTGTGCATAGAACGGTTTGTGCCCAAACTATCTAAGGCTACTTTCTTTGAGCTTTTCTTAATAGAAGCTACTCCAATTATAATACAAATGTAATTATCATGGATGTCTCAACCATTATCATTTCTCAGCACATCTTTAGGTATGCACCCTTTCATTCATCTTAGCATTCTCAACTCCACAGCACTTATATTATCAGTCACCTCAGCTTTGCAGGCCAGCATTCTCCTCCCCATAAGACTTTTGTATGAGATTTCTTCAATCATACAAGACACCAAATGGACTCCTCAATTTCATTCAACCTATAAATCATACTAATCACACCATCAAAAGTGATCAACGCAAACCAACAAGTTTAGAAATTGGATCAAAATTCCCTGTTCAAACCTGACCCGCTTCTAACCCGCTTGATCCGATTTGACCAGTTTTGACATGAATATAAAAACAATGCATAAGCAGTTAGAAAATTTTGACACCAATATGACCCACTTTGACTCAAGCCCAATCTATTTTGACCCAAACACAATCTATTTTAACTCAAACATTCAACAAAAGGTCAGACATGGTCAAATTTGGGTGGGGAGGTCAACTCAAACCCTACTCAAATACTAAACAAATAAAATGTTCAACCTAAAATCAACCCGAATATTACTTGGGTGAACCTAGCCCACCTTTTCCAGGTCAAGTTAAAGTAGGGTTTATGTCAAGTCACATTTTGATAACCCTGTCTCATTGTAATCAATGTCCAATCACTCCCTACCAAAGTTTCATTCAACCTATAAATGATACTAATCACACCATCAAAAGTGGTCAACGCAAACCAACAAGTTTAGTAATTGGGTCAAAATTCCCTACTCAAACCTGACCCACTTCTAACCCACTTGATCTGATTTGATCAGTTTTGACAAGAATATACAAACAATGCATAAGCAGTTAGAAATTTTTGACACAATATGACCCACTTCGACTCAAGCCCAATCTATTTTGACCCAAAAACAATCTATTTTAACTCAAACATCCAACAAAAAGATCAAACATGGTCAAATTTGGGTGGGGAGATCAACTCAAACCCAACTCAAATACTAAACAAATAAAATGTTTAACCTAAAATAAACCTGAATATTACTTGGGTGAACCTAGCCAGCCTTTCCCAGGTCAAGTTAAAGTTGGGTTTTTGTGTCAAGTCGCATTTTGACAACCCTGTCTCATTGTAACCAATGTCTGATCACTCCCTGCCAAAGTTTAAGTATGGCTCATTAACTTTTTTACCTATAATTTGCATAATTTTACAATCATATTTGCTCTTCTTATAAATATCACATTACTGCATGATAATCGCATGAGCCTATTTAATTTTTTTAATCACAAACACATTAAACTATCGAGCAAATATTTTAGTTGAAGTGCTTTTTTAGCATAAGTACTAATGAAGAAATATAAAATTAATATTACAAAACTTACAAAATCACATGGAACTTGTACGCATTAAAGAAGCTTATGATGGCTTTGCTCAATATTTTAACTTTTTTGTATAAATATAGCTCTGGATTGTTATAAAAAAATTTTATGTTTAGATAAATTAGAGAACAACCAAAAAGCATGAATCAAAAAATAAAAATACAGTCAGTCTTCTAAGAAATTCATCAACTTTGCCGAACAAGCATGCGTGCTAAAGAAGTCATCATCAACTATTAATAGCTAGAATTTACTAAAATTAATTATTTGCAAACCATATGGCAATTTCCCACAGTGGTGTGCTCATCCTTGACATTTTGCCAGATGAAAGTGTGCCTCCCAACAATCTTTCTTAAAGTAGCGGGAATTACCATGGCACTATCAATGGGATTCCTTTGTCATCCGTACCATCTTCTTTCCTTGGTGCACACATGGCTGATTCACTTTTCCCAAGTGGTTTAAATAATATAATGCCCCTTGCTTCTTCATAAAATTATAAGATAAGGCAAACTCTAAAATCATTATTCTTTCTTCGTTAATCTCTCCAAAACCAAATCTACTATGAACATTATTAAATTTTTTAATAACATTTCCAACATGCCCATTAAAATTCGCTCCTATAAAATTCATCTTCTCTTGAGATATTCCTTAACCAACTCATCCAAAACATGCCAAAAAAAAAAAATTTCCACACATTCAATCCTATTTGATGGGCATAAACACTTGCAATATTAAAAGTTACAACTTAGTTAGAAATATTAAGAAAATGATTCTATCTCCCAACCTCTTAACTTCTACTTAGTATCCTTTAAATTCTTATCTAGAATGATACCACCATTCTTGAAGCAAGGTTTACTCAAGTACCATAGTTTAAAGCCTAAACTATCAGTTTCTTTTACTTTCTCTGACCCACTTAGTTTCTTAATAGGATAATACATTAATCCTCCTATTTATCAAAATATCAACAAACTCAAAAAGCATTACAGTGAGAATTTCAATATTCAAACTACCTAATCTTAATTAGAATCAAAAACTAGTTTTTTACCTGCATTCATCTATAATATAGGAACCCTTGCTTATTTGACACTATACTTAGATATCGATGCAGTGTCCTTTCTTTTCACTATAATCAGGTAATGCTATATCATTATAAGTTTTTATTTATGGCATTTACAAATTCTAAGCACTGAATTCAATGCAGTAAATTTAGTTTACTGGATTTAGTTCACTAGATTCCATGTACTGAAAATGTAAACATTTACACAAGGTATTCAACAAAGATTAAATTTTTTTTATACCCATTGTTTGTATTCAATTCTAAAGCACATCGTTTTCAGAGAACGTCTTAGCTTTAGCACAATAATTTAAAAGATTTGTGTCATAGGATTCGACAAAATTTTATGATGGCTATCGACTACCAAAGCAACTATCCTCCTTTCACATTCAGGACTTGAAAGAAATAATAATCTGAAAACAAAGCAAGAAATAATCCTTGGCAAGGTCACCAGATATTTAATCACCCCAAAAAGTGTAGATCTCTACCTTTTATATTAAGTTTTAGGCGGTAGACCTTTTGTAGAATATATGTAAGGTTTAACTAAATTTTTTCCTAAAATGTTATTCAAAATTTAGTTAGATTTGAGATCAATAATTTCTTATAAATAAAGCCTCTATAGTTAATTTTCCCTGCTAGTATTACTAATTAAAGGGTATTACTAATCTTAAGCAAATATCAAAATTGGGGGTAGATGGAAGTAGGGACAATAAAGATCCCATGGTTCTGTCATCCTAGATCAAATTTAATCCAATCTACCAACTTTAGAGGAATTTTATCTATAATACCCACATATTCAAATTAGTAACCATGGTTATCTTATTTTAGAGATCCCAAGCAAACTAGGTGATAATTGTTAATAACTTATAAGGTTTTAATATTCTTAGTACATGTGCTGGTTTTGGCCCAAATTTTAATTTAAGCCGAGGGCTACATTCATTAAAAGGTACAAACTTAAATTCAAGATGGGACTTGTATTTATTGAAGAACTCGAATTTAGATTCAAGAAAGGGCTTATATCCGTTAAAATGCCCGAGTTTAGTTTCGATGGGGATTATATCCAGTAGAATGCCTAGTAATTGATTTAGGATGGGTTTACATCAGTTTAGAATTCCCGAATAATGGGTCTTACAACCAGCACATGTAGATGAGGTGGCTTAATGCATGCTTGCTTTAAATCTTTAGATCTTCATAAGTTGATTATATATTTAAGTTATATTTTAATTATGATCGAGTTAATCAAATATTAGATCATTTCAACTTGGTTTGATTCAACTTGAATCTGTTAGATAAACTACGAAACAATTGGTTTAGTTACATAAGTCAACCATATCCATATAGATTGATTAGAAATCATATGCATTATAAATGAGATGTTCTAGTTGATTTAATAGATTAAGAGATTTATATTTTAACACAAATTGATTCATCTGTGATCATTTAGATCCTACTAAGAATCAAATATCCTAGATTCACTTCATGTTGTTGCTCTTGTTGTTTGTGTGTTACTGCTTTCATTTTCTGCACATTTCTTTTACACGCAAATTTTAATTCATCATTCCATTTCTTACATGCAAGCAACAAGTGGAGCGCAAGAGATATTCCACTCGCATACAGAGATTCCATTTCTAAAGACAATGGCACAAGGCTTACACTACCAAGGATTTGCGGGCTCACAAATGGAGATCCTGTAAATGGCAATTTGTACCCAAAATGATGGATATTTATATTTCTGAGTGCAGGTGTAGTATATAATGATGTTGTATTAATTATAGAGGAAGAATAACGGTGGAAGAATTGCAACAAAAAAGGAGAGGAAGAAAGACTTAATAATTTCATTCATTGTGCAACATACATCAAATGCATACATATATATAGCGTAGAATATAGTTTTTCTTAGGTGGTTCCAAGTTACGGTTATGAAAACCGCAACGGTTATGAAAACCGCAACGGTTATGAAAACCGCCATGGTTATGAAAACCAAATGTTACGTTTATTAAAACTGAATCAAGGACTTGAACCGGCAATATCCCCCTTCAAGCTGAAGCTCTGAGGATAGATGAAGCTTGCAACAAATGTTGTGGAGCCGAGTAGATGAAAATACCATTGTGAAGAGCTTGGCCAACTGATCTTCGAAATGAATATGGTGCACAGCGAGGTGATGATCTTTGCAATCCCAAATAAAATGATAATTTTTCTCTATATGCTTCATCCTCACGTGAAAAATGGGGTTGTTGGCAAGGGCTATAGCAGAGATGTTGTCGCAATATACTTTGGTTTGTTGTTCTGTGGGGATGCCAAGATTGGACAGTAATTTGTAGAACCAAATGATGTTTGTAGAGGTTGTAGCTAGAGCATTATAGTTTGTTTCAGTAGAAGAGCGAGCAATGGTAGTCTGTTTCTTTACGTGCCATGAGATGAGAGTGGTTCCGAGGAATGAAGAGTTGCTTGATGTGGAGCGTCTGCCAACGGTGTCACTAGCCCAATCTGAGTCATTGTAAGAGGTGAGGACCATGTCGTCTTGCAAGATAGGAAGTGAAGACTTAATCATGCCTTTGATGTAGCGAAGGATGCGCTTGACATTGCGAAAATGGCTATTAAGGGGAACATCCATGTGCTGACAAGCACGGTTAACCATGAATGAAAGGTCGGGGCAAGTTATGGTGAGATATTGCAAAGAACCAATTAATTGTTTGTAGTGTTCTGGATCTATGAATGGTGCTGCATCATCAATTAAGGTGATCCTTTAGTGGTACATGGGCTACCCACTGACTTGCAGTCCATCATGCTTGCAATTTGAAGAATTTGTCTTTCATAATTTGATTGTGAGAGTTCGCTGCTTTGCGGATGTTGGGTTAGTTTAATGCCCAAAAACAGGCTCCGAAAGCCCTGATTTTTTGAGCTGGAATCGGGAGCCAAGATATGTGATAAGATCGTGAACCTGGAGTCATTATTGTCTATTATTAGTATGTCATCAACGTATAGGACGAGATGAAGGATGCAGCCGATATTTGTGTAGGTGAATAAGAACCGGCTGAGTTGGATGTGAAATAAATTTGTTGTAGTGCGTCCATGAACATGCTAAACCATTGTTTGGAAGCTTTTGCTTCAAACCATAAATTGCCTTTGTTAAAAGGCATACATGTTGTGGGGAGGTTGGGTTTTCAAAACCATTAGGCTACTTCATGTAAATGGCTTCGTCAAGTGAACATGGAGGAATGCATTTGAGACATCAAGATCATGAATTGCCCAATTGTAGTGTACGACTATAGCATAAAGAATGCGCATGGTAGGCATTTTTGCAACTAGACTGAAGATATCTTTGTAATTTATTCCTTCATTTTGTTTGAAGCTTTGTGCAGCAAGGCGGGCCTTGTAACGAGTGGGCGTGCCTTTTGAATCAACTTTAATCTTGCAAGTCCACTTGCAATCGAGAATAATTTGAGTGGCAGAAGGTGGGACAAGAATCCAGGTTCCTTGCTTTTGGAGAGAATTAAATTATGTGGACATAGATTCACGCCATTCCGTAGATTTGACGGTAGTGGTGTGCAAGTTGGCTCGGTGTGGTGCGAGTGGGAGAGGTTGACAACTTGCCAAGGCTTTAGGGAACCAGATTTGAGTCGGGTAGTCATTGGGTGAGTATTGGGTTGTGGTATTTGATGGTGTGAGGGCTAAATGGTTTCAATTGGGGTAGATGAATTGGGTTGGTAGGTAGTGGTGTCAGTGATGGGGATAGACTAGCTGAGTGGTGCAATATTGGGTGTTGGAACAGAGGAATGACAGGTTGAGTGAGGTGAGGTTGGGGTTGGGTTCGGGAAAAAGAAAGTGGGGGTGGTTGTAGGGTTTGAAGTACAGATTGGGGTGATGTGGTCGGTTGAGGGATTGGAAGGGGAAGATGTTTTCGAGGAAGCACATATTGCGAGAAATTATTATTTTCTTTGTAGAAGGGTTATAGCATTTGTAGCCTTTTTTTTATTATAAGAATATCTAACAAAGACACATTGAATGGAATTGGGGGAAATTTTGGCGAGTTGTGGGAGAAGAGTAGTCGATAGCAGGGGCAGCCGAAAATACAAAGATTAGAGTAATTTGGGGGGTGTTGATATAGTAGTTGGAAAGGATATATATTTTTGTTGGAGGGAGAGGGGAGCCGATTGATAAGGTGAGTGGCGATGAGAAGAGCTGTGGGCCATAAAAATTGTGGGATGGAAGCAGTATGTAGCAGTGAATGGGCAGGTCTCAATGAGGTGACGATGTTTACATTCGACGAAACCATTTTGTTCTTGAGTGTGTGGGCAAGTTGTTTCATAGAGAATGCCATGGTGAAGCAGATAGTGTTGGAGGTAGTTGTTGAGATATTCACCGCCGTCATCAGAGCCCAGGATTTTAAAATTTTGATTGAATTGGTTGGAAACGAATTTATGGAATGTGATGAAGGTAGAGGGGATGTCAGATTTATTTTTTATAGGGAACGCCCAAACAAATCGAGTTAAGTCATCCAAAAATAACACGTAATAGCGAAATTCATATAAAGAAGTAACCGGGGAGGGCCCCCAAACATCAGAATGTGTTAGTTCAAATGGATGATAAAGATGATTACAAGAAAGGGAAAATGATAACTTGTGACTTTTTGTTTCATAACATATATTACATAATTTTCTTTTGGAAGAAATGGAAATACAATAATTTTCTTTTGCTAAGAGAAGAAGTATGTCACAATGAAGGCAGTGTCCTTGGAGGATGGCTTTATTTGTCCGAAGGTCCTGTATGGCAAAATCATTAGATATGAAAGTAATTGAGCAGTGATTGCCGGAAGTGAATTTGTAAACCGATAATAGATTGTGTGAGGAAGAAGGTACATGAGTTAGATTGTGGAGAAGAATCTTACGATTAGGGGTGAAGAGGATGCCTTGTCCTGTATGAAAAATGGGTGAGGTATCACCGCTGTTAATTATTATTGTCGCATCTCTAGAGTAGGCAATTGGTTGTTGAAGCTTTGTGATGTCATTCGTGAGATACGCGGTAGCCCCGGAGTCAAGTAACCAAGCATTGGAGAACTACTGAGCATCAGAAATGAGGGCCCAATTCGTAGTAGGAATGTAATATGGATTCACCATGTGCCAGCATTTGAGTGAGTGGTCGAATTTGCAACAAATTTGGTAATGTGTGGATTCTCGATTGGAACTGTTGGTGTGAGCATTGCCAACATTGGTGTATGAAAAAGTACGGCTGCCTCATCCCTGAGTAGAAAAACCACGACCCCTGCCAAGGATGCTATGAGTGAAGAAACTGGTTCGGTCAGATGAAGCTGTTGTAGGTCTTGGAGAGTTTCGATTCTCAGAATGAGTTCTTCACTCCAAAGAAGGGAATAAAATCCATCCAAACTAAGAGATCCAGGTCTTATCCTGATTGCTGATTTGAAAGACTGGTATGAAGAAGAAATACCGTGTAGGGTGTAGAAGATGATGTCTTCGGGATCAAGCTTTGAACCCGAGGTAGAAATTTCCTCGGCTTTGGCCTTGACATCGGTTAGTTATTGGGACATGGTTTAGTCGCGCACTGTGAAATTGAGGAACTCGTTTTTCAATAATATGATTCTAGACCAATTTGTTGAATGAAATTTGGATTCTATAGTAGTTCATATTTCAAAATAGGTGTTAAGATGAATGACGTGGGGATGAGATTACTGATAATAGGGCAACGACAACATTTTGATCAATTGGTAGCCATCTACGATAAGAAGGATTGGGTATGGCGGATCCGCTGGCACCATGGATAAATCGGTTTGGAGCAGGATCAAAGCCATCTAAGTGGTCAAAGAACTCAGTTGCGATGAATAGCTTGCTGATCTGAGCATGTCGTAGAGAGTAGTTCTCGATGGTGAGGGGAGTGGTAAAGATATTATTTACGTTGCTCATGTGAAATTTCGGTTGGTTAGGGATTTGGATATCATCGTTGGCGCAAGATTGACCGGTAGGTTGGTCGTCGGAAGTGGAGGAGTTCGCCATTTGAAAAGGATCGAGGGGCAATTAAGCTATTCGCTCTGATACCATATAGAGAAAGAACAATGGTGGAAGAATCGCAAGAAAAAGAGGGAGATGAAGGAAGACTTAATAATTTCATTAATTGTGCAACATACATCAAATGCATGCATATATATATATATATATATATATGTGTGTGTATAAATATAATAGAGTATAATTTTTCTAAGGTGGTTACAAACTAGTTTTATGAAAACTACCACAGTTATGAAAATGCCACGGTTATGAAAACTAAATAATACAATTGTTAAAACCGAATTAATGACTTAAACTGATAATATTACAAGCTAGTTTTCTTTATTGATTTGTTGGATAATGGTGGTAGTGTTTGTTGATGCTTGATTATCTATCATTCATCTCAATGCAATGTTTAAGCTTAGTGAAAGCCAGCATTTTCACTTGAATTTTTTGGCACCATTTGGACAGCTCACGTAATTATCAAAAAAATATGTGGCTAATTCTCATAATCTATCCCATAATTAATGATTTTAATATAATGATTATAATCAACTAAGTAATATCATTAATCAATACTTCATTATTAATTAATCAATAATTTATTATTAATTAATCAATAATAAACATTTAACATTAATATTATTTATTAATTTGTCATAATTGCATGTCCTAAGTTTTGTCAATATTTATTAATGTATCCTGGATCTAGATTTAAGATCAATGGAGGGAGATGTAGTTTTCTCGACTGGCTCAAAGAGAACAGATTACAAACTCTTTGAAATTCTTGCCCAGCCAGCTCTAAGAGACTACAAAACTTAAAGTCTTCTCCTAAAATTTTAACCTAGTTTTCAAACTTCTCTCTTTTTTCTCTTACTTTTTTTAAGAGGATCTCGAGTTTTTCTCATGTTTTTCTCTTTTTTTCAGCTTTTCATTGAACCTTTGCTTGTGTGCTTTAGGGTTGAAATGCCAAAAAGTGAGATAAAGTAATATAATTACAATGTAATCTGATTGCAGTGTTATCTGATTACTTTACTCTATTTGAATTTTTTATTTGGAATTAAGTAATCTACAAAGTATGTTGTTTTGAATTTTTGTGAGGTAAGATTTCCCCATAAAAAAAGTTTTCCAAATTTTTTTAAATCTTCTCTTGAGGCCAATAATTTTTTCTACCCTTACTCGATACAAGGGCATGACATCAACGATATTTTTTCTTAGTTCTATTAGTATATTGTTGATTGTTCTCATTAATTTTTTTTCCTGCGGGTAGTTTTCTTCCTTGTGCTTTTTGTTCTTTGATTTGAGGCGAACGAGAACAAGCTTCGATTTGATTAAGAAAGAGAACAAGCCAACAATACGAACGAGACGAGAAGACGATTCAAACGAGAACGAGAACAATGATTCGAATGAGAATGAATCAATAAGAACGAGCTTCTTCTCTTACGGTCAATGATTCGAACAAGAAAGAGCTTCGATTTGATTGGCGAGTAAATCCGAACGAATCGATGAGAACTAATATATCCGAACAAATGAATCGATAAGGAGAATTGATCCGAACGAAAGAACGAGCTTCGTCTTCGGGAGAATCGATCCGAATGAGCCTCGGCGAGAAAAAGCTCGCCGGAGCTTCGTTCCTATTTTCCGCCCCTTCTTGCGTTCCTCTTTACCCTATAATTTTACTTTACCCCACCTTTTTTCATGCCAAACATCTGAATTCTTAAATTCCAGGTAAAACTTCTACTTTACACTCGAATTACCTCGTCCCAAACAGCCCTTTAATAATATTTTAAAGGGAGTGTCTCTCTTTGCAAGCCGAGGTTGTTAGGGACTGCGGGTCGTGCGCATTGCTGGAGAGGTCATGAATAAGAGGCAATTCTATAGAGTTAATTACAATGGTTTCAAGCAGTTCAATAACTACTCGACACTCATATGTGTGCGTCAGAAGTTCTTCTCCGTAGAGGTGAGGATCACAAGTGTCATGGACACTTGCTTTGCATGTATCAAGTTCCTTCAAGACTATTGATAACAACTTCAACACAAGCAGAAGAAATGAAGAAGTTGTTGGTGGAGTTGCATGCAATAGGTGTTCCGAGTTTGTGCGTGTGATTGGCGAGTGCTAGAGATAAGTTTCTTCTTCCTCTTCCCATCTCCTTTCATCATTCATCATTGTACTTTTTTTTTTTAATTTTATTTTTACGTGCAAATACTAGAGCTCAAAGACCAATAGCTGATTGAATCTAATGCGAGTCAATTTCAAATGATTTTTAACAAGGAAATTTTAAACCATGGGATATGCAAGAGACAAGGAATTGCACTCTCTGCACTAAAAAAATCTGAGTACAAGAATATAGTTCTGAGTTTAGAAAACTGGGTATGGTAATGAACTTATCGCATGAAAATGTCTATGTACTTACTAAATACATGATCTATAATACATGTGGAGACTATTTCAATCAAATAGAAAGCTTTCTAGAAAGCTCATTTGACTAACAACTTTTGCCAGAAGAAAATTCCAAGCAATCTCATTTATGAAGACTTGAAAAAAATTGTTGATCAAAGGAGCTCCACTAGATTTTTTAAGATTATGAAATGAAAAATAGAAGAATTATCTAGATGATTATTTTAAAATAGAAAAGTTATTCCCAAGTCAAAAGCTACCTAAGAAGTTATTGAGTCATATGATGATTCAAACAATTGTTCTTAGGAATTTTATAATGTACACCATCATCTAGTCATAATGGACAACCATTCCCCAAAATGATATATATAATTCGACAATTAAAGACATAAGTCGACAATATGCAGATGTGTATTATCATTCGAGTAATAAGAAAATGTTTGACCCTCAATGAAGCTCGTGCAATGCCTAGGCATATACTCAGGAATATTCTAACACATGTGCCGATCCCAGACAACTGAATACCGAGGAAGTGTCAAGCAGTGAGTGATAGTGAATTTTGTAGACATCATGCAACAATAAATCCATTAGAATGATACCACATGTTCGAGTAAGTTATCATTTAATAAATATAAGTATGCATGAGGGGAAGTTGAGAGGGTTCTAACTTTAGGTCTTGTTCTTCTTCCTTATGCTAATCTTTCATTATAATTTCCATTAATGAAAAGCTTCCATTTTTGTGTCAATACCTTGTTCTTGGTCTATGATTTTATGCTCGCAAAGAGATATTCCTTCACCCCTCTGATTTATATAATTCATTGCTAGTAAAGCTTAGTCTAAAAATGGGATATCTAAATAATGATTATCACACAACTATTCAATTATAATTTCCTAAAGTAACAATCCAAGCATGGCTTGAACATCAATAATGCCCAGGTAAATTATATGCCTTCAACAAATAACTACAAAATTAATTGGCAAAGCAAATGATCAAAATCCCAATTGACAATGGCACTCGGGAAAAAATAGGCGCATGATCATTTGGTTAAGGGAAATATACTTCATATGTGATGGATTGGCAATGTCAGGTTCATAAACCTAGCTTTGCAAGCCCTAGCTCAGCAAACCTAGCTTAGCAACACTTGTTGACTCAGCAATGTCAGTTGGTTCAGCAACACTGTCTCAGCATCCTAGCTTGGAAATGTTGGCCGGTTCTGCTACACTAATCGGGTCAGCCACAGGTAAAAATCATATAGAAAGATTGCAACAAGTTGTATTGATCCCATGTGCTCTAGAACAAATTCCTAATCACTCACCCAAGTATTTCCCTATATGAATAGGAAGTCATGTGATCCTACAACATTTTACTCATTTTCTTTAAATCATTCCAAATTTTAACTTCATTCACCCGAGGAATTAATGAGCAACTAATATTATCTTTAAAATCACAAAACTTGTTAATATCAATCATATTATCAAAATCATCATTAAAAAGCTTATGAAAAAATTCACTAATATTGAATGTTACCAAATCTAAAATGTACTTTTTGTTGAATATTTATCAATACAACTCACTCGGGCCAAATTTTTAGTTTTCTTATATTTCAAATTAAAATAAGATACTTATACAAGTGTCTTTCCATCAATAATATCTAATTTCTCATATAAACCTTCAAAGGTAAGAGTCTTGGGATCCCCAAAAAATTGTCTCAAACTCAAAATAAGTTTATATGTATTTTTTAATTCGCATTATTCTTATGTTTAAACTTCTTTATAATTTTTTTTTTTAAACTTCTTTATAATAATTTTCTTATATTTAGTATTTTTCTTGAACTTCTCATTAATTCATAAAAATTTTACTAATGAAAATTTGAGATAATAATAACTATGAATTAATCTGACTTCAATGGAGTGTAACATATGCATGTAAAACTGTAAAAAAGTACTATCCCACTTTTGAGCATGGTATTGAATGAGGGTAGGGGTGGAGTAGTATAGTGGAAGGGGCCTTTACATTGGGTCAGACACAATGTAAAGAAGTTAGGGTTTGGGGCCCTTCCACTACTACTCCACCCCTACCGTCCTTCAATACCATGCTCAAAAGTGGGATAGTACTTTTTTATATGACCTGATAGCATTTCTTTGCATCAAAAAACTTACCCTCATCGTATAATCCGTTGGAGACTACTTCTCATGCCATTCATAGAAGTTGCCTAATAAATTCAACAAATATTAAACAAGATAATGCATTTCAGTCTCATTAAAATAGGTAAAAAATTATAATAGAAACAACAAAATAAGTTTTCACTTTGTATCCATTTTATGCATATATCTAGAACTGACTTTTAACCAATTCGCATACCTTCATGAAGAGATCTACCTCAGGGTCAGGTACTATGCCTATAACCTTCTCCCTTCTTTTCAGTTCGTTTAAAAGTTCTGAAATATTAACTCCATTCAATAAATATTTAAGGAAACTCAAAGTTATATGCAATATATATATATATATATATATATATATATATATATATATATATATATATATAATTCTGCAGGCAGAGATTATTTGGAATATTAGGAAAATTTTGTTTACCATAACTGTATCCAAGGCCTTGGCATCTAACAGAAAAATCAAGCGTCTCTTTCACTGTCATTTCAGCAGCATGAATATCATTTTGACTAATGTATGCTGCTGTCTTCTCTGGTACAAATTCGTTCAACATATGTCCATTGTATGCAACCTCTCCTTTCATCTGCAAGTTTTGGGTTTTAACAAGTAGCTGCAGATGACATCTTATGAAATTTCAAATATAACATAGATTGACAACAAAGCTTTTTTCACTCAACATTTTTGTTATTCCTTCCATCTGCAAGCTTTGTTGGTAAGAAGAATATGTGAAATCGCACTTCGATAAGTTCTTATGAATTAACAAACTTATAAAGATTTAATACTATACAGCATTCACAGTGCAAACAGATCACAAGGTTAAAGTAAAGCAAGATTAACTGTATCAGATACATGATCTGCTAAACTTAAAATTTAATCCTACTCCTTGCCAAACAGCCCCTATCACTGACCGTTGGCAATTGGCATAATCAACATCTAACATTTTTCATCTGAGTTTGAGAAAACAACAGCAGTTGAAGAAAACATTAAAAAATAATTTAAATGCCTAGTAAATAACCTCCAGTGACGGGTTAAGCTTTCCGGCTAGGGTGAGCAAGAATGTAGTCTTTCCTGAAGATGGAGGACCTAAAAGCAATGTTAACCTACAAGAAAAAAAAATATAAATAAACAAATAAATTAATAGTCTCACACTTGAGAGTCATAATTTAGTTTAAAGCTTGAATTACTTATTATCAGCAGCCATAAATCTAGCTTATATTCTGCATAAATTTTGCCGAGGCAATATTTATAATGATATCAATTTTGAAGAAAAAGATCTATAAATAATAATATTGATAGTATAAAAAGAATAAAAATATGAAAAAAAATGATAACGATTGAGGAGATACAACCAGTGCTCTATCCGCTTATCTGCATTAGCTGAGCCAGGTGGAGGTGAGCACTACCACCCAATCGGCCAATAAGAGAAGCAAGTGGAGATAGGTTACACATCAATTGGCAAATATAGCAACACTCAAATAAAATTTTATTTAATTATTTATTTATGCTAAAATAATTTATTTACATTAATAATGATTAAGCAATTTTATCTACTACATTTTATTTAAATTACTAATTATGCAATTTCGCATTAAGAGTATATTAATAATACTTTTCACTAGTTAATATAAATTTTTCTTAATTACAGTATATTAATTTAAAGTAGTTAATTTAAAATATTAATAGTTGATATATTAGCATTGAATCGATTACAATAACATTAATCATACTTTTGCTTAATTAATTATTTGTTTTTATTTAATCATAATTCAAAAAAATATGTCAATTAATTATAATTAATTATAACTAATTAATTTACAAATATGTTATAAATACGTAATTAAGTTAATTGAAAATAATAAAATGATTACATACGATTCATTAAGATAAAATAGATTGAACTTTAAGAGTTAGAAATGGCAATAATAATTACAGTTATTTTAATTACAGTTTCTGTATGATAACATGCAAATTATATTAACTATGATTATATGCAATTATATTAGTTATTAAAATATAAATTCTAATTATGCATAATAATAATTTATTGTATTAATTAATTATCTACATACTTAAATATGAATCAAATAGTTTATCATAGTTAACTTAAATTAGCTTAAAACAAAAACTAAATCAACTTAGCAGTCAGATTATTTCATCTTAATAACTTAGCTTAGCTTACGAAAACTCAAATTAAGCTCGCTTAAGCATTAAAAAGGCTACCTTGAATTAAGTTAATCCGTTAAATCCTATTGGCTTGTATTTCGATAAATCTATATAAAATACTGAAATTGAAATATAGCATTATTTCATATCTTTTAATTAGATTATTTTATCAGGCTTATTGATGCTTATAATGTTTAAATTTTTTAAAGGATAAAAATTATAAAAACCAAATATGACTTATAGTTAAGTATTAAATAACATATTATTTGTGTAAATATAAAATTATGTATTTATATATAATTACACATTTAATTACTGTTTAATTAAATTATAATAAATAGATTAATAATATAAATACTTAATTTTGTATTTAATTACACTTTGATTACACATACTATTTAATTGCCTTCTATATAATGTTAATTATAAAACTAAAATTAGCAAATAAATTAAAGTAAATTTTATTCCCTAGTTTGTAACAAACAATCATTCAACTTATATTTAACTAATCAAGGAAAATTTTAGCCCACAAAATTCTAGTATATTTAAATATATTTAACTTTGAAAAATATATTTATATATATATATATATATATATATATATATATTTAATCAAATCAAAATTGGATGCTATTCTAAGCTTCCTAATAGAAAAAAAGCTGCACGCATGATTTCACACTTAATTAAATATCTTACACTTACACATTAATATATATTAAAAAATATTGATAATATATTAATTTAATATTTAAATTGATTATTAGTTGAATATATTTTATTGTGAGTTCTATATATAAAATTTAAAAAAAAATTATTGATCCTAAATATAATTTAATGTATATTCTTAAATAAGCATAATATTTTTCATTTTTAAATGAATAATATACAATACCGAGAGGAGTGTATAATGCCGGAGACATCTTTAAGAATGTTGACTTTTTCCGGCTTACAAAATCTTATGCCAAGAAAACCCAACACTGAGTCAGCAGCTTTGCGTATCTCATTTAAAAGAGTTGGCAGAGCTCTAGAACCCGCATGACACATGGCCTTCACAGTAAGGTTCTTGAATCTGACCTCAACTGTGGGAAGCATAATGCCGGTTCTGCAGTAGAATAAATTGAACAAAATCGTTAGGATGCTGAAAGTTTGCTTTAATACAAGTGGCACAGTTTGCAAACAATTTTGGGTTTTGCCTTCGTTTCATTAAAATCATTAATATACTAACCATTTTAATTAATCAATATATATATATATATATATATCTATATATAGTTGTATGTGTGTGCCCACTTGGAGTTTTGCCTAGTGGTTCAGGCTTTAATCTAGAATCACGAATTTTTTATTTCAAACATAGGCATATTTTAGAGGTTTTTCCCAATGTTTTTGATTAAAATTAAGAACATAATTTTAAACACAACATACAATAAGAAAATTAAAGTATACGAGGAGAAAGAAACACCAAGACATGCATTTACTCCTGTTCTCAGCCATTAAGAAACAATCATAACTGAGGTGGCATTTCAACAGCCAAGGGTGAGTGTGAGCTAAGCCCAGGATCATTGATGGGCTCTCACGCCGGGCTTATCAAGTTCATAGGTCAAGCTCAATCTGCGAGTCAATAATAAGTGATTAAAAAATTCAAACCAGGAAAACCTGGTTGATTTGAGCTTGAGCTAGGCCAACCAGTAGCTCAACTCTACAACGAGTACACCCCTACCCCCAAGTGAATTTTGTTTGTGCTGCCTCACTCACTTTTACCCAATTTCTTTTCAACCAGGAGTTAGAAATCAGAAAATTCTTTCTAAGTTGTATGAAAACACTCACATAAGACCATGTCAAATCCCTCTTTTTTATTTTATATCCATCTAAAGCAAAATAAGGCAAAAAAGCCTTTGTTTTCTCTTTCTTAAATTTATCAAACAAAAGCAGGATACGTGATCCAAAGAAAAATTACAAGTGGGCCATCTTCATTGCCAATATGCTAAACAACAATTAAAGCATACTAAAGCTGAAGAAAATGACCCCTCACTCAACTCTACTGCGAGTGATGAATTTTGTTTGTGCAGCATTACTTTCTTTTACTCGATTGTAGTTTTCATCCGGGAATTAGCAATCAATATTTGATGCTAAGCTGTAAATAACCCTCATATAAGACACTTTTAGATCCCTCTATTTTCCTTTTAAGTTCATCTAAAACAATAATCAAAGCATATAAAGGCTGAAGAAAAGAACCCTTACTTGTCGATTCTATCCCGAAGCTTCTTGAGGAAGACTTCGTTATCATCCTGGGACTTCTTAAAGATACCATCCATGAATTTCTGGCGCTCGGCGAGACTCATTTTCTTCACATTCACCTCATAAAAATTGAAAGATCCTCGATCATCATCTCCGGCATCGAAGACCTCGGTATCATCTATGGGGGTTCCGGCAGTGTTCTTTCCAAATCCGTCGCCGCCCGGAAGCTTCTCCATCGCCGCCCATTGAAGACCTAACGATTCGTCGGCCAATCGGGAGCTATCCATCGGCTGGGACAGAGTCTCATCAGGGCCTGCCCATGTGTTTCCGAGCTGCCTCCATGAGCTTTCCATTGCGCTCGAGGTCCCTATCCGGCTTAACTCCAAGCTCTCCATCTCTTGTTGAGAAACACTGCCCCAGCGCGCCTTGTCTGAGCTTTCCCAGTTTTTTGTACCCTCCTCCGCCTCCGCAGGAAGACGACGATGATGGAAAGGAGACGTCACCCCGAGAGAGCCTTTCGGCTCTTTATATTGAAACAAATTTAACAGTTATGATAATAACAGTAATAATAATGAATTTACACAAGTTTTTATATATTTATGTTATTTAGATTAGATATGCAAAATTTATTCATACGATTTAAATATTAGTTTATTAATATTTATTTATTTATTTATATTAAAATAATATAAATATTATTTTTAAAATTTATATTATAATCATATTAAATAAATTTTTTTGAGTATAATATCAGCAAATTTAAATAATATTTCTCAATTTGAATATTATGCACATAAATTTAAGGAAATATAGTGAGTAAGCATAAATATAAAAGATGATGTGAATTCAAATATTTTGAATATTTGATTTTATATGGGTAAATTTATATGTTTTATTAGTAATTTTTAAAAATTTGAGCATTCGTACGTAAAAGTTTTTAATTATAATAAGAATTGTTAAAATCTAGTTAACTATTTATATCTAAAACGTGCCAAAAAACCGAAATTTGTGAAATGCTTAAATTTATATATTGAGTATTGTTATACTTATATATTAGTAGTATATACCAAAATATATAGATGATGTGTTAATCCAATAGGTAAGTAGGTATTGGTTGAATGCACTTTTTGATAAAACTTATACACAAAAATTACAAAAAAATAAAATTTTTAATTGATCATGGATAATTTTTGATGTATATTCTTGTATAACCATAGCATTTTCCTTATATATATCCAAATCCTAATAATTTTTCAAAAAATATTTTAGAACAATAAATTTTTTATTTTTATTTTTATATATATATATCTCATACCAATAATTTATTTACACATTAAATTAACACATTATCTATATATCTATATATTTTTGTATATAATAGTGTAGCAATAGCAATACTCTTTCAATAATTATATAATATTCTATTTTAATTTCAATTATAGTTGATGATCATTATTTATTATTTAATATCACAAATTAGATTTCTATTTAATTCGTATTTTAACTTTATTATCTGATTTCAAAAAAAATCAATTAGATTTTCATTTAATTAAAATTAAAATTAAATAAAATTTTGAATGTAATTTTTTAAATATTTTGTTATATTATATAATGTTGTAAGAATTGTACAAATAAATATATAATTGATTTAATATTATTTTTAGGAAAATAATTTTTAGACTCGCATGTGTCATCTAAGAAAACTAGTCTAATGAGATGTGAGCAATATTTAATAAAAATATAATATAATGCTACTCACAAACTTATTTGAAGAACTTTTTTGAGTATCAATAATATTTTCAACATCTCTAGAATTTTAATGTTTATATTTTATTAATATATGATATTAAATAAAAAATGTTATTTAATTGAATATTATATTTAAAAAAATAATAATATATTTATTATTTCTATGCCGGTACAAAAATGAGGTCCTCGGGACAAGTGCATATTGTTGCTCGTTGCTCGCATTGACATATGTCGTCAGCATGTGTTTAGTAGGACAGCTTTGACGGCTCTGGGTATGCCGGCAATAACTAATTAGATTTTTAATTAAATATATATATTTTTTGTGATATTTATATATAAAATTTATAAAAACAAAATATCAGAATATTTTTTAATTATATTATTATATATTCATAGCAATTTTCTATTTGACTAAATTATTGATAAATTTTTTATATATTTCTACTAAAATATCAACCAAAATATTCATAATATAATCAAATTATAAATAAATATATGTAAAATATCAGAATTTTTTTTCAAATTTATTTATTAATATTTAAATAATTTTCACCTCAGATTGAAAATCCGACTTCGTCATTGTGTTCACCACCCCCAAATTAGCTACGGGTGAAGTTTTGGAGGCATTTGGAAGTCGTTGGATTTTCGACGAATATTTTAATATTATTTAAATACCTGAAAAATTCGAATAATTAAATACTCGTCCGATCGTGCCGTTGCGTTCCTCACCCATCAATTAGCTAGGGATGATTTATTAGAAATTTTTGGAATGCATGTGATTAATTAAAATTAATTAATAAAATAGGTTTAAAATTTATTAAATATTAATATATATATATATATATATATATATATATATATATATATATATATATATATATATATATATACTTAACGGAGCCATCATAATTCCTTTAATGTCGTCACCATCTTTCTTCTGCTGCCGTCTGATTGGACGGAGCCTTCGAACCGCCTGATCGAGCGATCAGACGGTCGAGCCTCATCATCTCACCTTCCGACACGCGTCGCCCTAACCTCGGCCCAACGCAGCGCCACGTATCCATAGCCGCTTTAGTACCTCTTCAAAATGTATATTAATCTTTAATAGCACTTCTATCTTCTGATTTTCACCTTTTGACATCCCGAGTCTGCTCAAGTCGTATTCGATCGAGCCATTAGTTTTCTCTTTGTCGTTTGCATTAAGTTATCCGTCTCACCTTACCTTTACTACTTAAGTGTTTCAATCATTTTAGCGCATCAATTAAGACTATAGATCGTCACGGTGGGCTCGATCGATCTCCTTTCTGCGTAACCCTAATTTGCGAAAATTACGGGAGACGAAGAGCCGAACCCTCGAACCGGGCTCTGAATCAACTGTTCAGCGGACGCCGGTTCATATCCAGCGCTGACGGGGCATGGCGGGACCCTCGTCTATGCGCTGTCGATCCCTCGGGTGTCCACGTGGCCCTGCTGCCGCCTCAGCTGCAACGAAACCCTCTGGTCCCGTCATCCTGAGCCGTGGGGCCGCATGCCAGCCATTATCCAATTCCATATTGACACGTGGCTGCGGGACCCACTGCAATCTCATCCGTCTGCCACGCGGGTCCCACTTGCAGAATAAAATAATTTTTTTTTATATAATAATAAGCATACAGAGAATTAGAATAAATATAACTACTTAACATATATATATATATATATATATATATATATATATATAATCATATACGATTAATTAATAAACTTAAAAATATACATATGAAAATATTTATAAGTTATAGAAATTTTAATATTATTTGATTAATAATATAGAATATTAGATTAATAATAACTGAATATAATAAATAATATAATTAATTTTGCTGCTAATTTAGGTAAATAATAATATTAATATATAAGGATTTAATTAATTTAAATATCAAACTTTAATCACCCATATCTCTTAACATACATATTCAAATTATACAATTAAATATATTAAATTAATCAAAAAATTATAAGAAATTTATTGGAACTATTAAATTTTTATTTAGAGTTATGTTTGAGATAATGATATTTAGGGTTTATTTGATGTGACACAAATTGTTCAAATATTCAATTAATCATAACTTATAAATAAATAATCCAAATATACCCAATATGGGTCTCAAAATATTCAGAAAACCCTAAGAAATATTTTAATAGTGCTGTTTGGATTAGATTTAGACTAATCACATTTATGACCTAACCCTAATTAAGCCATTTAACCCTAAAACTTCATTTGACCATAAGTTTGTCAATTGAACTCCAAATTAGGTGATCCAAATATCTATTTAGATCAAAATAACCAAATTTACAGTAAACAGCAAAAATATTTAGGATCCAATGGTTAGATCTCTTAATTAATTCTAATTATTTTGAATCTTAATTAGTGAATATTAACAAATCTAATGATCTAAATTAAGTAATTTTAGTTTCAAAGAACTCATAAAGAGGATTAGAACCTAGCTATATAATTAGTTTAGTACTTTTGTGACTAATTTCACTAATCATTCACTAATCACATTAAACCATAATTATTGAATTTCGAACTTGTATTAGCTATAACTTAGCCAATACATATCAGAATTTGATGATTTTAGGTTCTATGGAAACCTTAGGACATAATCTACAATAAACTAACAGAAATTTTAGATTTCATTAAGGGTAAAATTACTAATATGCCCTTATAAGGTCAAATTCCTAATTTGACCTTATAAGGCATAATAATTACTCAAAATTGGTAACTTAATAAATTAATTTAAATATTAGTTTTAGAAACTTATGTAACGACCCAAGTCGTTACTAGGATAATTAGGATTAAACTCAACTCAAAAAATTAGAATTTCGAGTGACTTCAAAATTAGAGAAAACTAAAAATACTCTTGGATAGAATATACTTTTGTAATCATAATACTTAAGTTTGGGAGTAATCTGGATAACGAATACTCCTGAATTAATTTTTGAATTATTTAAATTCAGTAAATTGGAAAAATTAAATACAAGTCTAAATTCAGCGATTTTAGTGTCGTTGGATTAAGAATATTATAAAAATGCTACAGAAAAAGTATCGTTGAATTTATAGCTCCGGATTGACCAGAATTAATTTTTAAAGTTTTTATCTTCAAAAATTAATAAAAAATAAAATATTACTCCAAATTGAAAAGTTTCTACACGAGTGTATTTTTCTCATCAAGATACACTTTCATGTTAAGTTTCATTATTTTCTGGAAAAGAAATGGAAGAGAGAGAAAGAAGAGAGAGAAAGAGGAGAGAGAAAGAGAAGATAAGAAGGAGGAAGTAAAGATCAAATTGAACACTCCAAAATTATGACAAATTTTCTCTCATCCATCTCATCCAAATAATGGATGAGAGAGAAAATAATTATTTAATTAATTAAAAAAAAGTTTATAAATACACCCCACCTCTCCTTCATTCCCCATTCCTCCTCTCTTCCCACATTCTCTTCCCCACCCCCTCTCTTCCCCCAACCTCTCTTCTCCTCCCATCTCCCCCACTTCTTCCTCATCCACCACCGGTTTCCCCCGTTAATCTCCAGTAAAGCCTAATTAACGTCAATATAAGGTAAGAAATATGTAAGAAATGAATTTTTTCTACTCTTTCTATTTCTTTTTTTTTATATAATAATAATAAATATTATTATTATTAATGTTAATATACTACTATTATACTTTTATTTCTGTCATTTTCTTTTTTTTATATATATGTATATATTTCCTAATTTCTATAACTTTCATTCTGTCATTTTATTTCTTTCTATATATGTATATATTTCATAATTTCTGCAACTTTCATTTCTGTCATTTTCTTTCTTTCTATATATGTATATATTTCCTAATTTCTGCAACTTTCATTTCTGTCATTTTCTTTCTTTCTATATATGTATATATTTCCTAATTTCTGTAACTTTCATTTCTGTCATTTTTTTTTTCTATATATGTATATATTTCCTAATTTCTGCAACTTTCATTTCTGTCATTTTCTTTCTTTCTATATATGTATATATTTCCTAATTTCTGCAACTTTCATTTCTGTCATTTTCTTTCTTTCTATATATGTATATATTTTATAATTTCTGCAACTTTCATTTTTGTCATTTTCTTTCTTCTATATATGTATATATTTCCTAATTTCTGCAACTTTCATTTCTGTCATTTTCTTTCTTTATATATATATATATATATATATATCACTTATAATAATAAAACTTATTATTTTGATATATAAAGATAACTAATCAATATAAATATTAAATATTTTAAGATAAAATAAAGAATATTATTCTTTTTCATTAATTATTTCATTTGCAGCATTTGCATCATTATTAAGATTTGACTCACTTTGATATATTTATATGAGATTTTGTGCTCAGAATTTGAAATTAATCAGAAATCAGTATTATGGGTTCATTCAAGTTGATCTCAAGTCTGTACAGACAATACGTTAGGCCAGGACAGGCTGATATCTGGAGAAATAAGGAGACTGCACATAGCCTTTGAGGGGGAATGTGTAGTTTGTTAGGAACCTGTATCTCAGATAGTTAGATAGATGTATCTAACTCCTCGATTATTCTGTAACTTTGTCCAACAGAATAAATATTATATATTGTTATATTTTCTTTAAGAATGAGCACATATCTTAAATATATATATTGTATTAGTAATCGTAAGCATATCATACTTAAATATCACATTTTATTTTCTCATGCAGAATCATGACGCATAAATGCAAATTTTGATATCCTACAAATCTTACCTAGACTTTTGTGTCTAATTAAATCTTTTCTTTTCTTTCTTTCTTTTTTTTTCTTTTTTTATTGTTCACCCTGTCATATACATATATATTTATATACATACATATATATATATATATATATATATATGGCAGTTCAGGATCAATCTCTGGATCAAACCTTTGAGGAGGAGCTGATACATGAGGGAGCAACTTAGACGCTAATTTTCTTGAAGTTTTAAATTATTTTTGCTTAGTGTGTAATAAATTTTGTAAAAATAATTATTATCTTTGTAATGAATATATTCTCTTTATTATTCTAGTATTTCTGAATGTTATAATGAATGTGGAAGTGTGTGTATATTTTATACGTCTCTAAATATACTGTTATACTAAACCCCGATATGATCATGGGAAGTGAGCACCTGATGCTGGATTAGCTATGCTGACCCAGCGGCGGGTCTCCACAACTTAATATTACAAATCATATTAAAAGCATAAAATATTAAATTAATAAATTAAATTATTTTTGGCAGATCAAAGAAATTGAATTGGTTGATATTGTATCAAAAATAGTCAGGTACGTAAATCTACTTATAAGTTTTATTTCAGCATTCTTATTTTGAGCCATTTTTTTTATTTGAATATTATTTCAAAACTGCTTACCGCTTATAAATTTACAAAAGAATGTTATTAATTAAGCATGTAATAAAAAGATTAAATGTGGTATATATTATTGTGGTGTTTATCTTTGGAGGATGGAAAGCAACATTGAGAATTTGTACATATTATGCATGCTGGAAGCCCCTGGGAGTCTTATGGAGGGATTTAGTCCTTATTAAGAAGTGGGCAAATCCAGAGGAAAGACACACCATCAATTTCAAATTTGATATTAAACTACCGACGAGTAATGAGAAAAGCTTCCTAAAAGTTATGCCTATGTGTTTATCCATTTTGGCTCAGGAGTCTATAGACTCGGGTTATTGTTATAAATGCTTTTGATAAAATTTATTTATGCTTTTCATATATATTGAATTTCAAAGCTAACATGCAGGGCAACAATTAAATTTGAAAATTTGCTTTTCTTGCATATGCAAATATTTCAGTCATTTTCATATTTGATTTATGCCTATTATAGGATGCTAGAATTACTCTTATAAGAATGATTTATGTACTCCTACCTAATTGGTAATTGAATTTTTCAGGTTTTGAAAATTAAAGCTTTGAAGATCTGCCTAATAAAAGAGAAAAAATAGAGATGTGAGAAAATGAGAATATTTAATCTTTATTGTAAATATTAAACTATTGTAAATTCATATGTGAATGGCTCTGAATATAAATATGAACATTTATGTATTTTATTTTCTTTATTTTCATAAATGTATATTTTCAATGTATGAATCAATCTTTTGAGACTCTCAAACTTCGATCTCCGGTCGCCACAATATATAATTCATAAAATATATTTTTTACATGGATTTATATATATAAATAAAATAAAAATAGAGAAAAAATTTCTAGGCTCTTGCCCTAGCCACTCTGGCGTTTCCGGAAGCTCCTTCGTTCGAGCGTTTTGCCCTCAGCCCAAAGATGGGGTCTCCCCCCTCTCCCTCTGCCTTCTTCTCTCTCCACTCCATTTCAGATATCCTTGTAGCTGCACCCTCCTCATGCAGGATTGCGCCTCCAGTTTCGGTTTCATGGAGATCCATTTTTACTTCAGTTCAACAAGAAAAGAAATATTTCAATCTCTCCTTCGTTTCTCCCTCTGAAGATGTCATCAACATTTCAAAAGAAAAAATTTCTATTGGAGAAAAGCAATGGAAAAACTGTGTTGTATGATTCAGTTTGGGCCGAAAGCATTCTGACAGAGCTTTACTTGACTCTATGATAAAATTATAGAAGCTTAAAGGTTCATTCTTCTTATTTTCATTAAGTGTTAATTGTTATTTAGTAAAATTATGTTGTGATGAAGATGTGCAGATAGTCCTTCAAGGCGGCCCCTGGTTTTTCCTTAATGTTTCTTTTTTAGTTAAGCCATGGAATCAGAATTTCATACTGACGACTTCCTCGTTCTCTTCTCTTCTAGTATGGATCAGGTTTCCCCGAACTACCTCTTCATCTTTGGTCGGAAGGTATAATTTCAAAATTTGCGAGTAAAATTGGTATACCGATAATGGCGGATACTCTAACTGCATCAAAGTTGAGACTTACTTATGCTCGAGTTTGTGTCGAAGTCAATATGTCCTCTGTCTTTCCTAAGACAATTCAAATTAGAGTGGATGGAAATATACTCCATCAGAAAATAGAATATGACTGGATTCCTTCAGTTTGCAGAAAATATAGTTTATTCAAAATGTTGGATATGGTTGTCCCTCATCCCCCCTCCTGTGGCTAAAGGCAGAAGCAAATCCAGACTCCCTAGAAATCAGCCCTATAGGCCCTCTAAACCTCCTCCTCCTTCACTGGTGTCTGCCAATCTCACTTCTTCTTCCTCTCCCCTTTCCTCAATTGCGGAATATCTTGCCCCTACTACCTCTCGATTAGGTGTAAGGGACTTCCTTTATTCTCCCATTATAGTCCTTAGTCCTTTACCAAATCAGGACCTAAATGCTCTTCCTGATCCGGGTCTCAGTTTTGGACCAAATTCTCCGGCTGTCTCTCCTCGCAATCTTGTTGGTTCGTCTTCCTCTCTATTTTCCCATGAGATTCTAATCTCTCTTCCCTCCTCTAGTAAGGGAAAAGATATTGCTTTAGTTTGTGATAATGGCTCTTTTTCTAACGTAAGAATAACTCACGATCTTCAGAAAACTGAAGGTCGTAGTGAGCCTCAAGGCTCGTCCCAAATAGTTCATTTCTCTTTTATAACAACTCAAGATTGTTACCCAGCTTAATTGTATTGTAATTATCATCCCATTAAGTTCATCTAGTCATTAGAACCAAACCCTGAAAGTCTAGAACAATTCGGAGCTCAATCGATAATTTTGGAATATTTTAACATTTAATTAATTAGAAAATTGATGTATTTATTTTGACCTCAAAATCAAAATCCGACTTCGCCGTTGTGATCGTCACCCCCAAATTAGATATGGGTAATATTTTGGACACATTTGGAAGTCGTTGGATATTCGTGAATATGTTAATATAATTAAATGCGTCGAAAAATAGGATAATTAAATAGTGGTTGGAATCAAAATCCGACTTCGCCGTTGAATTCCTCACCCCCAAATTAGCTATGAGTGAATTTTTGGAAATTTTCGGAGTGCGTTTCAAAAATTTGAATTTTTGAAAAATTTAGAAAAATAAATAAGTAATCATTGATGCCCTAATTTGCAATTTCCCTTAACATTTTAATTTTCTATTGCTGACATCCCCCATGCAAATTCGGCTGGCCATCCCTCCCCCTCTCCCCTTAGAAATGCTCTCCCTAGGCTCATGATGGCTTTCTACTCCTCCCTCTCCTTAGGCTCTTTATTACTTCTCCTCCTTTAAGAAGAAGCTCAAGCTCTTTCTTCAAGTCCATTTGGCAAAGCTGCAGCTCTCCCTTCCCTTCAATTGCTAGGTCTTGGGCTGAAGAAGAAGAAGGAGAAGCTCCTCCTCCAAGCTTTCCATGTCTTATTCCTCCTTCTCTCGCAAGACTAAAGGTACCTTTTGCTTACTCTCTTTATACCCCATTTGCTCCTCTTCATATTGCTACTATGCTTGAATGTATCCTTAAGAAATCATAAGCATGTATGGAAGTCATTAAGGCTCTTTAAAACATTCACATTTTTCTGAAAAAGGACGGCTCTATTTTTTGTCAATTCTGCATACCTCGGTCTTTATCATCATTTTTTGCATAGTTAGGATGTTTCGTTTGTGCCGATTTTGGTGTCAATGGAAATGTATCAAAAAGACATTTCCATTGATATATGACATCGCTCATGGAATGCTCTAGATTGGGAGTATTTGAGCTCGAAATGAGTCTTTTACGGGTTTCGCCTGGCTTGTTACAGCGCGCTGTAGCGCCTAAGTAGCGAAATTTCAGGAAAACCTTAGGAAATGTCAAAAATAAATTAATTAAATAGTTATTTCGCAAGTTGGTTCGTTGCAGCGCGCCATCGTGCGCCCCAGCAGGCCCGCAACGCTAAGAGCACCACAGTGGCTGCCGCGCTAAAACTGCCACAACGCGCTGCCGCGGCAGAAAGCGCCCCAGCGCCAGAAGCACTGCAGCGCGCTGGAGCGTCCAAACTTGCAAAATTGCCCAGAATTCCTTAAAACTGCCCAGTTTTGGCTGAAATGGCTAAAACTTCTCTATTTTTGCATTTTAAGGTCCTTAGGACCCTAGTGGGACTAAGTTATATCAAATTTGAACCTATTTTACCTAAAATGGAATATTGCATAAAATTCTATATGAAAATTAAGTTTGAAACTTTATTATTTTTATTAAGCGCTCAAAACCTACTATGTGCTTAAAATATATGTTAGGCCAAATGTCAAATAATAGAATCTTAAGTACTTGTAACAAATAGGTATATCTTAATAATTTAATGGCATGAAACTTATATTTTTTAGAATTGTAATCAAGTGCTAACTCCTTTGCTTTAATTTAGAATTTGGTTAGCTTTAATTACCTTTTTATTCTATGTCATCTTTATATTTAGATACTTTCATGATATTAAGATATATATTAGAAAACTCTAAATATCTATTTGGACACCTAATCATGTGTAAATGATAATAAACTACAATTAAACATAAGAATTTTGCTAACTTGATTAAGTAGATGATACTTAATCTAAAACCAAAGTTTGACATCAATAATACACTAATAACACATTGATTTGTCATTGACCTATAAATTAACCTTAGTTTTAATGGTAGAAAGATTAGGGATTAAACCTTAACTTATCTTGATTAAGATCTAAATCTTAATCACTTTATCAATTAATTTGATTGAAAGATAATTTAATTGACATTATTCCAATAATGCATATGATTTGATATTGATCTTAAATCATTGAATTAGAAGTGCTAAGATTAATATTGAATATGTGTGATTGAATCATCTGAATCTAAGCTTTAGATCTTTGATCTTCTCTTATATAAGACCATTAGCATAAAATAGATAATAAAATTATAATGATTTATGAAATGATCTAACTCTAATAAGATCTTTGATTTTATCCCATGATTGTAGAGTAGAAAAGGATCAAATGAATTTTAATCATATGATTTGATCACTTTAACCTAAGTTTAACAAGTAAACCTTAAGAAGTAGAAAAGTGAGATCTTAAAGGTCTTGCTTTAAGATCGTTCTTGAAATGTTTAAAGACCTTAAATATTGATACCTTGAGGTAGGAAGAACTTTTATAATTTATTTAAATAGAAACTTAGATGATCTTTCATGTCTTTAGAAGTTGAACTTGATACCTTGTGGTAGGAATCACCTAAAACAGTTAGGATGGAACTTATTCCTTGTGGTAGCAACATACATTGAGTGATCTTTTGATCATACCCTTGGAGCCTTGTGTAGGACTCACCCCTTTAGAGTGCAGATCAGTAGCTTTGATAAATCCTTATCAATTAAATAATATCTTCCAAACTCAGATTATTGGTTGAGTATAGTAGGATTTACCCATAATACTAGATTATTTCAGTAGTATTCAGGATTTGTTGATTCACTCTAATGCAGACTTATGACCAGGTGCTATCCTGAGGGATTATATGAATACAGTCATGTTAAAGTAAATCTTCCAAGACTAAGAGTGTTACAATTAGTGAACAAGATCATAGTGCGCTTCAATAAGTGCAGTTTAAGCAAACTAAGTATTTTAATTCACTTGATATAGACAACTAAGTATGCTTATAATTGGGTCATTTAATGGCTTAACTTGAGATGTAAACTGTGATCGAATTCTGCCTCCTATCGTAGTACGCTTAGATAAGTGCAGTTTAAACAAGCTAAGGGTTAAATTCACCTTTTTTACAAACATACTAAATATGTGTATACATTCTGTGGCGGCCCGGCCCCGCAGTGGTCCTGTTAACTCTTAAGTTAACATGATTACGGTGGAGGGGTCACCAAATGACAAGGTCCTCACTTAGGATTGGATTAGACACACATTCTAATCCAACTTAACTAAGGACTTTGCCATTCATCCAAAAATACTATCACTAAATGTCATACAAGAACTCAGAGTGCGGAAGCAATAAAAGTATAACATCCATCCATACAGTATAAATACAACAATACAGAATAAGTAAAGAGCTGAAAAGAAAAGTTAAACCTGTATTATTATAACAAATTAAAATAGATTGAAAGACTGAAAAGAACACTCAATCTCACAAGCAGAAAGAAAACTAGAACTAAAGATCTTCAGGAACGGGCTCCTCCTCCAATGGCAAGCACTCCACTGGATCAGCTGCTCTAACAAACTCAGAACCTACAAAAGAAAAACTGGTTAGACTATTGTCTAAGCACATTTTAGGGTAAACAATTTTATTAAGTTACTTGAATATCACCATAAACCAGTACTGAAGCAAAAAGGTGCAGAAAGCGTACAAAAGAATAGTGATAAGTTATAAACTACAGTTTATAACTAAACAAATAGGAAGTAAGTACATACCTCCTCCAAGCAACTGCAACAAAGTCAGGTAAGCAAAAGAAAAACTAAATAAAACTGTAAATAAAATACAACCTAAACATGCTTATGATCAAATAGATTATGCTAGGTAACATACAGAAATTGGACAGTCTAAAACTGAAAGCAACTAACATCCTATGTGAGCATATGAAAACAGTAAGTAAAACTAGCATTCTATATAAAAACACGTGCAGGAAAACTGTAAGTAAAACAGTGCTGAAATACAGAATATGCAAGTAAAATAGTAACTGAAAACAGAAACTACAGTGACCATCTATGTAACAACCCAGATTGTTACCTTGCTCAATTAAGACTAATCTAAGTCTTAATTAAGGTTCTAAGTCACTAATTAAGTAATTTAGAATTCGCCTCTGAAACTTAGGTCAAACCAGAAGTCAACAAAGTTAAATCTGGAATTTTGGAAGATTTCAAACCCTAGAATTTGACTTTTTATCTAGACCTCAAATTAAAAATCTGACTTCGCCATTGCATTCAGAACACCCAAATTAGCTAGGGGTGAAATTTTGGAGGCATTTGAAAGTCGTTGGATTTTTGTCAAATATTTTAATAATATTTAAATACCTGAAAATTTGAATAATTAAATACTCGTCGGATCGAAAATCCGAGTGTGCCGTTGCGTTCAGCACCCTTCATTTAGCTAAGAGTGATTTATTGAGAATTTTTGGGATTTATTTAATAGGATAAATTTATTTAATTAAATTGGTATAATATAAATAAAATAATAATATTATTAACTAAGGGTTAACGGCGCCATCTCAAATCGTAGTTGCGCTGAAGCTTCCGTCATCTAAGACCAAACGGCGTCTTTTGACCGTTCGATCACAAATCGAACGGTCGAGCCATTCTCTTCTCCGAAAATTCAGCGCATGGCTCGTAGCCTTGCACGCGGCGCGCAGAGCTTCAACCGCACATCAGGCACCGCCTTCGAGCCCCCACAGGCTTGATCGACCCTCCTTTATCATCTCAATAGCTGACCTAGTTCAGTTTCTGTCAATAAGTGAGCTTCCCTAATCTTCAAAGCCATTCTTCTTCTACCTGCAGTTCGACGAAGCATCAGATCCAGGTACACCTACCTTAAATTGTTAACTTAATCATTGATTTGTCAATTAAATTTATGTTCATATTCATCGATCGAATGCGTATGATCCAATTTTATCAAATTTCTTAAGTGCGTATTTTAATTGTTATCAAGATGTTTGTGTGCCGTAGGTTAGGGCATCACAATAACACCTGAATTCTTGCACCAAAGATTGAAATTTTGGGTCCTAATGAAAGATCTAATCAATCTCTGCTGATTGGCATGTGAGTTGGGTGTCACGAAGCTCTGTGCACCGAGAAAACTGAAACCCTAATCCCTTCCGTTCGGCGCTCAGAAGAGACGAAGGAGCAGAGATCTCGGGTCGGGCTTTCTTCGGCTCGTTCGCGTCGTAAGTGGTGGGTCCCACCCGTCTCTTTTCTGACTTGAAGAGTGGGTCCCGCCGCCTGAAAATAACGTTAATATTAAATATATGTATTCATTTTAAACAGAGTAATTAAATTAAGTAATTCAATTAAAAATTAATTAAACATAGGATATTCATAAATCTAAATTCAATAATCCAAAATTTATAATATTATATATCAATGGAATCAGAAAAATATGATGAATAATTTGGCAGTGTCAAATTTCCAATTGAAATTATACATCACTTAATGACATTTAGGATCCCTAAATTAGCCCTAAATGACTCAAAATTTCATTAGCTCATAACTTTGTGTAGGTTAACCCAAACATATTGAATATGGGTCTTAAAGTGATCAGAAAACCCTAAGGATTATTTTGGAAGTATTCAATTTGCTGTTAGGGTTAAATTGTGCCTAATCACATTTAGGACCTAACCCTAATTACCCTAATAAACCCTAGAACTTCAATTGACCATAACTTGGTCAATTGAGCTCCAAATTTGATGATCCAAAGGTCCATTTAGATCAGAAGAACCTAATTAACAGTAATCTACAAAAATATTTAGGATCCAATGGTTAGATTTGTTAATCACCCTTAATTACTCTAAATCTTGATTAGTGAATATTAACAAATATAGTAATCCAAATTGAGTGATTTAAGTTTCAGAGGACTCATAGAACTACTTAGAATCAATCTGTAAAGTTGGATTAGTATTTGAGTGATTAATTTTGCTAATCACTTACTAATTACTCTTAACCCTAATTAGGTCTTAACTTAGTCAAATTAGGTCCAAATTGAGCCTACCACATGTCATTATGATCAGTGGGCTATTTTTAATTCATACCCACTGATTTTGCTTAATTTGGACACTAATTGGTAAAGTTAGGATTTTTGACCTATAAATAAGGATTCATTAATCACCTTTTAAACCCTAGATCTTGTATTGATCATAACTTGGCCAATACTTATCAGAATTTAGCAAACTTAGGTTCTATGGAAAGCTTAGGCAGTAAAGAGCAATAATCTGAAAGAAAATTTAACTTTCACTTTGTCAAATTACTAATTTGCCCTTATGAGTCAAATTCACTAATTTGATCTCATATGGCTTAATAATTACCCAAAATTAATTTAGTTGCTGTCTAATCTTACATTAGACAATAAGAATCACTTTCCAAAAAAAAATTTTAGAATTTAAGCCCTAGATCAAAATTTGATCTTTGAACCCTTAAGTAAGGGTAAAATGGTCATTTTGCCAAAATTTAGGGTTTAGCCTTTAAAAAGCCCTAAATTCAGTTTCTAATCATATTAATCAGTAAATATAATGATTTATAGCTGAAATCAATCAAATTCAAGTCTAAATTAGATTTTGTTTAAAATTTCAAAATTTGCTCCTTAAGAAAATTTCTAAGTCCTAAGTGAGTGTTCTCCTTCTTTAATCATTCTTAGACCCATCTTTAGGTCTTATAATATTAGTTAGGATGTGTGTCTTGAGAGATACTCTTAGTAATTAAGAGCCTTATTCCTAAGATTAGGAATAGATCTTAAGTTAGAATTCATTTATTGAGTAAATTGGGTTACTTAATTAGGTGAAACCTTGAGTTTACTAGTTTCTAGATTTTCTTAGTTTATTAAATAATTATTTGATATTTAAACTCTAGAATTAAGAATAGAGATCTATCCTAATGAATTGATTTATCATTAGGACTTGCCTTAACTTAATCTGTGAGATTTGGGTTCTAAACTTAGACCCTTAGATTATACCTTTAGATTAAGTGATTAGACCCCATTATATGGAGTCTAATTCTTAATCTTTTCATCTTGATTTGGCTAATCAAGATGAGGTTGGGAGGAATTAAATTACAAAACTAGGTCGATGATTTATTCACTTTAGCCAAATAATCGTCTTTTGATTAAGTTATAATTAGGACTTGGCCAGTCCTAATTATCTTCAACTAGTAGGATTCGTGATTCTAAGTTACAGAATGTGTAAGAATTGATAATTCTGAAACTTATGTAACTTAGAATAGATAGAACGAATAAAGTAGATAACAACGAATATCACTTGTGTTTTAGATAGAGTTTCTTGCACTTTGATTTTTGATGCTTCGCATTCCTTGATTTTGAGCCTTATACCTTGAACATGTATTAGGTACATAAGATATTTTGATTAATATCTTTTGTTAATTTGGAACATTTATAAGCAGCATTATGTTCGTTTCACAAGTGGTTTGTAAGGTGTAGCTTGATTAGTATACCTCTTCAATCAACTCGTTCGGGGTCGGCAACCTTTCGAGGGTTTAATGTCTGACAGTCTATTGGCCATGCCTAGTCCGAGTGATAGGATGGATAGACTCTCGCCCTACTGACTATAGAGTCAGGATTCTGATATGGATATACTAATCCAAGTATACTTACATTCAGTTCTATCTTAGCTCATCAGGCTAAGAGTTTCAGTGATGTTCAGTTCGGAGTTCTTAGCTCATCAGGTTAAGATTTGCTGAGCTCGTGTTCAGGTGACTTATATAGCCACTGTAGTTTCAGTTTACAGTTACTATTTTTACTTGTATATTCTGCATCTCAGCACTGTTTTACTTACAGTTTTCCTGCACATGTTATATATAGGATGCTAGTTCTACTTACTGTTTTCATATGCTCACATAGTATGTTAGTGTTTTCAGTTTTATACTGTTCAAATTATGTATGTCACCTAGCATAATTTGTTTGATCATAAGCATGTTTTAGGTTGTACTTTTCTTACAATTTTACTTTTCTTTTACTTACCTATCTTTGTTGCAGTTGCTTGGAGGAGGTATGTATTACTTCCTAGTTGTTTTAGTTATAAACTATTTGTTTATAACTTATTACTGTTCTTTTGTACGCTTTTTTGCACCTATTTTCAGTTTTGCTTTTATGGTGATATTCAGTTAACTTAAATAAACTTTTACCCTAAAATGTACTTAGATATACTGTCTAACCAATTTTTCTTTTGTTGGCTGGGGCCCTACCATTATGAAACTGATAATGGTAGGTTCTGAGTTTATTGGAGCAGTAGATCCTGTGGAGAGCTTACCATTGGAGGAGGAGCCCGTTCCTGAAGATCTGTAGCTTTAGTTTTCTTTCTTTCAGTGAGATTGAGAGTTCTTTTCAGTTCTTTTAAACTTATTAAATGTTGTAATAATACAGGTTTATTTTTCTCTTTCAGTACTTTACTTATTCTGTATTGTTGTATTTATACTGTATTGGATGGATGTTATGTTTTATGCTTCCGCACTCTGAGTTCATGTATGATCATTTAGTGATAGTATTTTTGGATGAATGGTAAAGTCCTTAGTTAAATTGGATTAGAATGTGTGTCTAATCCAATCTTAAGTGGGGACCTTGTCATTTGGTGACCCCTCCACCGTAATCATGTTAACTTAAGAGTTAACAGGACCACGGCGGGGCAGGGCCGCCACAATCTAAGTCACTCAAACTAAAAATATGCTCAGCAAATTTTAGCTTGATGAGCTAAGAAACTATAAACTGAACATCACTGAAAACTCTTAGCCTGATGAGCTAAGACAGAACTGAATGTAAATGTACTTGAATTAGTATAACCATATCAGAATCCTGACTCTATAGTCAATATGGCAAGAGTCTATCCATCCTATCACTCAGACTAGGCATGGCCATAGACTGTCGGACATTAAACCCTTCGAAAGGTTGCCGACCCGAACGGGTTAATCGAAGAGGTATACTAATCAAGCTACACCTTACAAATACTTGTGAAATGAAAATATAATGCTGCTTATGAATGTTCCAAATTAACATAAGATATTTATCAAATATCTTAAGTACATAATATATGTTCAAGGTATAAGGCTCAAAATCAAGGAATGCGAAGTATCAAAATCAAAATGAACAAGAAACTCTATCTAAAACACAGGTGATATCCGTTGTTATCTACTTTATTCATTCTATCTACTCTAAGTTACATAAGTTTTAAAATCATCAATTCTTACACAGTCTGTAACGTAGAATCATGAATCCTACTAGTTGAAAATATTTAGGACTGGCCAAGTCCTAATTATAACTTAATCAAAAGACGACTATTTGGTTTAAGTGAATAAATTATCGACCTAATTTTTATAATTTAATTCATCCCAATCTCATCTTGATTAACCAAATCAAGATGAAAAGATTAAGAATTAGACTCCAGATGATGGGGTCTAATCACTTAATCTAAAGGTATAACTAAGGGTCTAAGATTTAGAATCCAAATCTCACAGATTAGGTTAAGGCAAATTCCTAATGATAAATCAATTTCATTAGGATGGATCTCTATTCTTAGTTCTAAAGTTTAAAGATCAAATAATCATTTAATAAATTAGGAAAATCTATAAACTAATAAACTCAAGATTTCATCTATTAAGTAACCCAATTTACTCAAAAGATGAATTCTAACTTAAGATCTATTCCAAATCCTAGGAATTAAAGCTCTTAATTACTAAGGTTATCTCTCAAGACACACATCCTAACTAATGTTATAAAGAACTAAGGAAAGATCTAAGAATGATTTAGGAAGAAGAAACACTCACTTAAGACTTAGGAAATTTTTCTTAAGGAGCAAATTTTGAGATTTTAATCAAAATCTAATTTAGACTTGGATTTGATTATATTTCAGTTTTAAATCATTCTATTTACTGAATTTAGGGCTTTTAAAGGCTAAACCCTAAATTTGGGCAAAATGACCATTTTGCCCCTACTTAAGGGTTCAAAAGATCAAATTTTAGTTTAGGGCTTAAATTTTGAAATTTTCTTTTGGAAAGTATTTCTTACTGTCTAATGTAAGATTAGACAGCAACTAAATTAATTTTGGATGATTATTAAGCCATATGAGATCAAATTAGTGAATTTGACTCATAAGAGAAAATTAGGAATTTGGCTATATGAAAGTTAAATTTTCTTTCAGATTATTGACCTTTACTGTCTAAGCTTTTCATAGAATCTAAATTTACTAAATTCTGATAAGTATTGACCAAGTTATGGCCAATACAAAATCTAGGGTTAAAAGGTGATTAAGGAATTCTTAATTATGAGTCAAAAATCCTAACTTTGTCAATTAATAGTCCAAATTGAGTAAAATCAGTGGCTATGGTTTACAAAAAGTCCACTGATCACAATGACATGTAATAGGCTCAATTTGGATCTAATTTGACTAAGTTATGATCTAATTAGGATTTAGGGTGATTAGTGAGTGATTAGCAAAATTAATCACTCAAACACTAATTCAACCTTACAGCTAAATTTTAAATGACTCTGAGTACTCTGAAACTTAAATCACTTAATTTGGATTACTAGATTTGCTAATATTCACTAATCAATATTTAAGGTAATTAAGGAGTGATTAACAAATCTAACCGTTGGATCTAAGATATTTTTACAGTTACTGTTAACTAGGTTTTTCTGATCTAAATTGATATTTGGATCATTCAATTTGGAGCTCAATTAACCAAGTTATCGTCAATTGAAGTTCTAGGTCTAATTAGGGTAATTAGGATTAGGACCTAAAAGTGATTAGGCAAATACTAATCCAAATAGCAAAGTGAATACTACCAAATTAATCCTTAGGATTTTCTAATCACTTTAAGACTCATATTCAATAGGTTTGGATCATTGGGTACAAAGTTATGGGCAAATCAAGTTTTGTGATATTATTTTTAACTTAATTAAAACTCTAAATATCACTTTGCTAAATACTGGTCCTATAACAAAATTATTGGCATCAATAAATTCCTCATATTTTTCTGATCAATTTGATATATTTATTTGCATAATTTGGATGTATAATTTGCAAGTTATTAAGGTTTAAAGATTCATATTTAACTAAACCTAATATTTCTATTTTAATTCAAATTAATTAATCTGTTTTTATTAATATATATATATATATATATATATATATATAATTTCTTTTATATTAATTATACGTTATATATGTATACGTTTATATATATTTAAAACTGCATGTACACGTGGCGGGTCCTTACTGGCGCTGCAGAGATCGGTGGGGCCCACAGTCCAGACGGCAGAAGCGCAGGGCCACGCGTCGCAACCCCATTGGCAGAGGCTTCTGGAGTGGGTCCCATGTGCTTACGCCCTGTGACATGCTAAACCGGCTCGGCCGGTTCGATAATTTAATGGACCGGTGAAGCCGATCCAAGAGACCAAACCCTAAGTAGAAATCGAACAGATCTCAATCGCCGGACAGATCCATCGGTTTAGATTAAATCAACAAAATCAACGAATTTGAGATTAATTCAGATCCAATGTCTGGATCTGAATCTAGATCCGACGGCAGATCTGAGGTGGCGATTCATCTTCCTCTTTCGATTAGGGTTCGGCGGAAGATCGAAGGATCGATCGATCGAACGATCGATCGATCGATCAATGGATTGATCCTCAAAGATTTGAGGGTCGCATAATATTTAGCTTTTAATAAGGAGTGAAATTAGGAAGGGAAGGAGGTAACTGAGGGTTTGAAGAAGGAAAACTAGGTCTTTAGCTGTGAGTAGAAATCTGATTTTCCCGAGCGCTCGCTAGAGTCCAGAATGGAAGATAGGGATTCAATGCCTCTCTGGAGTTGATCTACCCTCCCATTCACGCTGTGGGGTTCGACACTTGGCACGCGATTGACACGTGCTTAGGTCTGGCAGCACGCTGCGTCTTTCTGCGAGTCCCCGGGGAAGAACAGCCAGAACCGTCCGATCGTTTGATCGGACGGATAGCCCGATCCGTCAAGATTGACGGCGCACAGAGAAAATTTTTCTGACGGCATCAGGGTTACGGGAACGGCGCCGTTAAGTATATTAAAAAATACTATTATTTAATTAATTTATATCCATTTATTTAATTAATTTTAATCGCATTTAGTGTATTCCAAAAATTTCCAATAAATCACCCTTAGCTAATTGAAGGGTGAGGAACGCAACAACGCACTCAGATTTTTGTTTCGATGAGTATTTATTTATTTGAATTTTCAGGTATTTAAATATTATTAAAATATTCGACGAAAATCCAACGACTTCTAAATGCCTCCAAAATTTCACCCCTAGCTAATTTGGGTGTTCTGAACGCAATGGCGAAGTCAGATTTTCAATCTGAGATCTAGATAAAAAGTCAATTTTTCTAGGGTTTGAGATTTTCCAAAATTTCTGATTTTGACTTTGTTGACTTCATATTTGACCTAGGTTTCAGAGATGAATTCCAAATCACTTAATTAGTGACTTAGAACCTTAATTAATAGTTAGATTAGTCTTAATTGAGCCAAGTAACAACTTAGGTTGTTACACATTCATCAAAGCTAATGATTTTAAGTAAACTCTCAACTTTAATCAATTATTAGGAATAGAATTTAGGAGTCATAATCCTTTTAGTAGGATTCTGCACAATGGAGACATCGAATTCATTATCGGATTTCAAAGTATTTTCTAGATTTTTGGATTTATCTCATGTAGTTAGAAGCATGAGCTTGAGCATAAGCATGATGTGTGAGTATCAAAATGATGTATGAGTATCAATGATGATTTATAAGTTACATAATATTGCATATATTGACTGAGGTATTTCAAGATACATCAGCATTACAGTATAGAGTATTCCTAACTGGATGTATGTATACATTATATCATACTACTCATAGCAGTTCAGCGATATTTTGGTTACATATCAGTAACATACAGTATCGTGGCATATTCAGATGCACAATTTCAGTGACATACAGCATAGCTTCACATATGCTTACTCAGTTTCAAATTCAGTACCGCTACAGTTTATTTTTAGTATTCAGTTTATAGTTCAGCGTTGCCTTACTTTATACAGTTTTATGCTTTCAGTTACCTTTACAGTATTTTTGTAGATTTAATTACGTTATGTAAATTAAATGAATAACTAGACCTGTTTAGACTAGTTTCAATGTGTTAGACTTATTGTCTAATACGAGAAATTTTTGGGATCCGACAATTTGCTAGATCCTGAGCAGTATATTGAGCCAGGTTAGGAGGATACTCAGGAGATTCAGGAGGAACCAGTGGAGCACTAGTGGACTCTCCTCCAGTTTCACTATTTTTCTGCTTAGTTTATTTTTAGTTCAGTACTTAGCTCTATGTCTGTTATTCAGTAAATGTTTGTAATAATTTTGGATATATTTTCTTTTCTTTTCTGAGATGAATATTTTCATACAGCTTCTGTGATGAATATTTCTAGATGTTTGCTTTAAGTTTCTACACTATGTTATATACTACTTATACTTAGTATTGTGATATGATCAGCATACTGGAAATGTTGATATCTTACACATATATTGGATCCCTATTGTATTCTAAATCTAATATATGTATTTATCTAATACTTAGGATAAGAATACTACTCTTATCTTAAGTATTAGCTCTCAACCCTCATTGAGGTTTAGCCAGCAGCCCTTTAGAGGGGTTCGGTGTTCAGCTATTTGGGGAGACGAGATATTCCTCCCCAAGTAGCGCGCCGCTCCGCCGCCGAAATTGATTAGAATTGTCTCTTTTGCGTGCGGCGACGTGGCGGGGCGCTATATCTTCTCCCTCCCCTCATCTTTTTCCTTCTACATTGTTTTTTCTTCTAAATTATGCTAATGCCAAAAATATTTACTTGGAATGTTAGAGGCCTTCACTCTAACATCTGTATTGCTGATCTTAAATCCCATATGCGGGGCCTTTCTTCCTGATATTGTCGGAATTTTGGAACCTAAAATCAATCTCTGACATTTCATCCTCCTTTAATCTGAAAAAATTTGCGTTATATAACCCATAAAGTTTTTGCAACAATTTTGACTTGGTTTCAATTGGTAGAATTTGGATTAAATGGAACTCTCATAATTCTTCCTTTATCCTAAGTGCCATAAATCACCAGCTTATTCATGGTAGTTTTCGTCACAATGGCATCGACTGTTGGATTACTTTTATTTTTTCTTCAAATCAAGAAAATGAAAGACTCATGCTTTGTGATGATTTGATACGAATTAAAGAGGGCCTCAATGGTCCCTTATTAGTCATTGAAGACTTTAACTATTTTGGATGATAGAGATGCTGTTCTCTGTTTTGGACATATTTTTTTTTTCAGTCTTTTTGGCCTTGCATACAAATTTTATGTGATAAGCCGCTCTCTTTTTCTCTTTATTTTATCTTTTTGGTTTGACTGATTTTGCTGATAGTTTATCATCTTATGGCCCATTCCTTCAGACTTTGGCATGTGCTGCTATTTCTTATATTATTTCAATATACAAAAAATATTTGTTCTAGGAGATGCATGATTTCTAGCTCTATTGTTTCAAAATGCTAACAGTTTCTTACCTTTCAAAATTGCAGACAATTCATATGAAATTTTAATGGTGCTTATATTGGCTGTTCTTGGCGTTGCTAGATTATTTTGAGCTTGGTTATCAATTCTATTGCTGCTTATATGGTTTCAATTTATTTTGAACGAGGATGGATTATGATTCTTTTCAAGATCGCATTTGCTTGTTGATGATTACCTTCAAACCTTTCTCGATACTACACTGATACTACACTGATCTTCTGGACTGTTACCCGGTAGATCTTTGATCTTACGTCAATCTCACAGTAGAGAAGCTGAATCCTATGTCCTTTCAACTATCTCTTACTTCTCATTTATTTTTTCTGTTTATTTAACTAGTTCAAGTTTTTACGGCTGCTTCTTTTGTTTATCTTGCCTCTTCTCTCCGTGCTTCTATTTCTCATTATTTCTTTTATGTTTTTCTTTATCTAGTCCTTGTTTGGCTGAACTATTATTCTTTAATTATTTTCCACAGTAAAAAGACGGCGCTAAGCTCTCAAAATTTTCAGAAAAAAAAATAAATCTTGATAATGTTTACAGCTGTACTTTAGTTCCTAAAATTTAAAAGAATATTTCAATTTGCAAATATAAAAATAAAATTTATAAAATTAGTTTTAATAACATTGTAAAAATAAAAGTCGTGTGCTGTCTAAACAGAGTGACTCGAAATTCGAAATTCGAAAATCGAAATTTTAAGTTAGTTCTAGTTAAATGGCTCGACTTCAGTCCTATTAAATTGGACTTAAAATGATTCGAACGAGTTTGAGTTCGAGTTTGAGTTCTAATTAGACAATTCAAAAATTTTGAGTTAGAATCTGGACAGACAGAAGTAAATCGAATTATACTCAACCAGCCCTGCTGCTACAGCGTTTGCGAGGAGAGCACGGTTTCGTTCCCACTTTTCCTCGCTGAAGCATTTTTTTATTTTACTAAGAAACTATATTTTATATTTTTCTTTCTTTCAATTATTGTAAAAAGATTATATGAATATATTTTTTTTAGTATTGCTATACTTATACTTTAGTATACATCAAAATATATCCAATGTGTAAATAAATGATTGGTTGAATACTTTTTTTTAGAAATTTATATGTAAAAAAAAAATTATTATTTCTATTTTTTTTTCATCTATTGAACTTTTAATTATAAAAAAGACACTAACGAATATCAATTGTTCAACAATGAATTATACCTTCATATTTTTATGATATTATTCTAAATATAATTTGGGTAAAATAATTTGTTTAATGACATTTATATAGTGAATATCTTGTTTTTTTTAAAGAAAAATGTTACTTAGACTCTTAAATATTTTTCAAAAAATATGAATGATTAGAATTTAAGATTTAAAAAATATATTTTTATGAGTCTTACAAATAAAAATAGATTTAATAATATTTTTTTATTCCATTTAATTCTTTAAATCCTAATCATCAATACTTATTAGGAAATATTTGAGAGCTATATAGCAATACTAATCCTCGACAATAAATTTTCTAACTCCACTGTACAACAATAGGCATTTGGCAAATGAAACATCTTAACAAGAAATTTGGCTATATTTCATATAGTTTTCGGATTTTTCTTTTTTTTTGCTGAGATTGATCTGATGCGTCTGCTAAGAGCGATTCTTGATTATTTGACAGAGGGACGATATGTTTGTGTGGATTCTTCGTTTCTTAAGGCAAGCATGAATGATGATGCTATTGAAGACCTCTGGGCTTATTTATTGGCTGAGATCTTTCAGATTGTTAATATTCTTTTATAATTGCATTATATGAGCTCTCAAAATACTAATATATATATATATATATATATATAGAAATATCATAGCAGTTAGAAGAAAACAAGAGAGAGCCAACTTCTTTTTACAGCCACACAAAAGCTAAGTTTATTTTTCTAATAAATAATAAAATAATAATTTATAAATGACAAAAGGTGTCCACGATTTGTCAAATATTTGTGCGAGGATAAGTGCTTGTTTGTTCCCTCATAATTTATTCTTTTTTCTATTTTAATATCTTTCAAAAAAAAAATATGAATATTAAAATTTAGAAATTTAAGTGAAATAAAATAATATTATTAAATTTATTTTTATGTATGAGATTCATAAAAATATATTTTTTAAATCTTAAATTTTAATTATCTATACTTTTTAAGAGATATTTAAAAACTAAGTAATATTTTTCAATTAAAAATAAAATAAATTTGTTACGACTGGAGTTTTTCGTGAATTTGAACAATCATAAATAATTATATTCATTATTAATTAAAAATTTTATTTTATAATTTTTTTTTTATATATTGATCCAAACAAAAATAAATTTTAATAATCATATATTTATATATAAAATTAGTATTAGTAAAATTTTTAAAGTAGAGCTGAAAATATTTTGGTAAACAAGATTTTTATGTCATGAATTTTTTTTTTTTTTTTTTTTTTTTTTTTTTTGAAGGTTAATCTTTTTCCTATTTGCTTATACAACTATTTTATTAATAAAGTCATATACATATATATATATATATAAAGGGAATATCTGTTGAATTATATATATTAAGGAAACGTCATCTAACAAAATAAAAGAAAAAAAAAAAAACTAAAATGAGAGAAAATATAAATAAAATGCCCAATACCGATCACTTGACAGATAAATAGCATGACCTATTCGAATAAATGTTTGGCTCTTAAATACTTCAAAAAAATGAATAATTATAATTTTTATTATAATATGTATTTTTGTTCATTATTTATACATTCAAAATTGTATTTAATACTAATATTTTATGAGAAAATTAATTTTTTATTTTTTAAAATTATTTTGAGATGATATTTTACTTTTTGGGAAGCTTCTACGGTTAATATGTTTGAATTTAAACAGTGTCTTAAAACATTTTTATCTGCTTCGGGGTTTAATCTTAATAACGGAAAATCTTGTCATTATTTTTCAAATGCAGTGCCAAATGTCTGGAATTTCTCCTCTGGTCGTTTTCCTATGAAATATCTGGGCTCCCCGTCTTGCCTTTAAAGCCAAAAAATAAAAATGTTTCTCCCCACTTCTTTCAAAGCTGCATCATTGGATTTCAGGTTGGGCTCAAAAATCTGTTTCATATGCTCGCCGTTTGCAATTGCTTAAGTTCTCTTTCATATGCTGGTCGCTTGCAATTGCTTAAGTTCTCGGTAGAGAAATAAAATGATATTTTATGTGTCTTGTGAATGTTGCAAGAAGAGTTCTGAAATGAAGCATGAATAGGTTAGGGACGGGAATAGCCCTCGGGAGCTATAAGGGTGCCATTTGGAGCCTTTGAGGGGGCCTAGGTGAAAGCTATGCTTATATGCATGTTTATTACCATCTGGAGCCTTTAAGGGAGCCCAAGTGAAAGTTTATGCTTAAATTCATATGAACTCAGCCTCATGGTTCTGACTTTGCCCATCAGAACTGCTATTATCACTTCATAATATCATAGACATAAACATAAATATGAACTTTTATGCGATTATTGCATTTTCGTTTGAAAATTTGGTATGTGACAAAAGAATATTTATTTTGCAGGAATTATGATTATCTTTTTGTTATAAATTATATTTTTCTGCAATTAATATAATTTTTGACTTCCGCATTTGCTTAAAGTATATTTTTAATATCTTTTATTTAGAATGTGCACTAAGACATTATTTTTATAATGCCAGATCATATACATCTGGAGGAAGCTGATATAGTTTAAAGTCATGACGCAGCAAATTAACGGATTCTAACTGCCTCTTCAAGGGATAATTATTTTTGTATAATGAAAGTTATGTAATAAATTCTGGATATTGTATTACTTAAAATTGAATGAATGTTATTTCTTACACTTGAATGACTCTGGATATGTTTTAACTGCTATTTTATCTAACTGTCAATATGATCATGCAAAAAGATGCATCCGATGTTAGATCGGTTGTTACCAACCTAACATGGGTCATCACACCATTAATGTCAGTTTGTTCTTCAGCATCACTAATGCAGTATTCATCTATAGGACTATCCTCGATGTGATGTGAAATTCTTTGTAAAACAAATGAGGTGACATCAAACCCCACTATCTGTCTTCTTATAGGAGTCTCAGTATTATCCTCCATCTGATGAGAACTCTTTAATCTCAAGAAAAACTCTTCATCAAAGGTGACATCTCTACTCACCACAATCCTCTTATCAACTAAATCATACAGTTTATAGCCCTTCACTCTGCGCCAAAAGCCAACGAAAATTACTTTCCTAGCTTGCGGTTCAAGCTTATCCTTCATGACAAGATAATAAGCTGCGCTGCCAAAGATCTTCAGCTGATTATAATCTGTAGCGGGTTGTCCGGACCACAACTCAATTGGAGTTTTCTTGTTAAGTGCTGCAGATGGCAGATGGTTCACCAAGTAACATGCACGGTCTAGAGCTTCCGCCCAATAGACTCTCTCCAACCCAGCACTGAACAACATACACCACACCTTTTCCACCAATGTATGATTCATTCGCTCTGCTACCTCATTATGCTGCAGTGTTTCTCTTACTGTGAAGTGACGTTCTATCCCCGAATCCTTACATTCTTTTACAAAAGAGTCAGATGTAAATTCTCCGCCATTGTCTAATCGGATCATCTTGATTCTCTTGCCCGTTTGATTTTCCATCATCTTCTTCCAGTTTATGAAAACCTCCAACACATTTGCTTTGCTCTTCAAAGTGTGCACCCATACAAATTTGGAGTAATCATCTATAAAAGAAATAAAATATATTCGATCACCAAATGATGCAGTCTTCAGTTGGTCCCCAAACATCTGTGTATATATTTTAATATATCTTTAGTGTTGTGGAGGCCAACACCAAAGTGCTTACATGTTTTCTTGCAAAAAATACAATACTTACAATTGTAGTTTGCAAGAATTTATATCTTTAATGAGTCCATTCTCCAATGATCTCAGTGAAGGTTCCCCTGCATGTGCTAGCCTCATATGCCACATTGTCATAGCATCATCAGACTCTTCAGCTATAGCTATTGAACCTGTCACTGTACTTCCCTGCAGGTAGTCGAGATTCTGTTGTCTGACTCCTCTTAAATAAGTTGCTGATCTTTAGAACCCCTGCCTTAATCACCACATTTAAACCCTTGATTTCAAAGGCCCTAATAGATAACAAGTTCTTATTGACCTCTAGCACATGTCTAACTTTTTTTAGTTATTGCACTATTCCTGCATGTGTTCTGATCAGTACACTTCCAACTCCTATGATTCAACACATGGCATTGTTTCCCATTGTGACGGTACCGCTATCTGTTTCTCTATACAAACAAAACAAGTCCTTCTGGGAGCATATGTGCTATGTCACGCCGGCATCCACAATCCAATTGGAGCTGTCAGCTATTAGTCTCATTGAAACAATAACAAGAGATACATCGAAGTCCGAATCCTGTACCACATTCTGGATCACATTAGCTTTAGCCTAGGAGATCTAATCGCCCGCTGCTTGTCTTTCAATTTTGGGCAGTCATTCTTCTAATGTCCTGTTTCCAAACAGAATGTACACTGATTATGCCCAATGCTTCAATCTCTGAATTTTCCTCTTTTCTGGAAGTCTGCATTTTTCTTTGGCCATTGCTTCTTTCTCTCTGATCTTCATCTTTGAAGTGTAAGAGCCTTTGCCATATTTGATTTGGTGGACTCTCTATCCCTTCTTCTGAACTCATGATTCACTAAAGATGTCATCACCTCTTCATACTTCAGAACCTCCTTCCCATGGATCAAAGTTATGGTGAAATGCTCATGCTCATCTGGTAATGAGTTCAACAATAACACGGCATTATCTTCATCCTCAATGGTCTCATCCAAATTCAACAAATGTGCCAACAATTTCGCGAACTCATTTAGGTGTTCATCTATAAAAATTCCCCTTCTTATGAAACCTGTAGAGCCGCATTTTCACGCGGAGTCGATTCTCCATGCTCTTTGTCAGATACTTGACTTCTATGAAATTTCCACAATTTCCACACTAACTTCTCCATCATAACTCCATATTTGTCTCCTTAGTCAAGCAATTTCGGATCAAGCCACATGTACTGCAGTTCATATTGATCCAATTCCTCTTTGAAATATCTTCCGATTTTTCCTCGTTGCAAGAACATCCTCCAGATTTAGGGCGCATAGTACGTCTGCCACCTCGCACCGTCACATACCAAAATTATTCTTTATATCAAATTTGACGACATCTATTTTTGTTGGATGTGTTACAACTTGGTGGAGGTATCTCTCCATAACTGACGACGACAAGGTTTCAACAACCTCTTCTCTTATTCCTTCCATGCTTTTCTCATTGCTTTAGAAAACTCACACAAAAATAAAAAGCAACTCAAGAAAATCCCCTAACCCTCAAAAACAAACAAGGCAACATCGCTATAATATCACTTGTTAGAATCACTTATGGTTATAAATCAATACAGAACAAAATTTAAAATGATGAGCATAACCAAATAAAGTAAGAAATAATAACATGCAATCACAAACACAACACAACCAAATAAATTTACATGATTCTGTGCTAACACTTACGTCCACAGGGAGGAGCAAAATTTCACTATATAGAGAAAAAAAAATTACAATCAAGTTTAAGATTTACAAACCCTTACTAGACCTCTAAGAACTTGTCTTCTTCTCAATGGAGTAGCCACCACACCCCAAAAATCCTCACAGCAACCAAAGCCTTACAAAATGGGAATGTCAACATTGAAAACTACTCCAACATATTCCCATAAGTATCAAGTTCAATTTTGGACCCAAATAATCCAAAATACCCCCCACCCAATTTACTTGAGGCGAAATCTGAACCAGAACAGAATTCCACCATGCGCTACGGTGTGCTGTAGTACCTAGGCTTTTGGTAGCCGGGAGCCAAGGCCCGCTGTAGTGCCCACCTCTTGGGTGTCTGTCGCTGCGGCGCACTGCAGTGCCCGCCTCCATCCTGCTCCTTGTTAACAGATTGTGCACTAATCATAACAAAAACAAAATTCCTTCTATAAGTGCGTTGTCTACCCTAATCCGTTGTCTCAATACAATGCAGCTTTAATTGCAGTACGAAATTGAGTTAAATAGAAACGTTTCTCCTCTCCAGCTATATTTCAAAAAATTTAAAGAACACCTTATCTATATATTAACATCACAACGGTATCAAATCAATTAAAGTGTGAAAACTGAATAAAGCTATAAAATATATGTATATCATATCCAAAGCAAGCTTCCAATTTCTGAATACATAAAGTTCCCTAGAGAAAGTTAAAAGTCCGTGGTACATATTGTGCGTGTGTATATATATATATATATATATATATATATAAACTGGCACACCTGCAAAACCGATCGTAGCCAACACAAGCTTCTGGAAATCAGCGATAACTTCGGTACACTGGACTGTACATGCAACTCTCTGCATAGTTAACAAGGTCAACGGGACGAGGTAGATGGCTAGCTAAGCCTGAAGAACCATATTAGTAGAGATAATTAGTATGCTCCTATATGGAAAAAAATAAAAAAGAAAATAGAATCAAAAATGAAGAAGATGACCCACCAAGCTCATAGGCTTTAGCAGCCACGTTAGCTGCAATGTGGGCAGATATTTTTCTTATATTTTTAAAGGGGGGATAGATTAAACCCTTGTCCAAATTCTCCTTAGTGACCTGCTGAGCCAAAGCCTCAGCTGTTCCAGCAGAAAGAAAACATTAAAATTACAGAAGACTGCATGGTATAAATTATTTAATACATAAGATTATTGAGAGTATTCTCATTTGTTATATATTTTATTCATCGCCTAAAATTAGCCCTAATCTTGAAGCAATCAAATGATAGAGATGAACTTGTATCAGCAAAATGAAAGAGAAGCCATCCATAGTTACGCAATTTGTTGAAATAAAAGGAGCCTTAAAAATGGTTACTGAACTTACAAGCAGCAAGCAGCATGTCATCATGAACGCGAATTGCTCCAGATATTACCAAACCAAGCCCAAAGCCCGGGAACACGTAGGCATTGTTTGCCTGGTTAAATTAAAAAAAGATTACGATACAATAACCACCGGAATCTTTATGATTTACATATTGAAGATCAATTTTTAATATATACTGAAGTAGCAATTAATCATAGCCAGGCAAGATATCCCATCTCCATTAAATGATTAAAAATGCAGAGTAGAGTGGTAGAAATAATAGGTTTAAAAATATTTGGACATTACATTAAAAAAAATGAAAGGATTGGTGCTGGGATATGCAAGTACACAATAATTTTTTCAGTGGTATATATGAAGTTGTCCATAATAAAAAGAGATGACTGGATACCAATTTGCAATGTTGCAAGGAGCCAAGAAAAATTAAAAATAAAAATAAAAAGAACAATATAACCTGAATTAAATGTGAACGAAATGGGTTTCAAATCCCTAGAATCTGCTCTGAGATTAGATAATTACACAAGGATTGTGTATTAATTGTTTTGCACTAATCTCAAATAAGCACATAGACTTTTAATAATAGAATTAACTAGCACTAATAATCATTTAATTAGCTAAATTTTAGGAAGTACAGTAGAATTCAAAAAATAGAGCTAGAAATTAGAAAAGAGGAGTTTGTTGAAACCTGGCCAGGCAAACAAATCTTCCCATTATGTTCAACTGGATCAAAAGGACTGCCACTGGCAAATATTGCACGACCCTGCAACGAATCATACATCAGTCGTTGCTTTCTACTAAAACTCCTATTTCCTACAAAGCCCGGTGCTTGAAAAAAGAATGAATTTTTACGTACATAGTACCCAGCTCCCAAATCTTTATAATATACATGTCCAACGCCCAAACTTTACTATTTATAAATAAAGAACTCATGTTTTTCCAGCTATTAATATCCTAAATATAAGCAGACATTAAGTGTCGTGCATTCCAAAAATGTGCGATGAAAGTACTTATTTTATAAATATTATAGTTTTTGTGTTGGATATGTATATAAAATTTTAAGTGCCATGCATATAAAAAATCTCAAAAAAATGTCAAGAGACTACAGTTGATAAGAAGCATTACCTTACTCCAAGTGTAGGCCTCCTCAGCTGTGCACTCGGATTGAGATGTTGGGTTGGATAAAGCAAGAATGATGGGCTTCTGCAATTTATTTTAAGTTTGAATTCAAATTACTTACTCTCAAATGAAAATCTAACTTATGAAATATAATAAAAATGCCATATTAATACCTCATTGAAAGAGGACATTGCCTCAACAACCTCCTTTGTGAATGTCTTGCCCACACCAGACGATCCTATCAGAACTGTTGGTTTAATAGTCTGAGTAAGAAAAAGGAAAATCATATAGTGAGAATAAGTACTTTATCTGATGGGTTAATAGAGGAGCAATTAAGCTAAAAATCTTTAAAACTTTAATTATGAATGCACGAGGATCAAAAGTGTAAGGTATATGCAACTAAAGTTAAGTCCTGTAGATTCCTGAACAACAATCTAAGACAATCATTTCACATAAAATGATAGAGTGATCTAAGAGCAAAGAAAATGTTATAGTGCCCAAAAAATTGAGCCAAAAGTAACTTAAGAGAGGTGACCTTAGAGAGAGAAAGAAAAAAAAAGATAAAGTGAGAACTGATAGTGGGCTTCACATAAGATGCGTTACACCAATATAATAATAACATGTAAGAATTTTTAGCTGGGGATGATTATGAAAGAGTGCCCACCTTCACAGCATCCAACAGATTGTCAATGGGCTCATGTTCGTGTGCCCAAGGTTTCTTGAAGTGCTGAAGTGAGTCATTGCGAGATTTCACTATCAATCCCTTCAAAAAAAAAGGGGGGGCTAGTCAAGACAACAGTTAGATCCAGCTGAAGAAAATATATAGATGAGTAACATCAATACTTCACAACCTTGGAATCCACAAGCCAAATCTTCTTCCGAGTCTCTTCAACGGGGACTTTAGTCTGCTATACACAGTAGTTTGTTGGAAAGTAAAGGTTGAATAGAGAATAAAGCAAGAATGATAATAGTGTTCTTTCTTAGAGAGTTTCAAAGATCCAAAATACAATTTACTATATAAATGAGATGACACGTGGCAAAAAATCGGTAGAAAGCTGACAATCGAATTGCAAATGAATGATACCTGTTTTGACATCTCCAGTGCTATAAGCTCAGCTATTCCAGTGCCAGCCTGACAGCATCAAGCGTAAGTATTTAGTTTCACTTAAATGATGTTAGAGTAACGGCAAGCAAAAAAGAAAAAAAAGCACCACAAAAAACACAATCACACCACAAGAACACAAGATTTTAGGTGGAGCACAACCATTGACAGGAAACGCCAAACTAGAGGATAAGAAAAACGACTGCAATTTTGAGAAGTAGAAATACAAGAGTTGGATGCTATAATCCCTCAAGAAAGAATATATATATATATATATATATATATATATATATATATATATAGATGGATTAGGATGCAAAAAATAAAGGAAATACAAAAATGCCCCTGCTAGGGAGCATTGACCTTAGGACCTGTCTAAAGTAGCACATGTAAGGTTCAAAACAAATTTGAGATATACATAGTAATATCCCAGTAAATTAAAGCAATTTAACTAATTTTATTATTACACATTATTGTTAATAGTATTATTACTACAATTATCATCATAAAAGTTTTCTAAGAAAGTTTATTATTTTATTCAATAGTGAGTCTAGACGCGATTTAGGCGAGTCCCAACGTGTGACGAGCCCAGACACAAAATGTGAGTTCAAACGCGTAACGAGCCAATGCATGTAGAAATCGAGCCCAAGTACGCTGTGTGCGCCCACACACGAACCCGATTAACATTAGTCGAATGATCATTAAATGAGTCGGACCATGCCATATGAACAGTAGTGCGCCCAGACACACCAAATGTGTCCCTAGGCGTGAGCTGAGGTTTTGTAAATACCCCCTTGGAAAATAAAAATTTTAAAATTTCAAAAGATAATCACGTGTTGCTGATTCAGTGGGATCCATTGGGAGCTTTAGTCATGTTAGTCGTGAGTTGTGCTAGTTGGTAGGAGTGTGAGGAGGGCGTCATCCTATTCTATTTATCGTTTCATGTGAGGTTCATATCAGTTTAAATTTCAATTATAGCATTCAAATTATGTCAGTTAATGTTGTCTTGTACTAACCTTGAACTTGAATAATGATTTTGCTGCGATTGTTGCTTAAATTGTAATAGAAATGTGTGTAGCATTGCATATAGTAGCATTAGTTTCAATTGCAATCAAAAAAATTGTCGTGGAGTGTAAAATACACATGTTGAATGTGTTATATGTTTAGTATTGGCAAACTTTTGTTGATATTATAAGTCGTTCAAAGTTCATATTGTTGCAAGCATGATGTTCAAATTTTGTCTAAATTAATTTTATTTTTTTGCATGTGATTTGATCCTATAAAAAGAAGTCTATTTAATTGATCAATATGTATGGAAATATATATCTCTCATGCAACAAATCAATAAAGTTTAAAATGGATCAAAGAATGATCATGTGATATGATTCAATGGTGTTGCCCTACATTGAATTTAGAGATGCACTTTGTAATCTGTACAAATACGTACCATCAACACTAGAGATAAGGTACGACTATGTGTCCAAGGAAGAGGTACATACCGAAAACTATCAGGATTTACCATTCGCAAACCATCGATGGGAATATGATATATGTATAGATTCTTAATGAGGGGATGGGTGAAGCAAACAACGTATAGTAGGGTATTGAGTGTTATCCATACAATGAATAGATTAGGAAAGAAAAGAATTGATAAGAAGTTCAGTCACGAATTTGATTGCACAGCTTTAACAAAAAATATTGAGATAAGTTGGCTATGCATAATATTAAGTAGTGGAAATAACATAAGAATATTAATTAAGTAGTTTCATTTAATTCATTTTAAGTTCATATTTTTGTTATTAATAAGCATATTTGTCAATATTCATTGGTAAACTTTAGCTTCATTTATTTGTTAGTTTATGTCGCATTATCATATGCTTTAATACTTTCCTTGTAACATGCTCTTGCCAATAAATTCTTAGATTGTTTCATTACTTTGATTATAGAAACTAGCGTAGAAGCGAAATAAATTTATTTTAGACTTTTATATACTTGCGCTGATTGGTATTTTCACATGTTATTTCAGGTAAGCCTAAGAAATTTAGTAACTAGTTTGACTAGTTTTAGTTGAAGGTTATTGCTTTGAGGAATAAGGTATTTTAACAATATAAGTTTATATTATATTTTGAAGAATATTGGGTTACAATAATTTTGTAGAATAATTTATTTGGTGAATACATATTAGAATGACACTGCTTGCCATTATTTCTCTTTTGTGATTTTTATTTGGATGTTTTGTTTTTGCTGTTGTCGGATTCAAAAAATATTATAAATTGATTATTCCACACATTACGACCATGCTCCTCAAGTACCACAGCATTGGTATTAAAGTATGATTGAGAAATTTGTAGGTACAATTAATTCAGAGACAATAAAATTAATTTGGTGAGTTGGAGGAGTGCCTTAAGAGTGTTGCCCCCTATTTTTATTTGGGAATTTTTGAATTTATTGTTTGTTCTTTGCAGGGTCTATTCTTTTGTGATTTATAAGGAGATTAATAATACTAAGGTGTGAATAGAAAAAATGTTAAATTAGTTGTTGGTTACTAGTCCACCAATTGTTCATATCTGCTTTAGCTGCATGCTTAAAAAAATTGTTGTTGCTCCAGCTTGGGATGGAGAGCCAATAAAGTATAAAATTCCTGCAAAGAGGATAAGTGTTTCTATCGTGAGGGCCTTTCCACCCCAAAGTCTGACTTGGTTGAGACGTTTGAGAAGGGGGTTTAGTGGTTGTTGATTGTTGTGTTGTTTATATATTTTGTTGTTGTTGGTGCAGTTTGGGTCGATGTGAGATACAAGTTTTAAATTGTTTGGTGGCAATCAAGTTTTATCATTGTACATTTTAAGTTGTTAATAAATAATCAATTTTCTTTTCTTTCAAAAGTCTGAGTGTAAATTATGAGAACTAATTTTCTTATTTTCAAGATAATAAAATAAAAAATATTGAAAATAATGCTAATAATCTTCCACATAAAAGAATGATTAATCAAACTCATGTTAGTCAAAATAATTTTAATTCCCCCTATTTGCATCAAAAACTATTTGTCCAGTATGATGTTTTTAGTTTATGGCCAATCAATGTAAAGATCCTTGGTTGTTACTAAGAAAGACGTTAACATCCCCTCCCAATCCTAAATGTTCGTTAAATACCCGCTAGTTTATTTTGCATTAATACCCGAGAATTTCAATTTTTATGTTGATTTTTCTAGCCGGATTTCGTTTTACGTTGATATTCAGCTAAGCTATTTCTACAATTGTTACTAATTTCATTAAAAAAAAACATTGTAACGATAATATTTTGCCTGTCAGTTCTTCCATTGCCGCCGCATCATAGAAACGGCATCTGTATCTCCATAAGGCGCTACATCTCTTACGGAAGAGGGGTGACACTTCGATAAAAATGACCGAAAGTGTATTTAGGCAATTGGAACCTACGACACATAAACATTAACCTATCGCAGCTCTCGTGCAATCCATACGCTCCGTCTCCTTCTCCACTCCCGACATCGTGACCCGAGCCACTCCCTGCTCTCTGGAAATGAAGCGGCTATCGAAGAAGACCCTTGGCGCCAACGATTCTCCTCCCGTCCGACCCTTGTTCGTCAACAGAGATCGTCTCGTCTGTTGGCTTCATAGACAAGCAAGATCTCCTCGAATCCATCCGCTGTAGCTCCACCTGATTTCCTGCGTCCAACCCCTGCTCTGAATTTCTGAGCCATCTTCTCCTTGATTTCTTAATTTTTAGAGAAAGATCCGATCACATAAGGTATGGAAAATTTTATTACAACTGCTAAAATGTATTTTATTAGAAGAGTTAATTATATGTCAGAGAGACATAGATTTGCGTTAAGAACTTTTCATGCTAGCTTTAGGATTTATAGAGTAGATTGCAAGAGTTATAAACTACTAGCTTATATCCTAAAAATTATAGGACTTGTATGATGCATTCAGAAATCACTTTAGACCCTCCCCAATTCAGAATCCAAAAGTATTATTGAATGTAAAATTTTTTGGAAAGTAATTCATTGCGAAATTGCATACTTAGAAATGATATTTAGTTCAATTAGGCGTTAAGATTTTAAGTGCTATTTGAAATCTATGCTGCACTTCGTTTATTACAGGTGTCTACTTCAATGTATACCAACTGACCTAATAGATAAATCATATCAGCTCACCACTCAATATATGCATACTTAAACAATGTATCTTTCCTTAGCAACTTATATGGATGATTCAATGAGTTCTTAGATTTATCGTAAGCATGCATTATTCTTTATATTGCAAAAATTTACGAATGAGTATGTAGACTCAGTCTTGTAAAGCATCGTGATCCAATTAGAAGGTTATTATAAATTTAAGTAGGTATTATTTCTTGAATAACATCTTATGCATCCCTAATTCAGATTTTAAGGGATTTAAGATATAAATCCAACTTAGAATCAAACCTTGAGTTAAAGCGCTCAACCAAATTCAAGTTAATAAAAAGTTCGGTATATGTTATTTGTGGTGATCATAAAAGTAAATTCAAAAATTTAATTACCTCTTAATGCCTCGCGAGTTGTAATTGTTTTTCCTTTAAACCCTTAAACAAGTACCAGGGTTTATTATGAAGATCCTTAGATATTAACCTCAAGCTAATCTATGATTGCATTGAGATTTATGAACTTAAGAGGATCAAATTTACTAGGTTCAATATCATCCAATGAGATGGAGTTTTACATTAAATGCAATGTGCTTGTATCAAAAATGTTTGTTCTATGGAAACTGATTGGGCTATACCTACAATACCTTGCAATATAAAATTTGGAGGCATTGTCTTTACATATCGCATTAAATCTAAAAAAAAAAAGTTCCAGGGAGGATTTATGTACTTGCCTGATATCATTGCTTGCATTCAATTTAGTTTTCCATGTTATAACAAACCTTAGGGTAAAGCTATGAACGTGCCTTAGTTAATTAACAACAAACTTGTAATACAAGATCGAGTTATGACATATTTTAATCGAGGGACTGTTTTTGAGTTTTGATGTTGCGTGAAACAACAAACCTAATCCTGAAAAGCAGACGAAGAAACCAGGGGGCTGGCAAGGAGGATCGTTTCAGCTCAGCCAAGTGTTCTCAATCAATAGTAGCAGCTGAATTTAACTTCTACTGGACTTAGTGAAAGAATAGTATCATTAAAATACTTGTAATATAATTAGAAATTGAATGATTAATTCTGAATTTCAGGAGATCAAACTCACCAAACAACTGAATTAATCTGCTGAAATGCAGGATATATCTAATAAGATTCCATTAATCCTAATTAGATAAGGTGTAAGTTATATAAGTAGATTCTGAAGGAAGTTATAAATTTTTCTAGGATGAGTGATGTAAAAGCTTAGGAGGACCACATGGGCATTTAGGAAATATTATCAGCTGCAGTTAGAATAAATTAATCTTCTGTTGAAAGGGTTTGAGCGGACTCCTACTGCAATCTATGTACTTCAACCAATATAGTAAAGTTTATCCAATTATGAGCTTTCAAAATTTTTTTAATGGGAATAACTCTAAAGAAATATTAAGATTTAGGAATGAGAATTTATATTTTATTATTATATGGGTCATTTTCAAAACCTAATAATATTGCTAATATAATTTTTGCAGACAACAAATTTCTGAGTGCTACTATTTTCAGCATATTCAAATACCAAGGTACATAGATATTATTATTTGCACTTAAATTTCTTTATTTGCTGCCTAACTTCGCTTTGAGTTATATCCCTATTGATATTGAATGAAATGCTTATTTACTGCCAGAATAATGTCATAGAATGAAGTATATTTTCTATATCTTGTGAATATTTGCAAGAGTTCAAAAATAGTGGTTGATTAGGTTAGGGATAGGGCTAATCTATCAGGAATTATATGGGTGCCATCTAGAGCCTTTGAGGGGGGGCCTAGGTGATAAACATGTGCTATTGAATACAGCCTCAAGATTCTGAATTTGCCTAGCAGAACTGACATTGCTTCATGAAAACAAAACATACTTATATATATTTGTGATAGTTCTTATGTTTTAATGAAATGACAGGTGACATAATTATGGCAAAAAAGAAACTATTTTATTTGCATGAAAATTTCAAACTTATTTTTGCTCTAAAAACTTTGACTTCTTGCAATATTATTATCAACTTTCACTTGCAGTTTTTTACTAAGTGCAATATTTAAAATCTCTTGTACTGAATTGTAGCTTAAGAGTTTGTTTTTATTCATTTAAGAAGCGAACTTTTATTTACATATGTTGTTGACTTGTAATAACTTGAATATTGTATTCTTTAAATTGAATGAATGACAAAACTTATATGTTGTATGGTTCTGAAAATTTGATTAATCTCTGAATGCTATTTTCTCTTAACCACCACTAATATGATCCTGCAAAGATGTACCCAATGGTAGTTTGATTGATACCTAACTTAATATTGGGTCATCACAATCAACTTTCATCTTCTATATCTATAAAGGGATAATGTAACTGAAAAAGTTCTAAGAACTTTAGTAGGTAGTTCCATCTCAGAAAGTTGAGAAGAGGTTAGAGCGGATTCAAGAGATAAAGTTCATAAGATGCTTAGAGGATCAAAAATTATGTTGGCAGTACATTTTTTTTTTGGACTAGCAGAACATTAATGAAAATCAATCTTGGCTACAACATTTCCAAGGAAAATAGAAAAATATATTAAATGGATGCAATTTGTGAATGTGTTTCTATAAAACTTTGCACCACCTTCTGCTAGACATGTCATGAGGCAGGAAATTCTAGATATGAAACAAAGAAGTAGGGCAGTTACACAATGCGAAAGGGAATTTAATCAATTAGCTCGTTTTGTACAAAATAGATAGCTACAAAGGATATGAAATGCCCGTTATTTTTGATGAGATTAATATATTTTTACAAAGAGAACTTAGTAGCTCTTAAAATTACAGAATTTGTAAATTTAGTTAAGAGAATCAAGAGAGACTAACAATAGCTCAAGGGATAACAAGAATGATCATTGATCAAATTTATCAATTTCCAAAAAGGACCAAGCCAATCTACCAGTCTGGAACAAGATTATTCAATGCTCAAGAGGAAGCTAGCAGAGGGAAATAAGTTTTTCTGAGTTACCAAGTGGGCAGAGAGTAAGAGCTGTTATTGATGTAAATGTGCGAGTCACATAGTTAAAGGTTGTACCACTAGATTCTTCATTGTTGGTCAAATTGCACCGATGGTTCAAAAAAGTAATAGTAGTGGAAAGAGGTCCTTTGTGCAACAAAATATACCAAAGCAAGTGTATACACCTCAACATGCAACAAGGAGGTCGATATAAGCCATAATTTTCAATATATCTCTTTTAAATACTGTTGGACTCACTAAATGTGGTTTCGAGTACGATTTTTATACAACAAACTCCTTGCACTTTTACTTGATTCAGGTGATAATCAGTCATTTATTTCTGCTTCCTGTCTTACTTTATTAACTTTATTCATGAAAAATTTATAAGGTTTATCTTATAAGAATAATTTAAAAACAACTAGTTGGTGTATTTGCAATTTAGAGATTAATGGTACTAATATAAATAACACTTACTATCCCACCAATTGTAACATTTGACATAGTCCTAGAATGAGTAAATATAATGCGATCATAGACTGTTTTAAAAAAGAAAGTTCATATTGGATTGGGAAGGTAAAGATTTATTGTGCAAGCCACTGATTACTAATCTTGTTTAATTTCATCCCTTCATGCTTTTGTTATTAAAAAATGTAAAAAACATTTTTAGCTATAATAACAAGTTGATAATTACCCCTACAGCCCGTGAGTTTCTTGAAATTTTCCCTGAAGATCTTAAAAGATTATCATTACAGCGTGAATTTGAATTTACTATTGATTTGATGATTGGAACTATTTCGATTTCTAAAACACCGTATCGAATGACCCTTAAAGAACTTCACGTGCTTAAAGAGCAATTATAAGAGTTGTCTAGTTACGGTTTATTTGTCCTAGTTCTTTTCCCTGGAGTGTGCCAGTGCTATTTGTTAAGAAAAATGGTGGTTCAATGTGTATGTGTATTGATTACAAAAAACTCGCACTATTTTAGATACCGTGGACTCACTAAATGTGGTTTTGAGTACGATTTTTATACAACAAACTCCTTGCACTGTTTTATTTGATTCAGGTGATAATCATTAGTTTATTTCTGCTTCATGTCTTTTACTTTGTTAAATTTATTCATGAAAAAATTATAAGGTTTATCTTCTAAGAATAGTTTAAGAACGACTACTTAGTGTATTTGCAATTAAGAGATTAATGGTACTAATAAAAATAGCACTTGTTGTACCACCAATTGTAACATTTGACACAATCCTGGAATGAGACTGAGGATTACTAATCTTGTTTAATTTCATCTCTTCATGCTTTTATTATTAAAAAAAGAAAACAACATTTTTAGCTATAATAACAAGTTGATATATACCCCTACAGCCTGTGAGTACTGCATTTCATCTATAAAACGACAACAAACTGAAATAGTGAATCAAATTTTAGAAGATCGACTTTGATTGTGTGTGCTTGATTTTGGAAGGAATTGGGAAGAATATTTATCATTAGTTAACTTTGCCTATAATAATAGTTATTAGAACATTCTAAGCATGGCACTGTATTTATTGGGTTTTGATTTGCCCATTGCTTCTACAGAGAAAGTCAAGTCACTTAAAAATTGTATTAGGACTGCTCAAGGTAGGTAGAGAAAATATCAGGATCCTAAGCATCGACCAGTAAGATTTGAGGTTGGAGAGTATGGTGATGTGAAGGTCAGTCCTTTGCAGGCGATTAGTCGATTTAAAGTTTTAAGGAAATCTCAGTTTTAAGTTATGTTGGTCCATTTAAAATTTTGATACAAGTTGATGATACAGCTTATATATAAAATTTGTCACTCCATATAAGCCAGCCATCAACGTAGTTCGTTTCCTCACTTCGTAGCTGTTTGTCTAAGCCAACCACCAAAGTCATAGTCAATCACACTGCGCTTCATCTTAAGATTAATTGTGAGGAAATGCTTGAGAAAATTTTTAAGTATGATAAAAGAAGATTGTATTAAGAGTATTCTCATGGTCAAACTTTAGTGGAAGAACTGTAGAAGATAAGTAGCAACTTGGGAAAAGAAATTAGACACGTGCCAATCATACTCTTACCTTTTTAAATAAATTGATTATTCTAAATCTCTTTTATAAATTTGCTAATAATGCCATGGATGATATTTTTATAAGGGGAGATTGTAAAATCCCAATAAATTAAAGCAATTTTAATTAATTTTATTTTACTTCTTATCATTATTAATATTATTTTTATCATCAACATCATTAAATTTTCTAAAAATATTATCAATTTTATTGTCGTAAATCTAGGCGCAACTTAGGCTAGTTCAGACGAATGATAGTCTTAGACGTGTAGAATGTGAGTCCATACGCGTAAAAATCGAGTCCACGCGTCACGCTCAGACGTGAACCAAATTAACATCACCCAAATTATCATTAAATAAGTCACACTGTGCCATCAGAATAGTAGCGCGCCCATACGCACATTTTGTGCGCCCAGGCACTAATCGAGGGTCTATACATCCCCCTTTGGCAAAATAAAATTTTAAATTTCCAAAATAAAATGTTGTGTTGTCGATATCCAGCGGGGTCCAATATGAGCTTGAGAACAGTTTGTGGTGTGTTGTGCACGCTGATTGGAGTGTGAGGAGGTTGTCGCCCTGTTCATTTCATCGCTTCATGTGAGGTATATACAAGTCTAAATTTCAATTGTTATTTAAATTATGCCAATTACAGTTGCATTACACTAAATTTTTATTTGAATAATGATTATTGTTGTGATTGGAATGGTTTTAATTGCAGTATTGCATAATGTGGTATTAGTTTTATTCATAATCAAAATATTATTGTGGTGTGTAAATATGTATGTTGAATGAATTGGATGTATTGTATTGGCAAGCTTTTATTAATATTGCAGATTGTTTAAATTTTATATTATTGCAGGCATGCTACCCAAATTTTGTCTAAATTAATTTTATTTGTAGGATATTTGATTTGATCATATAAAAAGAATAGTCTAAATTTAATTGATTAATTTTCATATAAATAAATCCCTCAAGTAACAAGTCAAAAAAGTTTGAAATAAATCAAGAAATGATCTTGAATTCTAATTTAGTGGTGTTGTCATGCATCAAATTTAGGAATTTTATACAGATATGTGCCATCAACACTAAAGAGATAAAATAGAGTTATGTTGTCTGAGGAAGTGGCACATACCAATAATGGTTGGGGCTCACCATATTATTATGCTTATTCGCGAACCACCGATAAGAGGATGGCAGGCTTTCCCACTTATGCCTATGATCTAGGTATAGATTCCCAATGAGGTGGTGGGAGAAAAAAAGATCGTGTTTAATAGGGTATGATGTGATCTCCATATAATGAATAGATCATATGAAGATTGAATTGACAAAATGTTCAGTAATGAACTTGATTGTGCTGTTTTCATAATAAAGATAAGTTGGCTAAGTGTATAATATTGAGTTATCAAAATAAATAAAAACAGTAGTTAATTGTTGTCATTCATTCCATTTTAAATTCATAATTTTATTATTAATAAGCATATTTGTCAATATTCATTAGTAAGCTTTAGCTTTATTTATTTGTTAGTACGTCACACTATCATATGTTTTAATAGTTTCCTTGTAACCTGAAATTGCTATTAAATGATTGCATGCTAAATTACCTTGATTACAAAAGCTGACATGTTAGTAAAAGAAGGTTATTTTAAACTTCTATGTACTCGTTCTGATTGTATTTTCAAATGTTGTTTCAGGTGAACCTAAGTAGCTCAGTAGATAATTTGGCTAATTTTGGTTGTGGATTATTGCTGTGATGGTTATTTTCGTGAGGCATAAGGTGTTTTAATTATGAAACATTACATTGTATTTTAGAAAATAATGGGCTATAATATTATTGTGGGACAATTTATAATATTAGAATGGCTCTGTCCTAGTTTTGTTTTTATTCTGTGATTTTTATTTGAATATTTTGTTTTCAGTGTTGTTGGATTGAGATTGTATTAATTTAATTCTTTCTAGCTTTAGTCGAACCTGATCCCCAAACACCCCATGCACCAACCATATGGCCAACAAAATAGAAACAATGTCAGGGATAGAAAAGTTTAAGACTAAATTTAAATGCATGTACATGCAAAAAAAAAATAAAAAAAAATAAAAAGTATGGATGAAACAATGTCAAAACATAAATTGTGACAGCTTCATAATTCAAAAGTAGTATTCAAGGAAGCAATAAAGCAACAAATAAGACCTCGCCTGCGCCAAGAAACAAGAAAGTGTGTTCTGCCAATGTTCCACCCACCAACTTCAGGGCTGCAACAACCCCAGCAAGTACCACAGAAGCAGTCCCCTAAGAAATAAAGATTAGACAGACTTATGATAAACAAACAAGCTGAGAACATGATAATTAATTGCTAAGAAAGTGCATGAACAGAAATACCTGAATATCATCATTAAACACAAGATGAGATGTCCCATACTTTGCAAGCAATTCGAATGCATTATGGTTTGCAAAGTCTTCAAACTACGTCAGCATGTGCATTGATTTATTTAATTTAAATGTTATGATAACAAGTACCCTTATTGAGTAAGGATTTAAATAGTAACCTGAATGAGAACTTTTTCACCATAATTTTGCTTAACAGCATGCATGAACTCATGGAGCAGTTCAGAATATTCCTAAATAATAGAAGAAATTAAAGACAAGTTTTGGCAAAAACATCATTTATTATGCATGGCATATTTTTAACTAGTTCTAGAAATTAACTTCACATATTATACCTACATAATATCTGTAGGCATGAATATTTCAAAATTACAACTGTTTTTGCATCTTTAAAGCTGAACAGTAAATACACACGTTTTAATCATCAAATAATATAGTTCACATATTTTATATATTACATTTCTGTATTTATAGAAAAGCCTTAATTTTATTTAAATTTAATATTTTAATATAAAAATTTTATTATAATAAATATAATAATTGAACTTTGAATTATAGAATTCATAAATTTATTCTTAATTTTAAAATAAAGAATATATAAGAGAGTACAGGGTAGTATCTGTATAATATGATATACCTTCCCGGTAGCACGTTTCTGCCTCAATCCAATATAAAACTCGTCCTTCAGTAATTGATCGTTATTGGTTCCCACATCAATAGTGATAGGTAAGCACTGAAGAGAAATGGCACGAGAAACATTAGAACTATTACCGAAGCAGAAGCAACGTTTTGAAAATAATATATCTTAAGTTAGAACTTATATGAAAATTATCTAGTTGATAAAGAGATACTTACTGCAGACGGACGAATTCCACCTAGAGCAGTATAAAGAGAAAGCTTGCCAACAGGAATCCCCATTCCCTGCATAATTTTAAGAGTTTTTGGGTTTTCAGTGTGCCAATCCTTGACCTTTACTAACATGAAAGTTTTTTTGTGTTACACACTTCCAAACTATTCAATCAGTCCAGTTTAGTCCCAACTAGTCATTCTATCTAATTTTGACCCCTTCTATTTATTTTGAGCTCAAAGAAATTGGGCTCAAAAAGCATAAATAGAATCTAAATTCTACAGACTGAACATTTTAAAAAAATATCAAGTAAGCTGGGAAAATACTAGCATTACGCAAAACATGGTTAAAATTCTACCTGGCAGCCAAGGTCTCCAAGGCCTAAGATACGCTCACCATCAGTGACCACAATAACTTGAATTTTCCTCTCAGGCCAGTTCTTCAAAACTTCTAAGATCTTACCCCTGCAAGTTTCAACAAATCCATAACAAAATAAATAAACTTTATTAAGAAAGATGCCCTGAATCACACTCAGATTGTGAAACATCATACTTTTCCTTCAAACTGATATAAAGGCCTTGTGGACGCCTAAAAATACCGCCGTACTTCTGACAAGCCTCCCCAACAGTTGGTGTATAAACAACAGGTAGCAACTCTTCCACGTTATCAATAAGAAGTTTATAAAAAAGCCTCTCATTTCTCTCCTATAAAAGCTATGGTAAGACTCAAGTACGAACAAGTAAAGATTACCTAGCAAAGAGTAGCATAGAAAAAAGAGATCCAGAAAAAAGGGAAAACGTTGGACAAGATTTTCTCATTAAATTTAATCAGAAAACCCTTTTAGACCCTTGGATGTCCATCAACATCTTTGGAAATAATCCTAAAGCATCTATCTTAAAGCTCAATTCAAGAGTCAAACGGGATGTCTTGACCCTAAACCCCAAAGTTCAAATTTGACCAGGATATTCTGCTTAATCGTTTTTCATGAAACAAGCAGGAAAAGAACCTGAAGATCCATCATTGCCATGTATCGCTGTAAGGGAACTTGATACTGACGAAGATTGTGCATAAGTTTCTTTTCCTGCATTATAGAAACAGATGGATAAATAATAAGTTTTGGTTTAGAAAAATTCTTAAATAGTAGCGTTTAATTAAAGAGAAGTGCACAAACCTGAAGTTCCTGACCGATGCACACAGGAGGTAAAAGTCCTTTTAAGTAGTGCGCATCTCTTTCCTTCTCACTGAAGGCAAGGCCTTTATTATGATGGGGATCTCTCAACAAAGAGTAACCACTATGCACAAAACAATCAGAAAGCACCATTAAAAACTAAACATGAAGCAAATCATAACAATCATGAGGTAAGTGTGCTATTATTCTCAAAGACGCTTTGCACTAACAATGATCAGATAATGTGCTAGGATCACACGCTATTTATCAAAAAAAGATAAAAAATGGAGAAAAAAGGTATTACAAATGAAAAGATTAAATGAAATTCTTCATAGCAATTAACCAAAGGCCAGTAATTCAGCACAAGTATTATAAATCTCATATTCACATGAATAATCGGATTGTTTCTAGGGTTCTCTTATTCACAAATTTTGCATGTAACAGACATGCTGGACTTAAATCTACTCATTTTCCATCCAAACACTTCAAAATTAATGCTATCTGTTATAAAACAACTTAGTAAGAAGTTGAGATATCAGCCGCTACAATAATACCCATGGAAGAAAGGTTAATTTTTATCAAGGTTGCAAGAGAAAAATAGTTGGAAGGACGAACACAAAATGAAAGAATAACACCAATGCACACAGAAAATATATAGATAAACAAAAGCACAAGAGATATTTTTATTTCTCAAAAAAATATGACAAAGAAAGAGACTAGGGAGAATACAAGATTATAGAAGTGCCACAAAGTATTCTCTATAACAAGACGGCGCATATGTTTAAGGATACACAAAAAGGCTTGGTAGTCTCTAATGAGATCAAGTCGCCGATGTACACAAATTATCATGACCGAAGAACACAATCACAAACAAAGATTCACACAAACACAACACAAAACAAAAAAAATTTACAGGAGATGATATACGGGAGGAGAGAAGTATCCCACTAATGAAAGAAAGAAAAAATACAATTTTCTAAGATTCTCAACTATCACCAATAGCTGCTTAACCAAACGAAAAACAACAACAACCTCCAAAGATGAAAATCTTCCGTTACAACTCATTACAAATCCTTAAACATCTTAGATATTTATATAATGGTCTTATTCAAAATTGCCAAATTTAAAGCAGTTTATGAGTTATTATAGTGAAAAGATATGTTGTAACGCTTGTCTGGCGCTTGAGCTCAAGCACCAAGACAAGTGAAAAATAGTAAGCCGGACACTTGGGTGCATTCAAGCGCCAGCCCAAAAATCAACTTTTGGCTCAGAGCATGTTATAAGCTTGTTTTGTGTTAGTTTCAGCTATGATTGGTCTGTAACTCTTCCAAATGCATTCTTAAGCTTTTAAAACTCCTTTAATCATAAAAAATTGAATGATAAATCAATCTTTTTTGATCAAATCATTTCCACAATTCTCCACCTCATCTTTTGTTTGTGACAAATGAGAAAATGACACAAATCTTCTTTGACTAAGTAACTAAAACAGATGCACCTAAATTGGTTGTCTATGTATCCCTCTCAAAACAGAAATAAACCGCACATAGTTTACACAAAGAGGTAACACGTAGTATTGATATCTAATGATCACCAATCTCATGTAATAGGTGAACTTTTGTGAGGGTAAACCTTGGTGAACTTTTTTGTAGAATTCTCCTTGGCATCACTTTGATTTAATAAGATGTCACCATTCTTGATCAAATCTTGGACAAAAGAACCTAATACGTCAATATGTTTAGTCATAACACGGTAAACTGGTTTAGTAGATCGCACTTTGACTATCGCAAAGTACGCTCAACTGTTGTTCCTTTACCCTAGAACATTCAATACACCCTTCATCCAAATTGCATCCTTCATCGCCTCAACATCCATAAATTGTCTTAGTAGTAAACAATGCAATTATAGGCTACAATGCACATCTATAGGTAATTGATGCTCCTACCAATGTGAGCATAGCATGTCATAAATCAATGTCTATCAATGTCACATGTATAGTTTGAATCTATATACCCAACACATAGATTAGAGACAACTGCTTATGTCTCAAATATTAACCAATATTGATTGTGCTCTCAAATACCTTCGGATTCACTTCACAACTTCCCAATATTGTCTCCCAGGATCATGCATACATCTACTAACTACCCCTATCGCTTTTGCCAAATCAAGCATTGTGCAAATCATAGCACACAACAAACTACCTAGTGTGCTGGCATAAAGGATCTTCCTCATCTTCTTTCTCTTATCCTCATCTTTAAGACTCGACTCAGCACTCAATGGAAACTGTATTGTTAAAGGTAGACTAATACCCTTGGTTGAGTTATCAATCCCAAAAATTTTAACACCTACAAGTATGCCTTTTGAGTAAGACAAATCCATCAAACAACACTCTCTATCAATCTCTATGCCCAGTATAATAATATCCCAAGAATGTTAAACATCTAAAAATTAGGAAATCCTAAGATTAAGATTCCATTAAAATTTTTAAAAATACCATTATATATATATATATATATATTTATCAAAAAAATAATTCATTTATATTTTTGTGAACATTTAATATTTTCTAAGGATCAAGTTATTTTATATGAATTAACAAAGTTTATACTTTCAAAATTAAAATTAAATAAAATACTTGTCAAAATATGAAAACTCTTGTGCTTTTGAATTCCTTATCTTTCTTAGCATACACATAAATTCTTATATTTTTTGAAGTTCATTTGGAGAAAAATATAAGAAATGTATATGGAATTCAATTAATTGAATTATTTATTTAAATAAATCAAAATTTAATAATTATAAATCCACGACGATACCACATCAGCCGGATCAAACCAAGCCATTTGTTGACTATCTGACAGCGCGGTAATGATTAACCAGCAGAATCTGCTCTGCACCATCTGATTTACCGCACGAACAACACCGTGGATTCAACGTTTCAGATCAATCACAATCCATTGTTTAAATTTGAATCGTTAGATTAAATTCGACTACCCATGATCAAGGGAACTGTGAGAATCATATACGTCGTCAGATTAAAACCCTAGATATAATGATATCCATATTTTGTTCGTCGTATTTAATGCGTTACAATCTGAACCATTGAATATACCAAAGATTCGGATTCAGTGTCGAATAGCAGAATAAAATTCGCCAACGTTCTCACACAGATCAAATGACTAGGATCTGATTTGCTATTCTGAATTCAAATTCGACATATCAGATCTTACTCCAACGGCCAAGATTCGATCAAACATTCAACCCTATGGCGGCCCATATTTTAACAACCGACAAATTTAAGAGGAATTTATTTTGACAAAATCTTTTTCAATTCACGTCTTTTTTGCACGATTTTGGTACCTATTGAATCCTTGTGACGAGATCTATACAATGAAACCATTAATTTGAAAATTTAAGATAATTTGACTTTTTGGGTGAGCCTAAAATGGTCACTTATGACCCGATCACTTGAGCATCAAATTAACTCCTAAATGATTGGATCTTTCCTAAATGCCCAGACATTAATTTTAGCCCTTATGACAACCATGGCTATACCTTCTATAAATACCCCCACCACTCTTCTCATAACACACTTGAGCTTGTGAGCTATCAAAGCAACCCAAGGCCTCAATTATTTTTTTTCTTTTTATTTTAAAATCTTGTAACAATTAAAATTATGGTTATTTTGACAAATAATTAATTTAAATGAATACATCAATTCAGTTTGATAAACAATATTTCCTATCATGCTTAAATTCATTAATATGATCTTATGATGGATATACTCAATATCGGGAGTATTATTCCAATATCGGATTATCACAAGTATCTTGTGGCGATAGTTGCTTCTATCTTGTCCACCTCAATCTCATTGTTGGAGGTTGTCAACATATCATCCATATATCATAACTCATTACTATTCAGTCTTCCAAAATAAGCACAATGATCATACTGACTACAATTGTAATTTTTCCTCTGTATAATAATATCTTATATAATAATACTAGTACAATAATAATAATAATAATAATAATAATATCATAATATAAATAATAATAATAATAACTTATAAATAATAAGTAGAAATAATGAATTAAACATAAATATTAAAAAATAATAATATTAATATTAACAATAATAATAATAAATATAAATATAAATAATAATAATATAGTAATAAATTAAAAAGTATTATTAATATATAATAGTAATAAAATAATAATAATAATCATAAGTATAATAATAGTAATATTTAAATAAGAATAAATTATTATTATTATTATTATTATTATCTTACATAATAAAACTAATAATAATTAATAATGATTATATGATAATAATAGTATTACATTATAATATATTTAATAGTAATGATAATAATAATAAAATAATGTTGATAATAATAACAAAAAAAGTTAATAATAATAATAATAATAATGGATATTTGCATATTACCCATTTAATTAAAAGCAAATGTGAACATATTTTGAAGCATCCAAATAGACGAGAACAACAAGACCTTGCCTATAGGTACAAGGATGAGGGCTAAGAGAGTTAATGAGCATTATGGTTGGGATTGATGAAAAATCAACGGTCAAGATTCGGTCAACATTCTATGAATGGTGGGATCAAAAGTTGTAAATGATGCTTGGGAGGCAAGGATAAACCTTTAGAGACATTGTAGTGATCAAGGTGATGACAATGATGCACTCAATAAATCAAAACATGAGAAAAATTGGGACCAAAAAGAGTCTTAATGGTAAACGGGGTTGGAAATTGATCTAAAAAGGTGATATTTCATTGGGCAATTTAGTATGCAAATAGTTAGGGATGATAGGATTCCATAGGTATCAATTATCCTTTGAATTGATCACCGGATTGAGCAACTTTAGTAACAGAATATTCCATAATTTTTTCTAAATTTTATCCAATTAAAAAAAAATTAGACCACAGTTCAAATTCTATTGTGTTTCTCTCTTGTGCCCCATTTCAACAATTGAAACATCAAAATCGGGCTCCGGAATAAAAGAAAAGAAGCAATTCCCCATAGTTTCGACGTGCAAACCCACCCCACCGGCGAAAAAGGTACTGTATCACAGGCGCGATGCCCCCCCCACCCCGGCGAAGAAGGTACTGTATCACAGGCACGATGCCGCTAAGCCGAGTCATAAGATCGGGCCGAGCTCATTTTATAAAAATAATCAATAGTCTGGAATACACCACAAATTTAAATAAAATATCTTAAAAATGCTCTTGAAATTATTAAAATATTAAAATATCAGATTTTCTGAAAATTTTTTATTTATTTCTTTCTCTAAGGGTTACAAGTCTAGTGATTAAAAAAAACACGATGGAACGTCTATCCGCATCACAAGACAAATGATATTGCAGGGATAAGTTCATGCATTCTTACATATTTCATGAGAGAGATGAGTTGTACAAAAATTAAATTAAGAATATTTAATCACTACTTTCTTAGATTCAACAGATCTTGAATCAACTTTGCAATCCCCTTGTGAGATGACCCTCCTTTCTCCACAGCTCTCCTCGCCATATCCCTATACTCCTTTGCCCTCCTCCTCCTCCCCTCTGCCTCCTCCCCACTTGCCATCACCCTCCTCACAGCCTCCCTCACCGTGTCATCCACCACAATTCGCCTAGCTTCTGCTTTATAAGTGTAAACCTTCGATCACCGGCACTGCGATCCTCAAGACATCCACCAAAAGCTTCTCGTTATAAAACTGCTCTGCGAACAATGGCCAAGTCACCATTGCCAATCCAGCGCAGATTCCCTCGAGGCTGGAATTCCACCCGCAGTGGGTCATAAATCCCCCGACCGCCGCATGTTTCAGTATCGACAGTTGCGGCGCCCACCCCCTTATCACCACCTTGTTTCCTTTAATCCTCTCCTCATACCCTTCCGGAGCCCAGTCATCAGCCCGCACGCTCCGCACCACCCAAACAAACGGATGTCCAGACGCCTCCAACCCTAACGCGATTTCTCTCATCTGCGGTGAGGAGAAGCGGCCCAAGCTTCCAAAGCACACATACACCACCGCGACCCATTCTTCTTTTTGTTGAGCTATTCCAAACATCTATCGGCAGCAGGGGTTAAATGCTCCAAAAACCTGTCAAGGGAAACAGGGCCAACAGTCCACGCCTTTCTCCCATCACCTCGCGGAAGTAATCTGCGTAATCGGGCTCAAGCTCGTAAAAACTATTTAAGACAGCACCGTATCCCTTCGGCTCCACCTCTACCGCCTCCCTATGCAGGTCTGACAATAACTCCATCGGCGTCCCCCGCAACTTTTCAAAGTCTCGAAATTGTGTTCTCAGCATCTCGATTCGGAGGGGAGGCCGGGGATGATGAAAGCCCCGCTCCACCGAACTCTTCGCCCCTCCGCGAGTACGCGTCAGTGGTGCATTGGGCGAAGGTGCTGGTGCAGTGAAAGACGATTCGGAGAACGCCTTTAGCGGCGGCGACGTGGTGCGTCCACGGTATGAAAATGTTGGTGATGACGTAGTCGGACGGAGATCGGCGAGCGCATTGTCGAACGGCTGGCGGAGGGAGACGGTGGCCTGAAAGAACCGGAGGAGCGCATCGTCGGAGAGATCGGAGGAGATGCTCTCGCAGCCATCGGGGAGGCTGAACTCGTCAAAGGATAAGGAGATGACGTGGAGGTGAACGGCAGAGGGGTCGATGGTGGCGGCGTTCGCCGGGGTTGTAAGGATGGTAACGCAGGGGCTTCGGGCAGCGAAGAGCTTGGCCAAGTCGATCAAGGGGAGCGTGTGCCCTTTGGCCATGAAAGGAAAGAAAAGTATGTGAAGCTCCTTGCCTTCGCATTCGTGAGGGATCAGGGAAGGATTCTGTGCCGGCTACCGCTATATATACAGGACAATACTAATGGAGAAATGTTATCAAAAATATTTGGATATTATTTTAATATAAATTTTAAAAATAATATTTGATATAAATAAATAAATATGCAATAATGTTCAAATCCTATTTAATGAATTCTTTTAGATGCCATATTGACGAGTCTAAATAACATTTCTCTTTGTTACCTCACAAATTTTATGATGATGTGGATAATGACTAGACAAACCAAGCCTCTTCATTATTTTCCAAAACTCCCTCTTCTTCGATAACCTAGTATATATAGTAAGAGGAATGCTATTTAGACTCGCCTAGTGCACCCAAAAAAGCCCATCCAATAAAATTTGGATATATTTCATTAGTGTATATTTATTTACATTAAAATAATACAAATATTATTTTTAAAGTTTGTATTGAATGCACCCAAAAAATCTCATTGGATGGGCTTTTTTGGGTGCCATGTCAACGAGTCTAAATAGCATTTCTCATATTGTAAATACTTAGATACCTAAAAAAATCCTCCAACATTTTTTAAAATATAATTAATTATTTTTAATAGATTTATAATATATGATAATGAATATATCTGGTAACAAATGTTATAAATCTATTAAAAAAATTAATTATATTTAAAAAAAATATTGGAGTATTTTTTTAAGTATCCAAGCATTTACAATAAGAGTATTGCTACAGTTACACACTAGTATACACCAAAATATATAGATGATGTGTCAATCCAATGTGTAAGTAGATTATTGGTTGAATTCACTTTTTGATAAGACCTATATACAAAAATTATAAAAAAAAAAATTTTTAATTGATCCTGAATACTTTTTGATGTATATTATTGTGTAACCATAGCATTTTCCTTATAATATATATATATATATATTTATATATATATGGGGAAGTTTTGAATTTGATTAAATATTTTGTTATTTGTTCCGATCCTCTATATATCCTGTAAAAACACCCTGTTATATTTTATACCCACCAAACCTTGAAGTCACAAGTTTCAATCATGCAAGAACGAGGGTTAGAACTTGCAAAAAATGAGGGTTGAGAGAATTAGAGAGCACCCAATTGAGTGAGCTTATTGCTAGGATTGACAAAAAAATCAATGGCCAAGATTTGATCAACATTCTATAAATGATGGGATCAAAAGTTTAGATATGATGCTTGGAAGGCTAAGATAAATAAACCTTTAAAGACATTGTGGTGATTAAGGTGGTCATATTTTTACATTTACATAGCATTTTTCTATTTCGTGTTGTTGCTTTGCTTTGAACCATTTTTTTATTGTTTAATATAATGCCATTATTTTGAAATACTATAATAAATTTTGCTATTTATGATAACATGTAATGTGAGGAAATGTGAAACAAATTATCTAAGTTCCAATTGGTGGACTCTATTGATTTGTACATACACATGTTGGGACGGGGTAAATTCAATTTATAGAGGAATAAGAAACTATAAAACATAATTCATTACTTTTATATAAGCTTTTTCAAATATTTTTATATTAATATCCATATTACTTTTAACAACGCATATATATAATGTAAATAATGATATCTAAGTACTTATAATTATTTAAATATGATTCAAACCCTAACACATTTTATGTTCCAAGATAAGATAGAAAAAAGCTGGATTAATATTGAGATAGACAACTATTGTATCTTTTAATTTAAATTTTAATTAAATCAATTTATATTTTATTTTGGATTAATAACTTAAACTAGTAGATGAATATTTAAATATAGAATTAGTTTATGCATTTTTTAATTAAGTTGATTGATTATATGTTGAATGTGATGTGAATGTACCATTATACTAATTACTCAATAAAATCATGCAGATCAAATTAAGAATCTAATGTTATAATAGCATTGTAATGACTCAAACCCTTAAGCACCAAGATATTTTATTCACTTTGGCCTAAAAAGTCTCACGGTTTGATAACTTCATAGCATGTCACCCATCTTGAGAGTACTCCTACCTAAGCACGCTTAACTTTGGAGTTCTTATAAAGAACTCTACTATTATCTGAAAAGACGTCTTGATGTTTTAGAATTTTACTTAAGACTGCTTAAAGGGTTTTCACAATCTCCCCAATTTAACTAACTGATATCCTCATCAGTAACCACACATAGATCCAAAAACTCTCTATTTGATAGATATGACTAGAGGTGACTACTACAGGATCAAGAGATACCCACAACTATGCAACACCTTAATTATCATGAGTTCAAAAGGCTGCTCACATGAAATGACACTCTGCTATCTATGACATTTAGCTCCTATCTAACACCCTATGGCCTGCTCTGATACAATTTGTAATGGCCCAAACTCTTAAGCACCAATATATCAATCGGTAGATGAAGCTATCTTTGAACGTATTTCATCAGCAATGACCGCCAAAGAGGCTTGAGATATATTACATGTGACTTACCGAGGTGAAGATAAAGTGAAGTTGGTGCGTCTCCAAACCTTGAGGTGCGAGTTCGACACACTAAAAATGAAAGATTCAGAATCGGTTGAAGACTTTTTCAATCGAGTGGTGGTCTTAGTGAACAAGATACTGGTGAATGGAGAATTAGTGAAGAACAAGAAGGTGATTGAGAAGATTCTACGAAGCCTTCCTCGTAAGTTTGAAAATATTGTGGTAACGATAGAAGAGTCAAAGGACTTGTCAACCTTGACTCTTGAAAGTTTGATGGATCGCTTCAGTCTCACGAATTGAGAATGAAGCAGTATGAAGTTGTTCCAGTTGAGCAGGCCTTCTAGACTCAACTATCTATGAGGGGAAACTATCGAGGAAGTGGAAGATTGTCATTTAGAGGAAGAGGTGATCGATCAGATGGTGATCGAAATAAACAACAACAACAGCAGCAGAACTATCAGAACAGAGGTGAAGGTTCAAGCAGTGGTAGGGGGAGAGGAAGACCACTATCTCAAGTTCAGTGCTACAGTTGTCAGAGGTATGGGCACACTGCAAGATTCTATAGACAGAAGCAACCCATGGAAGGAAAGGGGTCCACTTTTATGCATGAGAAAGTGAATGAAGATGGACGTGATATATGTTCTTGATCTGCGATAGAAAAGAGAACGGTGTAGATGAAGTCTGGTATGTGGATAGTGGTTACAGTAACCACATGACTAGTAATAGAGAATTATTTGTAAGCCTCGATGAATCTCTTCAGAAGGAAGTTTGCACTGGTGATGACAAAAAGCTACAAGTTCAAGGTAGCGAAAAAGTAAGTGTGAAGACTAAGAAGGGCATGGAGACAATTGCTGATGTCTACTACGTGCCCGGACTGAAGCACAACCCGATCAGTGTAGGTTAGTTGTTGAAGAAGGGACATGACGTCCACTTCAAGAAGGATACTTGTGAGATCCGGAATAAGGATCAAATTTTGCTCAGGAAGGTGGTGATGACTCCAAACAAGATGTTCCCTACCAAGTTTGGAGGTGACTCGGTGAACTGCTTAAGTGCAGTTGTGAATGAAAACTCTATGTTATGGCATCATAGATTTGGTCATCTGAACTTTGGAGCATTGTCAGAAATGAAAAAAACCAATTGGTACGTGGTTTACCAGTTGTTGAGAAGGTGGAGAAAATTTGTGAATGTTGTATCTTTGGGAAGCATTCCAGGAATGCATTTCCAAAAGAAGGAGCATGGAGAGCTTCAAGGCATCTCCAACTTGTGCATTCTGATGTATGCGGGCCAATGAGAACAGCTTCCATTGGTTGAAGGAGGTATGTGCTAACCTTTATTGATGATTTTAGCAGAAAAACATTGGTGTATTTCATGAAGGAGAAGTCAGAAGTATTTAGTTATTTCATAGAATTCAAAGCTATGGCAGAACGACAGAGTGACTTCTACTTGAAGACACTCAGAACTGATCGTGGAGGAGAGTATCTCTCAAATGAGTTTAGAGACTATATGAAGAAGTATGGAATCTGGCACTAGCTGACTGCAAGATACACGCCACAACAAAATGGTGTGGCGGAGCGAAAGAATCGTACTATCATGGAAGAAGCCAGAAGTATGATCAATGTTATGGGGATGCCAGACAGTTACTGGGCTGAAGCTGTAATGACTGTTGTTTACCTACAGAACAGGTCATTGACAAAAAGTGTTCAAGAGAAGACTCCACATGAAGCATTGGGTGGAGAAAAGCCAAGTGTTGCCCACTTGAAAGTATTTGGATGTGTAGCTTACTCTCACGTGCCTGAGAAGTTGAGAGGTAAGCTAAATGAGAAGTCTGAGAAGTGCATCTTCGTTGGGTACAGTGAGCAGTCAAAAGGCTTACAAATTATATAACCCAATGACTAAAAACACCATAATCAATAGAGATGTGGTGTTTGATGAAGACTCAAAGTGGGATTGATCTGAGAAGAAGAAAAGTGCAAAGTTTATAGAAGTAGAACGAGAAGGGGAGAAAGAAAGCTCAGAAGCTGAAGAAGAGGAGATGCAGGCTCCAGGGGAGAGCATATCTCCTGTTATAAGATTTTCTCCTGGTGTTTCTTCATCGTCATCAAGTGGAATGTCTGATTCGCCTCCAAAGAAAATGAGGACTTTACAAGGTATCTATAACAGAACTCAGGAAATCCTGAATGAAGAATGGGCTGATTTTGCCTTATTTGTTGATGCTGATCCAGTTGAAGTTCGTGAAGCTGTTCAAAGTGAGAAGTGGAGAAAGGCTATGGATCAAGAAATTCATTCTATTCTGAAGAATGAAATTTGGGAGTTGTCTGAACTTCCAAAAGGGCATCAGTCTATTGGGGTAAAGTGAATTTTCAAGACAAAGATAAATAAAAAAGGCAAAGTTGAGAAGCACAAGGATTGCCTTGTTGTGAAAGGCTAGAAACAGAAGTTTAGATATGACTACAACGAAATATTTGCTCATGTTGTTCATTTAAAAACCATAAGATTCATTTTTTCTCTTGCTGCTCAGTATGGCTGGAAGGTCAGGCAGATGGATGTAAAATCGACATTCCTGAATGGTGTGCTTGAAGAAGAGGTATACATAGACCAATCCCTTGGCTATGTAGAGAAGGGAAAAGAAACAAAAGTTTGCAAGTTGAAGAAAGCACTGTATGGGCTCAAGCAAGCTCCTCATGCTTGGTATGGTAGGATCGATGGCTACTTTGAGAAGAACGGGTTTAGGAGCTGCCCGTATGAGCACACCCTATATATCAAGGAGAATAAAGGTAAGTTCTTATTTGTTTGACTTTATGTTGATGATATAATTTTCACTAAAAATTGTGAAGAATTATGTGAGGACTTCAAGAAGTCTATGAATAAAGAGTTTGAGATGATAGATTTGGATCAGGCTTATTACTTCCTTAGTATAGAAGTAAAGTATAGTGATGGAATGATCTCACTATCTCAAAAGAAGTATGCCACTGAGATTCTAAGAAGATTTAGAATGGAGAATGTGTTCCCATAAGCACCCCGATGGAATTCGGATTGAAGTTGTCAAAGGAGACTAATGAAGAGTCAGTTGATTCATCTTTGTTTAGAAGCTTGGTTGGAAGTTTGATGTACTTAGCAGCTACTAGACCGGACATCATGTTTGCGGTTAATATGATCGGCCGCTTTATGGAGAATCCTAAGAATAGTCATTGGGAAGCAAGAAAACACATCTTGCGTTGTTTGGTTGGTACTACTGATCATGGTATTCAGTACAAAATGGTAGATGACTGTTGTTTGGTGGGATTCTGTGATAGTGATTGGGGTGGTTGTGTTGACAACAACAAAAATACATCCAAATTTGTATTTAGTCTTGGATCTGGTGCTATCTCATGGTAGTCCAAGAAATAAAAGATTATAGCTCTATCAATTGCTGAAGCAGAGTATAATTCTCTAACTATTGTAGGTTCTCAAACTATTTGGTTAAGAATGGTGTTGCAAGATTTGTTCAAACATCAAGGAAAATGTACTGTTCTATTTTGTGACAATCAAGCTGCAATAGTACTGACAAAGAATCTGGTCTTTCATGGAAAATGAAATATGTTCAAATGAAATATCATTTCATTCGAGAGCTACTCAATGATAAAGAAATTGAAGTCGTATTCTGTAGCACAAAAAGTCAAACCGCGGACATTTTTACAAAATGGTTGAAGTCTACAGATTTTGCTAAAATAAAAACAAATATCAAAGTTCTGAAAATTTAACTTAAGGGGGAGTATTTATTTTTTAAGTAAAATTTTTAGTTATTTTTTGTGTTTTGTGAGTAAAGAGGTGTATCTCTTCATTAAGGATTTTTTTTTGAGTGTCTTTTTTTATTAGGGATGTGTCTTTTCGTTGACACCGCTTAATCTATTATATTTACTAATGCATTTAACAAATTAGAATATAGATAATTTTTTTTTTTAAAGATTTCCTAACAATGACTAAGGTGCATTGCTGCTATGTTTCATGACAGACTTGTTCCTCTCAGATCCTATCTTATTTACACCACTCTACCTCTCCATTTCTATAAAATGAAAGGTGTTTTCAAATGTATACAAGGTTACAGGATATAAATTGGCTTATCCCTGCACAAAATTATATTAAGGTAAGATAGTAAATACCATATGAATGATCTTGATCGTAAAAGGTATTTTGCCATTAGACAAGGGTAGCATCAAGAATTATAGGAAACTTAACAAGGTGTCCTATGGGGCTTGAGTCTCACTTATTAAGTGTTGCAATTTCTGAAGAACTAATATCATCGCTCCATCTCAAGGTACATCAATCAATAACAATCTGGCACTAGCCATTTTCTGAAGAGGCATTGACGCTCTTCTCAATTCGAACATTCTTGACTACTAAAATTTTTTTATCGATTCACTTTTCTTTTAAGTGATAACCACACATCACCTTGGCTTTGCTTCACTCTTCCTTGATACCCACTTGATCTACTAATCATTCTTATAGCAAACTCTACTTCTAATTTGATCATGTCTAAAGGAGAGATTACTGGGTGCATGGAAAATAAGAAAACACAATCTAATAACTGCTAACCCCATCCAGGAAAATATGTGAAACAAATGCCAAACCAAAAGCAAGATAAAGTTGTCCTTCATTCCTAGGCTTCATGAAAAAGTATAAATAGCCATGTGCCTAGATATCAAGATACATGCAATGAAAAAAGTTAAGTAATCTTCCACCTTGTTCGTCTTAGTGTTCTCTCTAAATCCTTGACTTTAAATATAACTCATGGGTGGGTTGAAGTATATACTAATATAGTTTAAAGACTTTATTCATATTTTAGTTATCCTAGCGCCATTTGCAAGCCTTTACATTAGTCACTCCTTTTTATTCGTGATCCTTGGTTCATAATGCTATTAGTACAGAGGTGCAACTTTTGGAATATAGTCTCGCAGCATCCACACTTCAAAGTTTACAAGTGACACAAGGGATATTTGGCTCGCCAGACTCTTGATATATGAAAATGTAAATAATCTAACATATAATGCTTATTTAGATGTCCGTACTATCAAAATGTATGTACTTGTTTGGCTGTTTGTTTGATGAATATATCAAATATGGTTTGCTCCCCTAAAACACTACTCAAACAAAGGTCAAGGGTGTCCCTGCAACATAATTTTAATCTCTGGCACTCTAATCCAGCTCTTGATATCTCTACTTGAGAAAATGAGCACCACAATCCTTTGTATTTTTCACTTCTAGATCTCTTTAGTGCAACTGTTTCCCCTCCTATAAATTTTTTCATCCAGAATTTTTCACATAAAATTTGTATATTTTTGCTATGATTTGTGATATTGTGGTGCTTTCTATTTTTGTTTACTCATTGTTATCCTAACGTGTTATGCTTTAGAACTTTAACCAATTACTCCATAACATAAAATTACTTTATTTTTTGTCCTATGACTACGCCTCTTAGGGAGAGCAAATTTCAGCGGCACAAACAGCAGCATACCGCAAAGCCGCCGACTTAGTTGCTGTTTGCCATCAACACCAGTAATCTAGCTTCATTTTTTTATTTATTTAGATAACCTGCCAGGAAGCCAAACATATCCTGTACATCTTTTTTATTAAATGACAACATGGCAAAGCATCAACATGTATGTGAACCAGACGACCCCTAAAACAAAAATATTCTCTTTTGATAAATAACTTTCCATCGTAGCAAGTCCCATACTAAAGAACAAAGTAATAAACAAAGCATTACGTGTGCTGCTAAGAATTGAAAATCAAGCAGTAAAATGGAATACTTTGCTTGAGGTGTTGGCCATTTGATTCCCAGATCCACAAATATTACGAAATAAACAAACACAGTAAATCACAAAATGCAACTGTTAGGAAATCTTAATAAATTTTTTTTTCCTATATTCTAATTTATTAAATACATTAGTAAATATAATAGACTAAGCGGTGTCAACGAAAAGATAATCCCTAATAAAAAGAACACACCTAAAAAAAAAAACTTAATGAAGAGACACACCTCTTTACTCACAAAACAAAAAAAAATAACTAAAAATTTTACTTAAAAAATTAATACTCCCCATTAAGTTAAATTTTCAGAACTCCGACCTTTGTTTTCATTTTAGCAAAATCTGTAGGCTTCAACGCTTTTGTAAAAATGTCCGCGGCTTGATCTTTGGTGCTACAGAATACGACTTCAATTTCTTTATCATTGAGTAGCTCTCGAATGAAATGATATTCGAACATGTTTCATCCTTCTATGAAAGACCGGATTCTTTGTCAGTGCTATTGCAGCTTGATTGTCACAAAATAGAACAGTACATTTTTCTTGAGGTTTCAATAAATCTTGCAACACCATTTTTAACCAAACACCTTAACAACCTGCAATAGTTAGAGAATTATATTCTGCTTCAGCAGTTGACACAGCTATAACCTTTTGTTTCTTGGACTGCCATGAGATAGCACCAGATTCAAGACTAAATACAAATCCAGATGTACTTTTGTTGTCATCAACACAACCACCCCAATCACTATCGCAGAATCCCACCACACAACAGTCATCTACCTTTTTGTACTGAATACCATGATCAGTAGTACCAACCAGATAACACAAGAAACGTTTTCTTGCTTCCCAATGATTCTTCTTAGGATTCTCCATAAAACGACAGATCATACTAACAGTAAACATGATGTTCGGTCTAGTAGCTGTTAGGTACATCAAACTTTCAACCAAGCTTCTGAACAAAGATAAATTAACTAACTCTTCATTAGTCTCCTTTGACAACTTCAATCCGAATTCAATCGGGGTGCTTATGGGAACAGCATTCTCCATTATAAATCTTTTTAGAATCTCAGTGGCATACTTCTTTTGAGATAGTGAGATCATTCAATCACTATACTTTACTTATATACCAAGAAAGTAATAAGCCTGACCCAAATCTGTCGTCTCAAACTCTTTCTTCATAGACTTCTTGAAAGCCTCACATAATTCTTCACAATTTCAGTGAAAATTATATCATTACCATAAAGGCAAACAAATAAGAACTTACCTTTATTCTCCTTGATATATAGGGTGTGCTCATACGGGCATCTCCTAAACCCGTTCTTCTCAAAGTAGCCATCGATCCTACCATACCAAGCACGAGGAGCTTGCTTGAGCCCATACAGTGCTTTCTTCAACTTGCAAACTTTGGTGTCTTTTCCCTTCTCTACATAGACAAGGGGTTGGTCTATGTATACCTCTTCTTCAAGCACACCATTCAAGAATGCCGATTTTACATCCATCTGCCTGACCTTCCAGCCATACTGAACAGCAAGAGAAAAAACCAATCTTATGGTTTTTAAACGAACAACATGAGCAAATACTTCGTTGTAGTCATATCCAAACTTCTGTTTATAGCCTTTCACAATAAGACGAGCCTTGTGCTTCTCAACTTTGCCTTGTTCATTTAACTTTGTCTTGAAAATCTACTTTACCCCAATAGACGGATGCCCTTTTGGAAGTTCACACAACTCCCAAGTTTCATTCTTCAAGATAGAATAAATTTTTTGATCCATGGCCTTTCTCCACTTCTCACTTTGAACAGCTTCACTAAATCAGCCCATTCTTCATTCAGGATATCCTGAGTTATGTTGTAGATACCATGTAAAGTCCTCATTTTCTTTGGAGGCGAATCAGACATTCCATTTGATGACGATGAAGAAACACCAGGAGAAAATCTTCTAACAGGAGATATGCTCTCCTCTGGAGCCTGCATCTCCTCTTCTTCAGCTTATGAGCTTTCTTTCTCCCCTTCTCATTCTACTTCTATAAACTTTGCACTTTTCTTCTTCTCAGACCAATCCCACTTTGAATCTTCATCAAACACCACATCTCTATTGATTATGATGTTCTTAGTCATCGGGTTATATAATTTGTAAGCCTTTGACTGCTCACTGTACTCAACGAAGATGCACTTCTCAGACTTCTCATTTAGCTTACCTCTCAACTTCTCAGGCACGTGAGAGTAAGCTACACATCCAAATACTTTCAAGTGGGCAACACTTGGCTTTTCTCCACCCAATGCTTCATGTGGAGTCTTCTCTTGAACACTTTTTGTCAATGACCTGTTCTGTAGGTAAACAGCAGTCATTACAGCTTCAGCCCAGTAACTGTCTGGCATCCCCATAACATTGATCATACTTCTGGCTGCTTCCATGATAGTACGATTCTTTCGCTCCGCCACACCATTTTGTTGTGGCGTGTATCTTGCAGTCAGCTAGTGCCAGATTCCATACTTCTTCATATAGTCTCTAAACTCATTTGAGAGATACTCTCCTCCACAATCAGTTCTGAGTGTATTCAAGTAGAAGTCACTCTGTCGTTCTGCCATAGCTTTGAATTCTATGAAATAACTAAATACTTCTGACTTCTCCTTCATGAAATACACCAATATTTTTCTGCTAAAATCATCAATAAAGGTTAGCACGTATCTCCTTCCACCAATGGAAGCTGTCCTCATTGGCCCGCATACATCAGAATGCACAAGTTGGAGAGGCCTTGAAGCTCTCCATGCTCCTTCTTTTGGAAATGCATTCCTGGAATGCTTCCCAAAGATACAACATTCGCAAATTTTCTCCACCTTCTCAACAACTGGTAAACCACGTACCAATTGGTTTTTTTCATTTCTGACAATGCTCCAAAGTTCAGATGACCAAATCTATGATGCCATAACATAGATTTGTCATTCACAACTGCACTTAAGCAGTTCACTGAGTCACCTCCAAACTTGATAGGGAACATCTTGTTTGGAGTCATCATCACCTTCATGAGCAAAATATGATCTTTATTCCGGATCTCACAAGTATCCTTCTTGAAGTGGATGTCATGTCCCTTCCTCAACAACTGACCTACACTGATCAGGTTGTGCGTCAGTCAGGGCACATAGTAGACATCAGCAATTGTCTCCATGCCCTTCTTAGTCTTCACACTTACTTTTTCGCTACCTTGAACTTGTAGCTTTTTGTCATCACTAGTGCGAACTTCCTTCTGAAGAGATTCATCGAGGCTTACAAATAATTCTCTATTACCGGTCATGTGGTTACTGCAACCACTATCCACATACCAAACTTCATCTACGCCGTTCTCTTTCCTATCGCAAATCAAAAACATATATCACTTCCATCTTCATTCACTTTCTCATGCATAAAAGTGGACTCCTTTCCTTCTATGAGCTCCTTCTGTTTACAGAATCTTGTAGTGTGCCCATACCTTTGACAACTGTAACACTGAACTTGAGATAGTGGTCTTCCTCTCCCTCTACCTCTGCTTGAACCTTCACATCTGTTCTGATAGTTCTGCTGCTGTTGTTGTTGTTTATTTCGATCACCATCTGATCGATCACCTCTTCCTCTAAATGATGATCTTCCACTTCCTCTATAGTTTCCCCTCATAGATAGTTGAGTCTAGAAGACCCGCTCAACTAGAACAACTTCATACTGCTTCATTCTCAATTCGTGAGACTGAAGCGATCCCATCAAACTTTCAAGAGTCAAGGTTGATAAGTCCTTTGATTCTTCTATCGTTACCCTAATATTTTCAAACTTACGAGGAAGGCTTCGTAGAATCTTCTCAATCACCTTCTTGTTCTCCACTAATTCTCCATTCACCAATATCTTGTTCACTAAGGCCACCACTCGATTGAAGAAGTTTTCAATCGATTCTGAATCTTTCATTTTTAGTGTGTCGAACTCACACCTCAAGGTTTGGAGACGCACCAACTTCACTTTATCTTCACCTCGGTAAGTGACATGTAATATATCTCAAGCCTCTTTGGCGGTCATTGCCGATGAAATACGTTGAAAGATAGCTTCATCTCCCGATTGATAGATGAAGTAAAGTGCCTTCTTATCTTTTTTCTTCATCTCCTTTAACTCTGTTAGCTGCCTTGCCGATAGTGTGTTCACATCCACCGGTTCCTCTACTCCGTTTTCTATAAGATGCCATAGATCTTGAGGCTTATACAAGACCTTCATCATGATGCTCCACTTGTGATAATTCTTCCCATCGAAACGAGAAATTTGTAGCTTTGTCAAATCTCCAGACGAACCTTCCATCTTCTTCTTCAATTTTTTTAAACCTCTCTGATACCACATGTTAGGAAATCTTAAAAAAAATTCTATATTCTAATTTATTAAATATATTAATAAATATAATAGACTAAGCAGTATCAACGAAAAGACACATCTCTAATAAAAAAAAACACCCAAAATAAAAATTCCTAATGAAGAAACACACCTCTTTACTCACAAAATAAAAAAAATAATTGAAAATTTTACTTAAAAAACTAATAGTCATAGCTTCTTAGAAAAACTTATAAATATGATCAAATCAGATGTGGAATTTGCTATAAGAATGATTAGTAGATCGGGTTGCTATCAAGGAAGAGTAAATTGGATTTAAGATGATGCTATTACCAACTTAAAGAAAGATGGATAGATCTAAATTTAGGCACTTAGGAATGTTTGGACTGAGAAGAGTAGCAATGCATTACTAGAAAATGGCCAGTGTTGATTGTTAATGCTTGATGTAGCTTGAGTGGAAGTGATGGTGCTAGTTATCCATAGCTTCAAACATTTAAGAAGTGGGATTCAAACGACTTGGTACATCTTGCATAGTTTCCTATTGCCACTCTTACCTAACAACAAGATTGTGATAACCCTAGTTGCTATCAGAATTAAAGAGTCTTGATACTAATTGTGGTGATCCAGTAGTGAGTTTGGTGATTGTGAAAACCCACTTAAGCAGACTTAAGTGAAACTCTAAAACATCAAGGCGTCTTTTCAGATAATGGCGAAATTTTTGATAAGAACTCTGAAGTTAAGCGTGCTCAGGTGGGAGCACTCCCAGGAGGAGTGACATACTGAGAAATTACTTCAAAGGACAAAACTATGATATCTTTTAGGCCAAAGTGGATAATATATTGGTGCTTAAGAGTTTGGACCGTTACAAATGATATCAGAGTAGGCCATAGGATGTTAGATAGGAGCAAAGTGTTATACATGGCAGAGTGTCATTTCATGTGAGTAGCCTTTTGAACTCATGATAGTTAAGGTGCTGCATGGTTGTGGGTATGTAAAATACCAAGATTTCAGTCTCAAATTATTTATTAATATTTAAATAAATTCTGACTTCATATTAAAGATCTGACTCCGTCATTGCGTTCACCACCCCCAAATTAGCTAGGGTTGAAGTTTTGAATGCATTTGGAAGTCGTTAATTTTTAGACGAATATTTTAATATTATTTAAATACCCGAAAATTCGAGTAATTAAATACTCGTCGGATCGAAAATCCGAGTGCCCCATTGTGTTCAGAAGCCCTCAATTAGCTAAAAATAAATATTTTCCAAAAAATATAAAATACCAAGATTTCAGTCTCAAATTGTTTATTAATAATTAAATAAATTCTGACTTCATATTAAAGATCTGACTCCGCCATTGCGTTCACCACCCCCAAATTAGCTAGTATTGAAGTTTTAAACGCATTTGGAAGTCGTTAATTTTTAGACGAATATTTTAATATTATTTAAATACCCGAAAATTCGAGTAATTAAATACTCGTCGGATCGAAAATCCGAGTGCGCCATTGTGTTCAGAAGCCCTCAATTAGCTAGAAATGATATTTTTTAAAATATTTTAGAAAATATTTATTAAGATTAAGTTTAAATAATTAAATTGATTAAAATAAATTAAATAATTATATAATTAATTATTAATTAAGCGCACCGTTTAAAATTTAACTGCCGTTCATCCTTTACTATTTAAATCTGACGGCAAGATCGGACCGTCCGATCAAAGATCGGACGGACCGTCTTCGTCTTCCCCAAAGCACGCGTAACCCTACGCGTGGCACCGGCACAGACGCGTGGCTCGCCTAGCCACACGCGGCACCTCCCGCCATGCCGCTCGCCATCTGTCCCTCCTCACCGATCTAAGAATGAAAATAAATGATAGTTTCAACTCTTTAGCTCTCCATTCGATCAAACCTATTCGTAACTAGGAAGAAGAAGGGGTTGCGAACGAACCTTCTTCCAACACCGTTCAGATTGAGGTACCTCTTATCCTTGTTTCACAATTAAAATTCAATTTGGTGATTCCTAAATTTTCTTGAATAATGATCGATCAAAGGTAATATCATTCCCAATTAATCAAAGTTTAATAAATTAAAATCTGTTTGTCCAGTCGACTCCTCGGATTGCCGTGACATGGTCGCCTAGGTTAGGGTTTTGCATGCGATCTAGGTCATATTAGGTCTTGGTCCAACCGCCAGTGTGAAGGTCCCAGCGCGACCGGTCTATCGGCATGTGGGCTGAAGGAGAACGCTGCCGGGGAGCTGCCGCCAAGTCTTGCCCTAGCCTCCTTCGTCCCGAGCTTTGCCGAGGAAGAAGACGCCTTTTGAACCAGACCGGGTTGTTCCACTGGTTCAAACCTGAACCCTGGCGAACCGGCCGGCTCATTTAGCCCGTAGACCGGCCACGTGTCGACATATAAATTAAACGGGTCGCATCATTAAAAAGGTGGGACCCACTCCAGTTTACTTCGCCAATAAGATTTAGCCACGTGTATAATAGTGGGACCCGCCACCTGAAAAATCTGCAGAAAAACAAAAGATAAATATTAAATAAATATATATAAATCTTATAAATATATAATTAGTATTAGATTAAATATTAAATAAATATATATAAATCTTATAAATATATAATTAGTGTTAGATTAAATATTAAATAAATATATTTAATAGATAAATAAAATATTTAATATACATATATAAATAGATAAATAGATAAATAAATAGGAAATTTGACAATTAAATATTTAATTAATTTAATATAATCTAATAAGATATTAATTATTCAAAAAATATAACATTAGATTTGTAAATAAATAAAAATCAGAAAATAAATATTTCATTTAAAAGTAATGAATTAATTAAACAAAATAATAAGATTTATTATTAATTAATACATTTAATTAAATAAAAATCTTAAAACTTTAAAAATTCATAACTTATAAAATATACATCGAAATAATATAATTAAATACATTAAATTTATCAACAAAAATCAAGAATTATTTTAGTGCCATCTAAATTTCAGTAAGATTAATATTTTGAAAAATGATATTTTAGGATATTAAATAAATCAAAATAGGTTACAAATAATCAATCAATCATAACTTTTAATCCATCAACCCAAACATACCCAATATAGATCTCAAAATACTCAGAAAACCCTAAGAAATATTTTAGAAATATTAATTTTACTGTTTGAAATAAAATGAGACTAATCACAATTAGGACCTAACCCTAATTAAAGATTTTAACCCTAGAAAATTTTCAAATAGTCATAAGTTAGCCATTTTAACTCCAAATTAGGTGATCCAAATATCAATTTAGATCGGGAGAACCTAAATTTCAGTAAACTGCAAAAATATTTAGGATCCAACGGTTAGATCTTCTAATCAACCTTAATCATTCTAAAACTTGATTAGTGAATATTAACAAATATAATAATCCAAATTAAATGATTTCAAGTTTTAAATAACTCATAAAGTAAATTAGAACCTAAATGTATAATTAGATTGATAATTTTATGATTAAATTCACTAATCACTCACTAATCATATTTAACCCTAATTATTAAACATAAAAATTAGATTAGCTATAACTTAACCAATTCATATCAGAATAGAATAAATTCAGATTCTATGAAAATCTTAAATCATAATCTACAATAAACTAGTATAAAATTTATATTTTATTAAAGGTAAAATTATTAAAATACCCTTATAAGGTCAAATTCCCAATTTGACCTTATAAGGTATAAATAACTTAATGAAAATAATTCAAATAAATCAAAATAAGCATAATATTACAAATCATGATAAAAACATTAAATTAATAAATTTTATTATTTTGGCAGATCAAAGAAATTGAAATTTGATTGATTTTGAGTCAAAACAAGTCAGGTACGCAAATTTACTTATAAGTCTTATTTCAGTATTCTTATTTGAGCCATTTTCTATTTGAATATTATTTGCACTGCTTACTGCATTTTAATCTGCAAAAGATTTATATCAAATAGCATGTAACAAAAAGAATGAAACACAGTATATATATTTTGTGGTGTTTGTCTTTGAAGGGTGGAACGCAACACTGGAATCTGTACAGATTGGGCCAGCTAGCAGCCCCTGGGAGTTATATGGAGGGATTTAGCTTCTTGTAGGAAGTAAGCAAATCCAGAGGAAAGACACACCATCAGTTATTATTTTGAGTAAGCTACCGATGGGTGGCGAGATAAGCTTCCTACAGGTTATGCCTATGGGTTTACCCATTTGGGCTCAGGAGTCTATGGACTCGACTTATTATTACAAATGCTTTTAATAAAATTTATTTCATATATGTTGATTTTCACAACTATTTTGTAGGGCAGAAATTGAATTTAGCAATTGCTTTATTTACATGCAGATTTTCAGTCATTTTCATATGTGATTCATATTTTATTTTATTATGTCCTTTTTGAATCATAAAGATGTATATATTTTCAATTAAGATTGAATTATTCTTTAAAGACTCTCGAACTTCGATCCCCGGTCGCCACAGGGTATCTCTTAATCCTGTAGTAGCCACCTCTAGTCCTATCTATCAAATAGATAGTTCTTGGATCTATGTGTGGTTACTGATGAGGATATCAGTTAGTTAAGTTGGGGAGATTGTGAAAACCCACCTAAGCAGTCTTAAGTAAAATTCTAAAACATCAAGACATCTTTTCAGATAATAGTAGAGTTCCCGATAAGAACTCCAAAGTTAAGCGTGCTCAGGTGGGAGCACTCCCAAGATAGGTGACTTGCTATGATGTTATCAAACAATGAGACTTTTTAGGCCAAAGCGAACAAAATATCTTTGTGCTTAAGAGTTTGAGTCGTTATAATGACATAGCAGTCATAAACGATATAATGGAAAGATAATATATGATTATATTAGATGACTATGCACAATACCCCACTTATAAATTAACTATTATAATGGAAAGATAATATACAATTATATTAGATGTAAATTTAGGTATAATTGATATGTATACATATAAACATAGCAGCATAAATGCAAGTGTATTCAATATATTTATCTATTTATAAACACTTATATAGATTATATAAAACTTAAAATAAAGAATGAATAATGTGATCATAAAAATGAATAATGTGATAGTGTTGTGTAAGTACAGAGTTTATTGAATATATTTTTTGTGCGGATCATATAAAAAATAAAAATTAAAAAAAAATATTTTTTAAGGTTTTATTATTTTCCTTCAAAATTTATAAAATTGTAGAGAAGAAGCAGGGGTTGGATCCGGTTTTACTAGAAGGTTAACCCAACCTTTACTAATCTACCTACCGCTCCGTGGGCCTCCGGGTACCTTTGTTTCAATTCGTGAAAAATTTAAAACTTTTCAATAAACGCGCAAATGGATAATTTAAAACTTAATTTTAACTATAAGTCAGTAGCAACTTGCCCCATCATAATAATAAATCTAAATATCAATAAAAAAACTTGCCTAGAAGGGCTTGCGATTAGAAAGGTTCGAACAAGCATTCAAGCCTACCTGGCCACAGAGACGGTCCATGGAGTGATGAGCTGCTCCTCCGTGGCTTGATCCTCACCGTAAACGTCTTCAACGCCGCCAGCCACCGCAGATCTAGAATCTAGATCCAGAACAGACTTTCCGTCCGCCCTGAGATCTTTCATCATGCTCTCCATCGAGACGCCCCTTCCGTTCCCTTCTCGTAATCCGCCGCAGCAGCGCACCTCCGCCTTTACAGCCGCCCTAAGCTTTCTCCGCCACTCTCTGCTCCTCCCACCGCTTCTCTGCTCCGGAATTTAAAACCGGAGTTACTTATAGAAGAAAACCGCTCAAAAATAGATCTGGAACGGAACACGAGAAACGCTCCCGACTTGTTTTATGGTCATCCATTCAAAAATTGAGGAAAAAGAAGTGTACTGATTTCAAATGCCTTAAAATCAGCCACGACGAAGCTAGGATCAGATTTTTTATTCAAAAAATCAGAAAATAAAACTTGAATTCTCTTTAATTTTCCCTAATTTATGAAGAGTGCCAACAGGGAATACAGATTTACCGGAAAACAGCTCTTGCTCAGCGATAGCATGTTTTCCTTCTGACAGCGAGAGGAGAGAAGGGGGGGGGAGAGCGCTCAGCCGTCTCCACTCCTCGTTCGGAACTTGCCTGGTAGAACAAATGGAGGCAGAGAGAGAGAGAGGGAGAGAGGAAAGAGAAGCTGTGTGGCTAACGTGCGAGCATTATATATTGGCTACTCTACTCGGTGATGTTGGGCTCATTCGCGGAATCGTTTTCCTGTTCTATTTCTCAATATCTATTCGCAGCGAGGTCTGCGTCACCTTAACGTGGGAGCACTTTAGCAGGTTTGTATAACTGTGCCGCGGTTGAGTATATCCTATATACTATAAACCGAAAAACAAAATAATTATATTATAATATATTTAAAAATCAAATAGGTCTCTCATGTTGTGTAGTCACGTAAATAAAGTTACGTAAAATTATTATATTTTATAAAGATGTGCTTACAAGAATGACCTTTGTACTCTATAAAGTGTCCATATCTTCTATACTACTATAAGTAATATATGGCATTTATAGAGCTCAAGTAAAATATTAGCAAAGTATAAACTTTAGCATATGGAAGTGTTTGAGATATAAGCCAATGCTGCATGTCATTGGATGAGCTTAACAGTGATGGCAGCAGTACCTTTGAAGTACTCATAGATGGGAGATGAGGAGATTTTGGATGGGATAAGAGGAAAACTTATAAAATAATGTTTTTGGTCACCCCATTATGTAATTATTGTAAGAGAGAAGACGAGTGAATTATAGGTTTTTTGATATTCTCATAATAAAGAAGGACAAATAATATTCTATGCTTTAAAGAAATGTGAAGAATAATAAAAAGATAAAAGCTTTTACAGATTTTTAACTAATTTTAAGAGTAAGGTTTCTTAAATTTTATATTTTTACTAAAGCTTATACAAATTACTTAAAATAATTAAATAATATTTTCTAAAAATAATTGAAAATTAAAAAAAATATCAAAAAGGTGAGAGAAAAATTTTGAAAAAGATATGAAATAAAATTATATATAATAAAGTAACATAAAAGTTTGTAATAGTTTGTAATGTTATAAATATAGGATATTTAAATTTAATATATAAGAAGAAATAAATCATTTCAAAAATAATAATTTATGAAATTATTGAAATTTTTGAAATGTAGGCTCTTTGCTAATCCAGACTAATCAGCTAACTGGCACATATCTAAACAGATATTTGATTTTACTTCTTTTTTGTTATTTTTATATTTTAAAGTTTCTAATGTTCATTTATTCTCCCAAACCAAATTATTCAATTATTCAATTATTTATTTATCATTAATCAAATTATTCAAGCAATACATGTATTTTATACAAAATTTAGATAAATAATATTTATTGAAATATAATTGCATAAATTAATAACTAAATAATTTTTTTTGTGAATATTATTATAGTCCAATAATTAAATTCAAGAATTGTTATCAAATATCTTAAATTCAATTTTTATTACTTTGTCTTAAAAAAAAAATAGAACTTTTAAAATTGGGAAATTTTGAGATAATCTTGCTAAAAAAGTATATATCGAAGGGTAATTTCGGAAGTCCAGCTGAAGATATCTGCTGCGAAGTCTCTCAAATCGACTACCTTTACACTTAATGCTCCCGAGCTACCTAGGTATCCGCTGCCGGCAGGTCTCCCTTCCCTTCATTCGCATCGGCCTCTTCTTCTATCCCGCCTTCATGTCATCAATCACCTCCTCCAATGCTACGATCTCCCCTTCCACCACTCGAATCGGTTGGATCGGCACCGGCGTCATGGGACGTTCCATGGCCGCCCGCATTCTCTCCGCCGGTTACCCTCTCACCGTCTTTAACCGATCTCCGTCAAAGGCACAAACCCTCCTCGATCAAGGCGCCCGCATGGCGAACTCGCCTCTCGCCGTCGCTCGATCCTCCGACGTGGTATTTATGATCGTAGGATACCCCTCCGACGTTCGCCGTGTCGCCCTTGATCCCGATTCCGGCGTACTTTCAGGCCTGTCAGCTGGATCCTTCCTCGTCGACATGACCACCTCCGATCCAACTCTCGCAATCGAGATCTTTGAATCCGCCCGCGCCGCCTCCTGTTTTTCCGTAGATGCTCCTGTCTCAGGAGGCGACCGAGGCGCTCGTGACGGTACTCTCTCGATTTTTGCTGGAGGTGAAAAGGCTGCTGTCGGGCGCTTGACCCCTCTGTTCCAGCTCATGGGTACCGTGAGGTACATGGGCGGCCCTGGATCGGGGCAGAGGGCTAAGCTCGGGAACCAGATCGCGATTGCTTCCACCATGGTGGGGCTCGTCGAGGGGATGGTGTATGCTCACAAGGCCGGGCTCGATGTCGGGAAATGGTTGGAGGCTGTGTCAACAGGGGCTGCAGGGTCTAAATCTCTGGATCTCTATGGAAAGAGGATCCTGGAGAGGGATATGGAGGCCGGCTTCTTTGTGCGTCACTTCGTCAAGGACCTTGGAATCTGTCTGAAGGAATGCCAAAGCATGGGGTTGGCCTTGCCTGGGCTTGCGCTGGCACAGCAGCTCTATGTGTCGCTGGTGGCACACGGAGAGGGAGGGCTGGGGACGCAGGCGTTGATTCTGGCAATAGAGCGGCTGAACAATACTTGTCTGAATAAGACTTCCGAAATCAAGTGATCCTTGTGGTAAAATTTCCTCCTTTTTGTTGAGATTGTTGCTGCATAACACTGAAATATTTAGTATTGTTCCATGTTACATTTAGCTTAATCATTTGATCAAACTCCTATTTCTAGGGCACTTGTATCGTAATGAAATTTGTATGTAAAAGATGAGTGGGTGTTAGGGTTTAGAGTTTATGAATGTTTGGTTCAGCGCAGCATGTGCCATGTTATATTATTAGGAGATAGTATCAATTAGGATAGTTTAGGAAACTCCAATTTGATTTAGTCAATTCATACTTATAACACAATTTGATTTTACTGAGGGCAATAAAGGCCAACCTAATATCTACCATAGCGATGATGGTGATGGGGTGTCATCAAGCTTAAAGTTTATGAGGGTTCATTGGATCATCTATGCCAAGTGTGCGCTCATTGAGCATTAAATCATTAAGTGGAGAATCTGTATGAACAAAGTGGTTTGCCAAAAAATCAGCTAAGGCTCGCCCATTTATGGCACATTGGGCTACGAACAAGATATAAAGCTAATTTATTATATAAACCTTCGTATTAGGGGACCTATTAAGGTTGGGCAAGTCGCGAGATACCATAAAGGGTTTATCTTTGAGATTTAATGAATTTTATGCAGTAGTAATTTCGTTGGAGTGTGTTTATTGCAAAAAACAATTTCAGATAATGTTTCTTGTTAGGAGCAAACTTAATTTTGGTTAGAATTAACGGTGTCTGAGTTAGTGCATCACATTTCTTTATTGGATTCTTATTCCAGGGCTGGCAAATTGCCAAGGGGACTCATTTAGATAGATACTTGTGAATGGGAAATGAGGTTAAACATGGCTTGAGATTATAGATGACTTTCTAACACCTCTCATCCCAATGAAAATTTGAGTCATTTTTAAAATGAGGACTAAATGCCTTGCACACACTTAGCAAATTGAAAATATAACATAAAAAAAGATAATCTTCCATGCAAGGACATTAATTGTGTCAAATTGTTATGATGTAGATCAATTGGATCATCAAAGGAGGTTTACATAGAGTCTCGATGGGTTTCGGGGCAAGGCTGCACCATCAAATAGCAAGCCAGGCGCCTAGGCGCACACCGGGCACCCAACAGCACAGTGGGCCCAAGCCCGAGGCTTGGGCGCCCAGACTCCTGTAGCGGATCAATCTGAAGCAACGTGTCCCATGAGTTGTTTAGGGCATTTTAGGGTTTGCTTTATGGCACATATATAATAAGCCTAACTTATTTGGATGGGTTTAGTGTGTGAAATTTTTGTGAGAACTCTGGGTGGAAACTAAGAATCCTAAAACTCTAGAGTGAGAGTTGTAGAAAAATTGGAAGAGGAGAAAAATAGAAAACTCAAAAGCGGCGATTCCTTCCTTCCTCTAGTGATTGAGAAATTCTTTGTAGCCCTGTATTCATCTCTTTGATAGTTAATTTTTTTGTGGTGGTTTTTCTCATTCTTGAGTTTTCCACATAAAACTTTCTATGTTTGAATGCTTGTATCTTGTGCTGTGATTTATTTCTTGCTTGTGTTGTTAGTTCGTTTATTGCTTTAGTGACTCTTAGCAGTCAAACCCCTGATCTCATCTTTAACTCAAATTTGTAGGGTTTTATTTTGAAAATTCACAAGTACTTTATTTGGAATCTAAAGCTTAAATCAAAGATGCCCAATTTAAAATATAACATAAAAAGCTGCGAATCTTCCATGCAAGTACTTTAATTGGGTCAAATTTTGTTAGGCTTTATTTTGAAAATTTATAAGTACTTTAATTGGAATCTAAAGCTTAAATCAAAGATGTCCTTAGTGTTGGATATTGAATATTGAGAACCTTCTTATAAACATGTTAAATTTTCACATTTAAAATCTTCAAGCAGACACTCCAAATGCTTGAACATGTGGAGGCCAGTCCCATTCAGACCCAAAGGTGAGCTGTCCTAATGCTCTATATCTCTATGAGGATTAAATTTGAGAAATAATTAGTATTGAAACCCCAAAATTTATGAAATTTGATAATGATTATTACCATTATCTCAACCTACAGATATTGCCACTTAAATCACTTATAATCTATAATTACAATTGTAACTTCCTGAAATTTAAATATTGATTATTAGGCTTCAAAACCCACAGTAATATTTGGTTTGAAGCATTCTTTAATTCTTTAATGTACATTATTATCAAATGAGGATTGAAGATAAGAATATTTATTTTTTTATTGTTGCTGCAAAATTTTCTGTCTCAGAATAACTACCATCCACATGCCAGCAAGTCTTGTCTGTTTGAAAAAGTAATGGGAAGGTCAGCCGTGAACCCAAGCTGATGGTATGTTGAGATCTTCACAAATCACCCATCTAATAACTGTACCAGAAACAATGTAGAGCCGTTTTTATTTTTTGAAAATATTACGATCTTAACTCAATTCATTCCAAAAAATGGAATAATACAACAGAAAGGGCCCTTAGCCCAAGGAAGGAAACCATCCAGTAGCCTTTTTGCGAGCAACCACAAGCCTTGGGGTCATCACTGGCTCAAGGTGCCCCACCCAGATCGACCCAACCAACAATCTTTATTCTTTTGAAACTTAATGATCTTCTAATAAATGTCTGATGGCATGAAATTTTGCCTCTTCACCACCACTCTCTCCACACAAGTCAACATGCGCATGGCATAAGAACTTGAGGAGGGATTCATCAACTCATTATAGCAGGTCTCTTGATGGCTTCTTACTATCTTTGTGGCTTCTATATTGTCGTATCACTAAAGCAAGGGGAAGGTAAGACCCTGTAGTCTTACCTTCTTAGATTCAACAAGGCTAGCGAGCAGCCCCTGTTTACTCAATGACAATCCACGTGGCAGAGCTGAGATCTTTACAACATTTAAGTAGGTGGTATAAATAAAGCATCGTTCTTATTTAGTGGTGCAACCGACATGCTTGAAGCTAACAAGTCCTTTGCATGGCAAGCTATAACAACCTAAGTCAGATTCAGTCATTGAACAACCAATATCATTTAGTGATCATCATTTATATCGTTGAATGATGAAAATGTGGCTTTTTAGATCGGTGAAGTTTCCTTAGTATCCTAAGTTTTGTCCAGTGAGTAAATGTGAAATTGGTGGGAAATTCGGGTCAATTATTTGAATTGGACGACCAATTTTGCTCATGCAGTTTCCCCATCCCTTATAAGCCCACTACAGGTGGGATGATGATTTGGGTCTCCTTTTCCTTCACCAAAAACCTAATCCTATCTCCAACTCTCCTCCACTTGTTTCTCAAGCTTAAAGAGGGGGTATTGACTGCAATGAGCTTGTTTTGGAGTGCTCATGATCAATATAGTGTGGCTGGTTTTGCGAGCACTGGGCATCCGACAACTGTCTTCACTGATTGGTGTTTGACCATTTTGTCTAGATCTATCTAGAATCTCATAGATCTATATTTTACGGGCCTTTTACATGTGAATCTTGGGCCTAAAATTTGTTTGATTGATTTTTTTTTTCAGTATTGAGCATTACATGTGCGTTTTCTATGATGGTAGATACATATGTTAGGGTTTTCGGGGGTTGTGTGACCCCCCACAATTTCTAGGGCTGAAACTTAAAATTTTCAGACTCTACAAGATTCACTGAGCGAAAACATTTAGCCCCAAACTATGTATGCTTCCCCGGAATTGGAAAGTTCTAGCATTTAGCCCCAAACTCTTTATTTTTTTTCATGTAGCATTTTGTAAATATTATGTGAATAGTACTATGTATGCTTGGACAGGCATCGAGTGAAGGGGACCATCTTCGACGCGGGTCCCGCCGCCGATCCCGCCCGGACCCATACCGGTCTTGACATTTCAGTTTTATTTTATGCATTTATTTTCGTCTGTTTCAGTTTTATTTTCGCATTTATTTTTGTCCGTTTCATGTATTGATCGGAGCGACCAATATTAGCCCATCAATCGTTTATTAAAAACACTCTAAGGTCTATATTGCTTTGAGGATATTATAAATACCAAAAATCTGTATGTTAATTTCAGTTTTGATAAATAAAAATTCTGAGTTTTCTCCAAACAGCGAGAACGGCTCTTGTTTCCTTCCGGGGAAACCCTAGTTTTCAAATCCTCCATCTCCAAACCCTAGCCGCCACCTTCCGGACCCCTCCCCTTGCTGCCTTCGGACCTCTCCCTGCGAGACAACCGATGCCACCACCCCAGCTGCTGCTGCCCGATCGCCGCTGTCCAGCCGCTGCTGCCAGCCACCGCCACCGCTGCCCAACCGCAGCTGCCCAGCCGCCGCCGATGCCCAGTGCTGCTGCCAACGACGCCGCTGCCCCTGCTGCTGCCCCTACTGCTGCTGCCAGCAACCACCGCTGCCGCTGCCAGCCGCCACTCACCGCTGCTACCCCTGCTGCGGTTGCCAGCCGCAGTTGCTGTCTCTGCTGTCGCTGCCCCTTGCTGCGGCTGCCAGCCGCTGTTGCTGCCCCTGCAGCCGCTGCCCAGTCGCCGTCGCTTGCCCCTGCAGCCGCTCCCCAGCCTGCTGCCGCTGCCCCAGCCACCGCCGTCCAGCCGCCTCCACTGCCCAGCCGTCGTTGCCCCTAGCACCGCAAGAAATCTACTCGGATCACCATTCTTGCTCCCGGTTTAAAACCGGCGTGTGTTTGTTCTTCCAATACCCTAAACTGAATTATTTTAATTATTTTTTCGTGCGATTTTCGGGTAGAAATTATTTGTAGGAGCGCAAATCTAAATCTGGTCGCTGCGAGTGATTTCAGAACGGAAACACCTCCGAACACGCCCACATGGCAAGTACAACTCGAAGTGCGAGTTACCTTTCCGGACCGGAGCCTTTCCTTTGATCTGAAATCGGTGCCGACCGCTCTTCCTGTTCGTTACTTAGGACACCCCATTGCCAATGAAAGTTATTTTCAAATTACTGTGGAATCTTCTGCATGCAATGCTGAAGCTTAATTGATCTGAAGCGGCTGCGCGAAAAGTGCTTAAAATTTTAAATACATCTTAAAAAATCTGCATTCACAAGCATTCACGAACTCTATGATTGCATTAGAGCCTAACAACACCAAACCCTACTGTTGCCCTACATCAAATTTGGTATCATAGAGGGCTCCGAAATTTTCTCAAATTTCGGAATCCTATTCTCCTAAGGTTCACATCACTGCATACATAGAAGTCAGGAGTCTAGGAAAATTGCATCCATCATTGCATGCATCTGAGGAGTGGTAGGACAATTAGCATGGGTAGCCACAGTCAACACTTAGAGTCTGAGATGCACCAACCGCAGGAGAAATTCGATGTTGAGCCCTGATGAACCTATCTGGTTCAGGAACTTCCGCATGGAATGGAACGCAGAGAAACACCACCTGAGGGAAAAGATGAACACCTTGAGAGCAGATATGAGAGGAGTTATATGACAGGTGAACCAACTGGAACACACGGATAGAGGATCTAACCCGCCTGGTTCAGGAGGAGAACCATCCACGAATCGTTTCCTGACTCGAGTGGATGCCCCTCATGAGGATCTGGACCCACATCTAGGTTCACATGATTTACACCACGAGCGAGATGATGATAGACTAACTCTAGAGATAGATCAGAGAGCGCGCACACCGAGGCCTAGACCTGCTGGACCTCAGGATATTAGATATGATGACGCCTTTAGGGCCCGACCTGATGCCCGTTTTGGTGATCAGCGCTGGGAGGAAGAGAGACCCATACCTACTTGGCATAGAGATGTGAGAAGTCCTGTTCGAGCCATCCCTCGAGAGGATTATTACGGACCACCTCCCAGAGGTCGGGATGGCCGCCGCGAATTCCCACCCAGGGAACGCGATGACTACCCCCGATTTGAGGATGACTTTGATAAACTTGTGCGAGATAGATGCCCAGACCTTACACGTGTTCTCAAGCTAGACCCTCCTAGCTATGATGGCACGATGGACCCCAAGATTTTCGCAGACTGGGTTCTCGACATAGAGAGTTATTTTGACTGGTACGGTATGTGCGAGGATCAAAAGGTCCGCTTTGCTAAGATGAGACTCACCCTGAAAGCAAAGACCTTTTGGCTAGGAAAAGAGAGATAGATGGAGTACGATGGGCTTCCTCCAGTGACTACCTGGGCTGAGATGAAAGCCCTATTGGAGGCCCAATACATACCTGCATACCACATGAGCCGATTACGCGACGAGCTGACCGCATTGCACTAGGGCACTAGGACCGTCCCAGAATATTACGCCGAGATGAAAGATCTCATGATACGCTGCCGCATCTGTGATTCTGAGCTGGACACCTTATCCAATTTTAAGTACGGATTGAGGCCAGAGATTCGTAGCGAACTCATTCGCTACGACGTATATAATTTGGAAGGCACTGTGTCTATTGCGACTGATATAGAGACATATCAAAAGAGTCGCAATAAGACATCTGGGACGACTAGGATCGATAGACGGGATGACTCGAAGGCTCGAGGTGATGGAGCCAAAACTACGGCGTGGCCACGAGAGAATATAAGGGGAAGGCCCCCGTAGGAGCTGTCAGTCTGGCACGCATTAAGTACCTCAGATGTGGTACGTTTGGGCACTATGCCAGGAATTGCACCAAGCAACTCACCACATTATTGATTAAGAAGGCTAGTGACGATGAGTCTTCCCCAGCCAGAATTGATGATGTTGGTGTTGTGTTGAATGAGCTTGACTTAGGGGCCCCCGGTGATGAATAGTTGACCCGAGCCTCCTAGTGGTGAGATGTATGATGGCCACACCCCGTGAGTCTACTGATTATTGGAGGACCAACATCTTCCAAGCCTTCTTCCGAGCCGGGGAGAAGTCATGCATATTAGTGATTGATAGTGGCAGCTGCATGAATGTTGTGGCAGAGTCCGCACTTGCGCGTTTAGGGATCACTGCTGAGCCCCACCCGTCACCTTTTCAGGTAGCTTGGGTTACCAAGACTACCATTCCTGTGATGCGCAGATGTCTCGTACCCATCATGATCGGACCCTATACTGATCGGATCTGGTGCAATGTCATGCCCATGGATGTTTGCCACGTTCTTTTAGGGAGACCATGGTTGTATGACAGGGACATGACTATTCATGGCAGGACCAACACAAGTTCATTCATGTTGAATGGGCAGAAGGTGGTCCTGAATCCTGTCAGACCCTTAGCCTCACACCCAAGACCGAAACCCACCAAGGAGACCCTTCCACCCACAGAATAGAAGAAGGCCTTGAATATTATCCAGGGAGTTGAGTTAGAGAGAGAGAGTTTTGCGAATGGCATCCTTTATGCCCTAGTGGTACTCTAGTCATCTGGACTGGTACCTGACATCACCCACCTTCCTGAATCTGCCAGGAAGCTTCTTGAGGAGTTTCAGGATGTCCATCCTGAGGAGTTGCCTGCTGGATTACCTCCCATGAGGTTAATCCAGCACGCCATTGATTTAGTCCCTGGCTCCTCCCTACCCCATTTGCCTCACTACCATTTAGACCCCGCAGCGCACGCTGAGCTGCAGAGGCAGATCACTGAGCTATTAGACCGTGGATTCATTTGTCATAGTATGAGTCCATGTGCTGTTCCAGCCCTTCTTGTCCCCAAGAAGGATGGAACATGGCGCATGTGTGTTGACAGCCGAGCTGTCAACCGAATCACTGTGAAGTACAGATTCCCCATTTCACGATTAGACGACATGTTAGACATACTGAGTGGTGCCGCTATCTTCTCAAAGATAGATCTGAGGAGCGGATACCACCAGATTAGGATTAGAGAGGGAGACGAGTGGAAGACTGCCTTCAAGTCGAAGGAGGGATTGTATGAGTGGCTAGTGATGCCCTTTGGATTATCCAATGCCCCAAGCACCTTTGCTCGGATGATGACTCATGTCTTCCAGCCCTACATGGATAAGTTCATCGTCGTTTATTTCGATGACATTCAGGTGTATAGCCGCTCTAGCGATGACCACCTGGGTCATCTTTGCACCATTTTCGAGCTCCTGCGAGCCGAAAAGCTGTACATCCACATGAAGAAGTGCACATTCTTCGTGGAGTCCGTCATCTTTCTGGGTTACATAGTAGGCTCCTCGGGAATCTCCGTTGATCCTGAGAAGGTGAAGGCTATCATGGAGTGGCCCACGCCATAAAACATCCATGATGTGCATAGCTTTCACGGCCTGACCACTTTTTACAGACGTTTCATAAAGGATTTTAGTGGTATCATGGCCTCTATCACAGAGTGTACTAAGAAGGGAGAGTTCAAGTGGTCATCTTTTGCTGAAAAAGCATTTTAGCTTATCAAGAAGAAGATGTCATCTGCCCCACTGTTGAGATTGCCAGATTTTGGCAAGACCTTTGAGGTGTCTTGCGATGCTTCCGGCGTTGGGATTGGTGGAGTCCTCACCCAGGAGGGCCACCCTGTGAGATATTTCAACGAGAAACTCTCAGGCCAAAAGCTAAATTATTCTAATTATGAGCGTGAGTTTTACGCTTTATGCAGAGCTTGAGACACTGGAGGCACTACCTGTTGCCAAAGGAGTTTATCCTACACTCGGGTCACCAAGTTCTTAGATATATAAACTCGCAGCACAAGCTTAGCCCATGCCAAGCAAAGTGGGTGTCTTTCGTACAGGAGTACGACTTCGTACTCAAACATTGCAAAGGGAAGGATAACACACCCGCTGATACTTTGAGCAGAGTTACTCTTGTCCTCACAGAGATGAGAGCACATGTGATAGGCTTTGAGCGCATGATTGAGGATTATGTCACATGCCCTGATTTTAGTGGCATCTATAGTGCTCTAACCGCCGACCCATACCACGACACTACGGACTACGTCATTCGGGACCAGTACCTATTTAGGGGCACACAACTATGCATTGCTAATACGTCTATGCGCAATTTTATAGTATGGGAGTTGCATGGTGGAGGAGTAGGAGGACATTTTGAGAGGGACAAGACAGTAGATCTTGTTCATGAGAGATTTTACTGGCTAGGGATGGTGAGGTTTATCGCTCAGATTGTAAGAAGCTGCAGGGTGTGTCAGGTTGCAAAGAGAAATAAGCAACCAAATGGATTGTACACCCCTCTACCCATTCCTTCGATCCCTTGGGAGGATGTCAGTATGGACTTTGTGCTAGGACTACCACGCACACAGCGTCAGCCACGACTCCATCCTGGTGGTAGTAGATCGCTTCTCCAAGATGGCATATTTTATCCCGTGCCGCAAAACTGACGACGCCTCTGCCATGGCGAAACTTTATTTTAGAGAGGTGGTAGCTCATAGGGGTGTACCCAAGACGATAGTGACTGACAGGGATGTCAAGTTCACGAGCTATTTCTGGAAAACCTTATGGCGTCTTATGGGAACCAAGCTCATGTTCTCAACAGCCTACTGCCCGCAGATCGATGGCCAGCCTGAGGTTGTCAACCGTAGCCTAGGGAATCTGCTGAGATGTCTGGTTGGGGACCACAAGGCTAATTGGGATCTGATCTTACCACACTCCCAGTTAGCCTACAATAACTCATTAAATCGGTCAACTGGGATGTCTTCGAACGAGATAGTTCACGGCCATAGGGCTAGGGTTCCTTTAGATTTATTTCCCCTATCGTACACTCATAGGACGAGTCAGTTTGCATCAGAACTTGCATTACAATTGCATGAATTACATAAGGAGATTGAGCGCAGATTGCACAACAACTACGATCATTATCAGCTGCAAGCTGATGCCAGACGAAGGGACACTTCTTTTGAGGTAGATGACTTGGTGATGGTGCAACTAAGTCCGAATAGGCTTCCCTCGAGAAGCCTGAAGAAGCTGGCCGACAGAAGAACTGGACCATACAGGGTGACGAAAAGGATTGGTACGAATGCATACTAGTTAGCCTTGCCATGTGATTGGGGAGTACATCTAGTGTTCAATTTGGCTGATTTGACCCGATTCTACGGACACCCATTGGGACCTGAGGAGCCTTATGCAGATAGTTCCGAACCGAAACGTATGAGAGAGCAGTGTGTTATTGAGGATATAGCTCCACAGACAACCATGCTTACTTGTTCCCCTACTACTACCACCTCTGATGGTAGCACCCCAGCACCAGATGACAGAGCTTCAGTTGAAGACCTATTGCTGATACCGAAGTCCACAGACAGACTACCCTGAGGAGATTCACTGCCATAGCTGATTCTGGATGAGGAGACAGTTGCCACTACTGAGGGTGGCTTTCAGAGATGCTTGGTTCGTTAGAGAGGACGACCCGACACGGAGGATAGTTGGGTACTTGCATAGGAGATTGAGAGATTGGATGCTGACCTCTTAGCCCGCTACCACACAGACCACTCACTGGTGATGTGTGCTTTTGAGCGGGGGAGAGTTGATGGGGACCATCTTCGATGCGGGTCCCGCCGTCGAGCCCGCCAGGACCCATACCGGCCTTGACATTTCAGTTTTATTTTATGCATTTATTTTCGTCCGTTTCAGTTTTATTTTCGCATTTATTTTTGTCTGTTTCATGTATTGATCGGAACAACGAATATTAGCCCACCAATTGTTTATTAAAAACACTTTAAGGTCTAGATTGCTTTGAGGGTATTATAAATACCCAAAATCTGTATGTTAATATCAGTTTTGATAAATAAAAATTCTGAGTTTTCTCCAAACAGCGAGAACGGCTCTTGTTTCACCCGGGAAAACCCTAGTTTCCAAATCCTCAATCTGCAAATCCTAGCCGCCACCTTCCGGACCCCTCCCCTTGCTGCCTTCGGACCTCTCCCTGCAGGACAGCTGCTGCCACCACCCCAGCCGCTGCTGCCCCTGCTGCTGCTGTCACTGCCAGCCGCCACTCACCGCTGCTTCCCCTGCTGCCGCTGTCAGCCGCAGTTGCTGCCCCTGCTGTCGCTTGCCCCTGCCGCCGCTGCCCAGCCGCCTCCACTGCCCTGCCGTCGCTGCCCTAGCCGCCGCAAGAAATCTACTCGGATCACCCTTCTCGCTCCCGGTTTAAACCAACGTGTGTTTGTTCTTACCATACCCTAAACTGAGTTTATTTAATTATTTTCTCGTGCGATTTTCGGGTAAAAATTATTTGTATGAGCGCAAATCTAAATCCGGTCGCTGTGAGTGGTTTCGGAATGGAAACGCCTCCGGACACACCCGCATGGCAAGTACAACTCGAAGTGCGAGTTACCTTTCCGGACCGGAGCCTTTCCTTTGATCTGGAACCGGTGCTGACCGCTCTTCTTGTTCGTGACTCAGGACACCCCATTGCCAACGAAAGTTATTTTCAAATTACTGTGAAATCTTCTGCAGGCAAATGCTGAAGCTTAATTGATCTTAAGTGGCTGCGCGAAAAGTGCTTAAAATTTAAAATACATCTTAAAAAATCTGCATTCACAAGCATTCACGAACCATAGGATTGCATTAGAGCCCGACAACACCAAACCCTAGTATTGCCTTGCATCATTGAATCCTTAGGACTAACATATTTGTATGAGGACATTGTATCTGTAATTAATTAAACAACTTATTTTTTATTTAAATAATGTCTTTTATAATACTTCCACTTGGGATGCATTCTGATTTCTCTGCAGTTTCACTAGACCTTGGAATGCTAAACAATCAAATGATTGGATTGGCAATATGCAACGTTCTCATATGAAACAACCTAAGAAACCAACCTGGCATCAATCAACAATGCTAGATTTGATAGTAACTTGATATATCCTTGCTACCGACAAGCCTTAAGTAGATATCAACTATGGCACCATTCAATAATGCTAAATTTAAAGCATCAAACTGGTAACACGTTAGAGTAGCATGCGCAGAAGAAGGTTATTTCATTTTAAATAATGAATTTACAAAAATTTACCTGAAGGCACAACTCATGCAGCAAATCTACACAAAACAAGCAAAAAGATGACAAAAATAAGTACAGAAGTAATAAACTTGGAGGGCCACATACTCTGAAAAAATCAAGATCAACAACAGAAGATAATCCTAAAGTCAAGAAAAGTCAAAGAAGCCATTAGCAGAACTGTAATCGACTCGTGGGAAACCCAGAATTACATATTGACGAAGTAACAGATACGGAGAGCAAAGAGTTGCAACTCCTAAAACAGAGGGTTTGTTGTTGAGGGAAAAGAATATCATGCTTATAGTTGAAGAACACTCTTTCTTCTTATCAGTTTTATACAAATTTTGATTTATTTAGGGGTTAGCATGAGCTGCTTATTCAATGATGATTGTGTTTGCTTGGAAATTAATTGATGACTCTTTTATATATTTACTATTACTTGTAGCTGTTATATGCTTATAACTATAAACAAACGATGGTTTTAAAAATTACCGCAGCGTCCAATATTTGTACTTTTTGGTAGTAGTCTTTGCTATCAAGAATTGGTTATGGAGTTTCAAACTCTTAATAAGAAAATTATCAAAATAGTTTCTTGATTTTTACAAATTATTCAATTTTGTCTTGTTTTCTTGTCCTTCTGTTTTCTTTCCCTCAAATCTCGCCATGAAAATTCCGAAGTTAAGGGTAAAAGCGTAATTCAGTCGAGCGATTTTTATACCCAAAGGCATAACATAATTTCTCTCCGAGCATTTTGCGATCCCTCGCGCCCGAGCTCGTCCTCCTGCGTCGGCACGTACGGCAGATTCACGATGATGATGTCCATCGCACTCGAGAGGAGTTTCTTGATCCCGACGCAATGTCGGTGTCGACAATTCTCCGCAGACAAATTAACTTTGGAAAATGCTATAGTGCCTCCCCAAATGCCCCCATTTTTTTCGGATGACATGGCAAATGACGTGGCATAGTTGCCACGTCATCTTAATAACATAAATCCCCGTAACCTAATAATCGCAGCTGTAACAACCCAATGTCGTTATTTTTTTAAAATTAGGTCAGAGCCCGCTTCAGACATCAAAACTCTGGGGAATTTTTAAAATTATGGCAAACAAAAATACCCTTAGATAAAAATAATTTTTAAATCAAAATACCGTAGTTTGGGAGAATTCAGATAACGAAAACTCCCATTTTAATTTTCTGAATTAATTAAATCTAATAAATCAAGAATATTGAAATGCGTGTCATAATTCATCGATTTTAGTGTCGTTGTGTTAAGTATATTATTTAAAGGCTGCTCGAGAAGTTTCATCAAATTCTGAGCGCCGGATTTATTGTGGTTAATTTCTGAAGTTTTTAAACTTCAGAAATTAATTAAAATAAAATATTTGTCAGAATCGAAAGTTTTCGGCGCGAGGGTGTTCGTCATGTCATAACACACCTCGGTGTCAAGTTTTGTTGTATTTGGACGCCGAACGGCTGAAAAATACAAATAATTTAACTCTAATTAATATGTAAGTTTTTATTTATTTATTCCCCCTCTCTGTTTTTCCACGACTCGCCCCGACAGGCTTCTGGCGCGGAACCTTCCGCGCCAGGAAGGGGCCGCCTGCGCCGTTTTTTGCGCAGGCTGTTCGGCCCCATCATGTTTAAGCCTTCGTCGACGAACCGTTCTGTGCGGGAACACCAGGTACTCCTCCTTCAATTTAACTCCCATATAATCGATTCTCATACATCCTAAAGGTATCCTACTCCTCCTGTGAGTTCAATCGAGCGCTTCATGTTCGATTGAACTCAGATTTTGAGAAGTGGATGCCCGTCGGTCACAGTCCGTCAGTCGCACTTAGAGCATCATCTGGTTCTTCCCGTGCTAATTGAACGAGCTCGTCTCCTTCCTGAATGAATAACCTCGGCGAGGCCTTCTCGCCGGTGTGCGGGTTACGTCCAGGGACCGACCGACGAGATGAGAACCAGGTTGCCCTAAATGCTTCCCCCTTCGGCTTGGCTTGTTATCGGGGATTCCGTGCGTGCGTTGTCTGAGCGTGCGATTTTTTTTTAAGTTTAAATAGAACTTAGCATCTTAATTATTAATTTTATTAATGAAATAATTAAACTAATAATTAAGAGAATTTAATTTTTTTTGCAGTTATCATTTATAAACTTTTGTATCCCAATTAATTTTGCTTTCTAAATAAATGCTGTGTATTATTAAATGCTAAATATTGACCTAATTTAATAATTTATTTATGCTATTGGATGATGTGTAAATAAATTAATTTCTTAATATTTACATAATTTGTTTTAATCATAACCTTAAAAGTACAACTCCAAATAATACAAATTTATATATTATTTTGATCACAAAAATGTGAGGATCAATAATATGAAATTTAATTTTAATTTTGAAAAATATTTTAATGAGTCAATATTTAGGATTAATTAATTAATTTTAAAATTAATATTAATCTTTCTTGTGACCTATTTGATCAATTGATTTCCAAATCAAAAGATCAAATAGTCCATTTTACTCATAAAAATGTGATGATCAATAATATGGAATAAAATCCAACATTTGAAACATAATTTTCTTAATCACTTTTTAACCTAATTAAGAGTCATTAAAATCCTAATTTTCTAATGTTGTCCAAAATTGACAAACTTAGTAATCTTCTCCTTATGAAATAAGGATTTTATTTATTTATAAAAGATTTCAATTGGACAACAAATTATGATAATAGATTTTTGACTCTCACTTAGTGTTATTGTGATTAACCTAAATTTCTAGGTAGCTTACTTTAGGTCTTATAAACCCTAGGATAGCTAACTTATCACATTTATTATCTCCCTTAGCACTTAGATAATATTTTTATGAGCTTAGTTCTCAATTCCCTAGTTATATGAATTAATTATCAAATGCTTAATTCACTTTTCAACCCTAAGGTAGAAACCCTAAGATTTGATTTGCAATTGATCTATAGTTGGATCATAAGTCTATTAGTTGCAACCATTAAGAATAGATAGTCTTAATGTATTAGTAATTGTAGAATTGTGAATCAACTAGATCTAATTTTAGTGATTAGTTTAGTACTTAACTTATTCATCCTAATCTCTAAAATCTATTTTTATTAATTTAAGATATAGTAATAGGTATCCTTAACTTAGATTAGTTTAGGAAGCCTATTGAATTTTTTAAATATAACATTAATAGTAAACATAAAACTTGTAGTTCTTAAGTCTAATAAGTACTTATCCTAAACTTTGCAATTACTTGTAACTTAGCTAGATTAATATGTTTGATTAGAACATTCAAAATATAACATAGCTAGAAAACCATAATGAATAGTAGTAGAATTACTTTAGTTTCAAATTTCTTAAGTTAGATAATTTCTTATCTTAATTTCTACCTATTAGTAATCTAAACCATGATTTAATTTTTAAGTTAAATCTTATAGTTTAGGAAGAGGTTAAGAGCTAGTCTCTAACAACAATCATTATATTTATAAATTATTTTGTCACATCATATTAAATGAATTGAATCTATTAATTTTCAAAATCTCAATTAATATTATATTACAATTAACGTGAGATCAATATCTCAAAGTTAATTGGGAGCTCAATTAGCTCTAATCATTAAGTAGATCATTAAAATTAGATAACTTTGGATCACTTAGTTGCAAATATTGAATTTCCCTTGTTGCCTTATTTAGCCTTGAGTATTATTCATTAAATCATTCATAAAAATATTGTGCATGAATAAAACTTTCACATAAAATTATTAGGGGTTCTATATGGTGGACCAGTCTAGGGCGGACTGAAATGGAGTAATAAGAAGACATCGCATTCTTAGAGGGAGAATGTGAGTGCTTTAGGTATGGACCCCATTTTCCTTAGATGTTAAACAGTCGTGTTTAACTCCTCATCTCATTCTGAATATGCCCACAGAATGAGCACAGATTAAAATAACTTCAATTAATAAACATGTGAGATCTTCAATCTTATAGATTTTTAAGACTCACCATAACTTTTAGCTATACTACTTTACATAGTCATAGGTTATGTGTATCTTAGATTTAAGTCTAAGATTATTCCTTCAATTTTCTTACTATACATTTTCTATGATTTATGACTTACTTTACTTGTTTACAGTTTATTTAGATTACAGTGAATGCTGTATAACTCCATTTAAATGCTTCACTGTTTATTTTTCCTTAGCATAAGTTCATTTGAACATATACATATTTTATTTCATTAAATTTCATATGCACACTAGTTCATTCTAACCTATTTAGGATGCTTTATCCTTGTATTATTTGTAGGCTATGATGTTTGATTAAGTGAGCATTCTATCTCACTTGTTTTTCATTTCCTTAATTGTATGCTTACCACACTGCACCTATGCTTATGCTTGCTTTGTAACTAGAACTGTGATATCCAATTATAACAATAACATGTTTAGCCAATCTTAAAATATGCTTAGACTGTTTAGTCTAACCAGGTTTTCTATTTCTTGGTTTTGCCCTATCACATTTAAAATGTCAAAATGTGATAGATCAGGTGCACTTGGATGCTAGTGGAGCTGGACCAAGCGCTAAAAACTAAAAACTGCTTTCGCCTATCATATATTATAAATTTATAGCTTATTAAGAACTCTAAGTGAACTATAAATTTTTTTTTCTTATTCAGTTTACTGTTGTTTTGTAATAATGTCATTTACTTTAATTTACCATACTTGTTGAAACTTAGAATATACTTAAATGTTTGTGATGAATGAATGGATGAGTAAATGAATAGATGAATGAGAATTAAATGTATAAAAATTTGTATATTAATTAAGTCATTGCATATCTTCCTATGAATATTTAATGTATTGATGAAATAAACTATAGTGTAGACAATTGTTATACATGTACTTCTCTCCTTTTTTCTTTTAGAATTGGAAATGAGCAATCCCATAAAAAGGATTGAATTCTATCTAGAATTAGAAATGAGCAATCCTATAAAAAGGATTGAACTCTATTGTAGAATTGGAAGAGAACAATCCTATAAAAAGAATTGAACTCTATATTAAAATTGGAGTTAAAGTGGATTGAATGTATGATAGATTAGGTTGTCTTTTCTTTTAAATTATAACTCCCATTGGAATGGGAGTATTGCATGTACTTCTGCAGGTGTTTCCTTAATCATTTGCAAAGGAGATTTTGCTGAAATTTTTAAGAAAATCTAGACTTAGAATAATTGGGAAAAATATAAACTCATAATTCACATGTTAACTTCCCCATAAATAATTAGAATCTCATGTCTAGAATTAAATGTAAGTAATTCATTTGTTTTAGATTATTATTGTATGTACTCATGTCTTCTTTCATAAATTGCATGTTCAATTCTATTTTTCTTTCATTCTTAAATCCATTTGTTGCATCTTTATTTACAAAATTCTAAATATCATTCATAACTCCCCTTCCATCTTAACTTAAGACCATCTTCTAAATCCTTGGCCAAACACAATACTTAATGATTTGGATTAGTTTTCTTATAATCTAGTATTAGGTATTGTTGTGACGTATCAATATTGAGTTAAGTGATTTTCAATATTGGGGTCGTCACAACTGTGCTGCTATAAGAAAACAAACTCAAAAAAATTTCTAAACTTGTTCTATGTCGAATTTCGGTTCATATTATATTGCTTGAAAAGAACTTTTGGTTGTTTTGTTGTTCTATGTCTGTCTATCTGTTGGCAATTCTAGATCGATCAATAATTTTGGGATTCTGAATGCCATGAAAAATATTGAGAAGAAGGCTGAATATTTACTTAAAATAGGTGGGGGCGTAGTTTTTTCTGAAAAATAAGTGGGGGCGTAGTTTTTTCTTATATTTTACAGGTTGCGTACTGATCCAGCAGCACAGTTGTTTGATGGCTATTCCATTCATTTGCCATCAGAATGGATTTAGCACACTTGTAAGGTACAAAGATACTTCTTTTTTTATTTGATTATTTATTCTGCATTTTATCGTTGATATATTATGATTGCATCTTCATTGATTTTACAACATCAACATCGTGCCCAGGCTTGAGGAACAACATGATGGGGTCGACCCGGATTGCGACGTCGTCGTTCGTGATATGCTGCGCGCTGCTGGACTTCACGAGTACCATATCGGATGAGAAGCAGCTTGAGAAAGGGATACTCCTCAGCACCGTCGGCAACTGCATCTTCTTCATGGGCCTCCAACTCATCCTCTGGATCTTCAACCCCGTTCTCGTCTTCGCCTCTAGCTATGTCATCGTGGGTTTTAGTCTGTTTGATTAGAAAGCTGATTTTGTTTGATTAAAAATCTGATGGGTTTTAGTCTTTTTGATTATAAACCTGCTATTGTGTCTTGTTAAGTAAAATAATTACTTTGTGTATTGGTATTGTTAATACGGTTTTCTAATTTAGAATTTTGATGTCTTTTTATTATTCTGTGTCCTGATCAGAGTAGCCTAGTTTTGGCTATTCAAAAATTCTGTATGCATACTTTAACCTCTATTGAAATTGATATTTAAATGAACAATAGCTGCTAGTTTTTTTTTTTTGTATGCTCATGGTTGATGTCACTCCCACAATTTTTTTTCTTAAATTAGAACATTAAATCTTTGAACTACAAAAAAGTTGAAGCAGGCTGCTTTATATTATCATAATAATTTCAATTTATATACAAGAGATACATACAAAACAGTATAAGAAGAAAAGAAAAAAAAATGTAACTGACCACATTTAGTGGAACTAAGGCTTGGTCTTATTGGATTTCATCAAACATCATAAATAGTACCCACTATTAGTGCAAAAATCAATGCTAATAGAGTGGGGCTCAAAATATGAAACTAATAATATTTCTAAAGTGAGTCAAATGACCATGTATAAATAGGAGAAATGATCATGACCATGACATCCAAATGACAACAAACTATTCACCACATAAGTAAACGTAAGAATAACTAAAGGAATTTATAGCACTGCAAAAAAGAAACAACAAATAGATATGCTAAACTCTGAGCTGTATGACAGAAACCTTTATTATCAATAAAAGGCATAATTATAGTCAAAATAAGTAAGCATATAAAAACTATGACAAAGTTAATAAGGAAATGAAAGAGAAACAAAACTAAAATAAATAACCTGTGTAGTACAGAGTACGCATCAAACAATACTGAAATAAATAGTGAACTATCATGGGAAACATTGCATTTGTAACTAACTATTCAAGGCATAGGGTAGTAAGAAAAAGCGTCTAAATAGAATTGAAGAGAAAAAATTGAATATTGAGACAACCGATCACACGAGTTGCACTGATACATGAATCAAACACTTAAGACATAATTGGACAAAATTGCATTTGATAATGCCAAAATGAAACGAGTCAATTGATAGAAATTTGCATCATAAAGAACTACTGAAACCAAGAAATCCTAGCATAAATTTATAAAGTATCTATTATCATATGAAAAGCAGAAGCAAAAAATAACAGGTAAAATAAAAATTATTGAGAGCACCAACATATGATAATTGCTTATGATATAGCTAAGAAGAAAATCATTTCATATATCAAGATTGCCTGCAAACTCTACGTCATATATGTTCTCCCCGCTAGTTTTTTTAATTATTTAAAGATCAGACTGAAATAATATAAGAGACCCACAATTTTTGGAATGAAGTATCATTATATGAAGTACAGTGCATGCATGGACTTCAAAATAAATGAACAACAACTATAAACTAACAAGGCCAGCATACATAACACTATATCCATATAATTTCTTTGATCAACAATCTACCGTCAAATTGGTATAACATTACTCGCCTTAGCCCATCAACACGAACTCAATCAGCTCTCATTTTTACATTTATCTTCATAAAAATAGTCCAGGATCATTGAAGTGCATTAACATTACTCCCGAATAGCTCAAAATTCACCTCGGCTCATGTTATTCAATTCATAAATTTTTATAATACATATGCACCACAAAGTGATCATATAAATAATCAAACTTGAACAATGGGCTTTATTATTAACTATTTCATACCAACATCCTTCTTTCTCACAAACTTTACTGGAGCAACCAATCAGCCTCTGTGGTGGAAGATGTCGCTATCGTTTGTCTTCAAGGTTTGAACTTGGAATCAAGGAAACAAGCTTCTCTCTAAATGCAGGCGAAAACTGATTGCAAGAAGTTAGCACTTCCAAAGAATGAACAACTCCTTTCCTAACCAGCAAGCCAAACGACTTTGAAACTCCCCTTAAAATTAGTTCTTTCCTCTGCACATTAGAATTATCAACAAGCAGAAACAAAAACTCCAGCAAGGTTTGAGTTACGTTGAAATATTGGTTCATTGAATTCACTATCAGAAGTATTGCAGGCTCAATGTTCATGATATTGTCCACTTTCTCATCAAGAAACAACCAATCATAGAACAGAGCAAGCTTCACATTAGCCAAAAAGTAGTTCTTCCTGCAGCAGCTCAACAACCAACCGACGACCGCCCATCGAGTAATAACTTTTGAGAGAATGATCTCGTTCGATGGATGATGCGCGCAACAAATGAATCTTACAACATCGATAATCAAAGTCTCGCTCTCGGGCGTGCAGAAGTGTTTCTTCGCAAACCACGTCTGGTACCTCTTTTGGCTCCCACACTTCACATGAGTAAGCAGAAATCTCAATTGAGTCTTCATCAAAGGGGTAATTGTTAGCAAGAAGTAATGCGAAGCAGTTTTCGTTCGATAAATCTGCGAGATATCCATGAACTCCGAAACTCCAAATTTACCTGGGTCGAACAAGAGATCCGTCCACACGTCCTTAAACTCCGGAACATAAACCAAATCTTGCAGAAGACGAACTATGTCTCTGCCAATACCTAAGCATAAATCAAAACGATTTCTTAAAACCCGGATGCAGAAATCGACCTTAGCGCTCTTCAATCCGTCTAAATCTACTCTTCCGACCAATCTGTAATGATCGGAGAGCAGGCGGAGAAACACGAACAACGCGCTTTGCATGATGGACGGCTCATCCAACAAACAACCCCAGTTATCGGTTAGAACGCAGACGAGCTCCGCACAGAGCCATAAATTTGGGTCCGAAAAGTCGCCGCCCCTGATTTGCCGAAGAAGACAGCTGATTAGGGCATCGATTTTGATGGCGATGACTTGGACGAGCTGGGAAGTGATCCAGAGAAGCTGCGATCTCGCGGTTTGGAGGAGCTTGGGGTAGGATTCATTAGAGAGGGCGATTAGGGCTGAGGTGAAGTAGTTGTAGCCGTCGGTGACGAGAGCGTGGAGATAAGTGAGGTGGGTTTTGGCAAGACGGGAATCGGTGAGGATGCCGTAGGCGAGGGCGAGATTGAGCTGAGAGTATTCTGAGGGCGAATGGATTGTCACTGGGAATGGAGGTTTGAGGAAGTTGAGAGATGAGTAAGCTTCTCCGAGGGACAACGCGGTAGGGTTTTCGCAATCATGGGAGCCAATGCAGAGAAGCTCACCAGCTGATGTGCTCATCGCGCCATCATCACATCCAATCTCTCATCTGCAGTTCCCAAGGTATTGGCAAGAGCGGGCAGGAACGGGAGAGGCTCCCCTCGATCTGGAAGAGGGCAATGACTTCGGGAACTTTAGGAAACTAACGAGGGATCATGAGATTATATTTAAATGCTTACGTGGCATGACGTGGAATGCTCCGCCACGTCATCATAAAAATTGTGGGGTATTGACGGGGTACCGTAGCAGCGCCTTTCAAGGAAAAACTGCAAAATACTCTTTAAGGTGATTGATTGCAGCTTTACAATAAAAAACTTTGTTCGGTCCCCTAGTATTCCATCTAAGAAGCTGATAATTAATCATAAATCAATTTTATTTCCTTGCCCTGGCCTTTACTGCTTCGACGCATTTTCATACGCATCGTAGATAATGATGATTCATCAGAAACAGAAGTGACCATACTAGAGCCAGGAGATCGTCTCAGAGGAGTAGCTAAGTTAAGAATGAGATCTCCTTGTTTGTCTCGGCTTGGGATCACTACTTGATTTATCTCAACAGGCGCAGCTCCTACCAAAATTAAGGGGGGGGGGGGGGGAGTTCATTGTGATTATCGAGCATATTAGGTCTATCTGGATATTTGGACACGAAAAAAATGAAGTTTTTGCATAGAGACTTGGCATTCTAATTCAAACCCAAAGACATTTTCGTATGATCAAAACCAGTGTTTCTTTTTTTAACTAAATAAAGGCAATCCTAATTATTTCATGCCCCTCCATCCAAGATCTTCTGGAATCTTCTTCACCTGCTAGTTCGATCAAATAAGAACCATCAGTTAAAGATGCAAGCTCGAACCTTTGGCTGTCATAACTTAGGTAAAGTTTCAAATAGAGCTGCAAAGGAGTGCTTCTTGCTAAGCGAAAATTCCACCAAGCTTGACTCCCACTACTTTCCACAGAATCTAGTTTGCGTAGGGAGTGCTTCTAATAACTTATCTTCACTGAAACACGCAGAATCTCTTTCGCTCAGGAAAAAGAGCAGAGGGAAATCGCTGTACGCCGCCACTAGCGTTGGGAAAAGATCTTTCCAGGATGTCGTAACCATAGGAGAGCTAGTCCCCGTCTCCACCGAAGGCACCCTAGCCCTAACCCTAATCTTTCGGGCTCAAATGTTTGACGACTTTCTCTTTTCTCGCTCTCCTTTTGCTATGTACTCGCTTTCTAATTTTCTCTATCAACTCTCTCTGCTTTTCTCCCGACTTTTCACTTTATAAAAATTTCTCCCATGTCTTTCTTTCTCTTTACTTTTACTTCTCTCTACTCCTTACAAATAAATAAATAGATTAATTAAGAAGTTAAATTAAAAAACGATAATGTAGGGTAAATTTAACTTAATTGGTTTGAAATATGCTTGTAAGAAAAGTCTTTCGAACATTGCCAGCCATCATCACTCATGATTCATGAAAACAAAGCATATTTCAAACAAAAAAAATTACAAAAATATATATGATTACCTTATTTTTTCAAAGGAAAATTCTATGGTTCCAAATAAATAATCCAAACTGTGAAAAATTTTTAAAATAGAAAAAAAATTCGATCATCCTGCCTCTTTCTAATGGCTTACATTTATTTTTTTTCACACATTTGCTAAATAGCAAACGTTTTTCAAATATATCCCAAAAATCTTAAGCGTAAAAAATAAAGCAGCAAAATGCCTTAAATTAGCCAAAATTTGAACAATTACAATTTACAAATATATATATATATATATAATAGTGATATTTAGGAGTTTAAATCGAAAAAATCAAGTACTGATTCACATCATCATTCACAATTATTATTTTTTTGTTTGGAAGATGGTAGGTAACTAAGGGTCCGGGGAGAGGAAAGCGGACTCGGCAAGATCGATGGCACGAGCAAGGGCGGCGGCTTTGTTCTCGCACTCGCGCTGTTCGTCGTCGGGAACACTGTCGGCGACAATGCCGGCGCCGGCCTGGAGATGAGCCACCCACTCCTGCCGGCGCCGGCCGGCGTGGTCATAAGAGTACATGGTGTCCTGAAGGCCGCCGGTTGCAAACACGATGGTTCTGAGGGCCAGGGCGATGTCCATGTCGCCCGCCAACGAAATTCCCCCGAAGCCCCCGCTGTAAGGCCCTCTCCTCGTCACCTCAATCTCGTCAATCAGCTCCATTGCCCTCACCTGCTTCCATCACCCGATTAGCCTAACCATCCATACAAACAAACATGCTGTGCCCTCTAAAACATTTTAAAATTGTAAGTTTTTATGTATATCTCTATTGATATTCCACTCAGTGTCCCAACATAATAAGCACTAGTTAAACTGCTATTAATTAAAATCATAATTAAGAATTTTATAAAGATAATTAATCATTTAGAAAAAAGTATGGAAGCACCCATAGAGATACATAAGCATTTTCCAGATTTTCTCTAAAGATGATTGTATTGAAATAATATATATATATATAATTATAAGAAGACTAAAAAGATCACGCGCACCTTTGGAGCTCCGCTGACAGTTCCCACTGGCAACGCAGCACGCAATACATCCCAGCAGGTGAGATGATCACGCAGCTCCCCTGTAATCTGCACATATATATAATATTATCTCTCTATTATTTATATATGATAATAATAATTTGATTGAATTGAATTCAAAATCTAATCTTTTTGAATCTAATTGACTCGATTTCAAGCTAACTCAAAAATAATTTCTAAGCAACTAAAAGTGAAGTAGAGAGGATTTGAACACTTGATATTCCCTACTATCAAAAGAACTCTAAAATAGCTAAACGCTAAAGATGCAATTTAGTTAGAATGATAAATAAATTATGAAGGATTTGAATTTGTGATCTCTTTTTGTAAAATTATACCTCAAATTAACTGAGTTACACACATAGTTTGACTAAATAAATTTATTAATAATTCAGAGTTTGCTCGAATAATATTGAGTGAGTTGATCTAAAAAAATCAATTTAGAAAAATTTTGAATCTGAGATTTGACTCAAATTATTCAATTCAATTTCGAGTTTAATTAAAATTCAAGTGAATTTCAAATTTCAATTGAAACACAATCCCTATAATTATAGCATTTATGTACATATATAGAGAGAGAGTTTTAACCGTAGAGCTAATATGCATGACGTGGGAATATCTTTCGATATTCATGAGCTTCTCCACCTTCACGCAACCTGGCTTTGAGACCTGCACGCACGTAGAAATTGATTATTTGCCAAATAATAATATATATATATATATAACCATATATATAACTATATAACTGGCACCTTTCCGACATCATTGCGACCCAAATCTACGAGCATAATGTGTTCTGCACATTGTTTCTCATCACTCAGCAGCCGCCACTCAAGTTGGTCGTCTTCGTCCAACGTTTTGCCCCTTCTAATGGTCCCAGCAAGAGGCCGGTTTACAATTCTCTTCTGATCAATTGTTGATAATAGAATTAATACAAGGACTGAAATCAAAATGAAAAAGAGATACTAAGGATGGAGCATACATCTTATTTTACTGTCCGTTTCGCTTGAAATCATATACATCAAAGCGTTATTATATTTCAAATTTACATTTTCGCCATCTTAATTTAAGTTTCAACGGATTTTATTTTGCGATAATAAGTTTTATTGATTTTATAAATCTATCGCTTTTTCTTATCTTTACATTTATATGCATCTTTTACTTTAGAGGTTGCATAAAATGCTGGGCACATTCCCACAACACACGACAAACTTTAGCTTATTAATAATCCTTCCTCCATTATTTTAGAGCTCAACATTCAACCCTAAGCCATCAAGTCGTCAATGTCACTAAGAAATATAAAAAAGAGAGGCTTTGGTATAGTGCCCAAGCGGTTGTGGACGGTTGTGATGCACCATTTTGGGCATTGATGGGGAAAATCCCGCAGTGGACTTACTGTTATTTAATGCGCTTTGAGCTACACGTTGGATACTTAGCATTTTCCAAGAGTATGCTACAATTCCCAAATCAAAATCCACTAATATTCTAAATGGCATAGCATGCATAGTAATGATTTTATAATTGAAATAATGCAGTTTAAAATAAACCCACTTATTATCTCTATTTACTTTTTTTTTTAATTATAGAATAAAATTTGGGATACATTTGGAGAGATGCAACATTTCTCTATAAAAATTAAATGTGAATGGTGTTATGACTAGTGGTTAGGATAATTAGATTTAAACCGATTCAAATCCCATCGGCCACATAATTGGTTTGAGGATTAAGGGCTTCCAAAAAAAAAATGATTAAAGCGACCCAATAAATACTGAAGTATCAATTTGGGCAATTAAAAATCTTAAGTAGCTGAAATTTTGAAGAGTATCAAACTTAGAAACAACCTTACGCTTGAAATGATTCATTTGAAAGCTAGCCAAAAGCATATATTAAAAGTTGAATAACACTACTATTAATATAAATAAAGGAATCCTTCTGTTACTGCCGCCATATTGAAAAAATAATAGGGGATAAAATAGAATAAGATGAGACAACTCAATTATAAGTTACTCATTATTTTTCTCTTGCAATATTTTCTTCTTTTTCTTTTGAGTAATAATAAAAGAAGATTACTCTAGTACGGTTCACAGACGTAGGTCACCAAATCACTACAAAATTTTGTATTTTGTGTGCTCATTTTTGTATTTTTTACTTTAACTTTTCTTTCTTGGATGATCCTAAGCTAAGTATATATCCCAATAATTAATATTAGTGTCAGGTTCGAGAAGGCAATTATAAGCTATGTTTGATGATGAAAAAGTGAAGATCGACAAGTTCAACGGGAAATACTTAAGATTACGGAGGATGCAAATAGAAGATTACCTCTATCAAAAGAGTTACAACTACCTTTGTCTAGGATAAAGCCAAAAAAGATGAAACAAGTAGATTGGGATCTTCTAAATTGCCAAACACTCGGAGTTGTGGGCTAACCTTACTGCGAAATGTGTCATTCAACATCGTCAACAAGAAGACGATGACAAGTTTAATGAGAGCATTATCAAACATGCATGAGAAGTCGTCGACATCAAATAAAGTAGATCTTATGTGCCGCTTATTTAAATTAAAAATGAGAGAAAATTCTATTATCTTCCTTACCGAATAGCTAGTCAGCAACAGTGACTGTGGTGAGCAATTTCTCGGGGAGCACCAACTTAAAGATTGATGATATCAATTATATGATTCTATGCGAGGATATTCACAGAAAAGAATCAAGAGACTTAACTAGTTATGAAGAAGAACAATTAGAACAATGATGAATCAACAAGTTCATTAGTCGAAAATCCTCTGATGCCTTGATGTATAGTATTGAAAGTCTTATAGAGCTCTAAATTTTGGAAGCAAGTGCTTTTTTTTCATTCTACACCATAAAAATAGTAATTATACAATTAAGTTGTAAGAACGTATGAAAATCTATCTAGTGGAGAATGAACCATTTGATATTGTGGGAAAAGTTGAAGTTTGAATCATAATTGAAAATAGAATACAATGAATTTTACAAGAGGTGAGATATGTTCTATAAGCCTAAAAGAAATCTTATTACTACAAGTGTGAGGACCTAATGCCGGATCAGCCAGCACCAGTTCTTGGGATAAGTCCTCTAGCCGCAGGATCATATTGAGTGATTTAAAAGATAAATATATAGATATCAAACATAACTCATTTATTCAATAACTCACAAGTTTTGACTACAAAGATTAAAATAAAACAAAAGTTACAAATTTTAAAAAAAATAGAGACAAAAAGCGGCAAATCAGCAGATAACAGTATTAGCACTGCTTGGTTCTTAGCACCCTTCCTCTAGGATGAACTCCTGATCTGGGCACGTTTCAAAAGTGCAGACATTTGAATACCAGTTAGTTGTGAAACTAAGTACTGATAGATGTCATATTTACAAATGTTAAATAGTAAACAAAATAATCAATAATTTGACAGGAAATAAAAAGTTGTACGAATTTATCCCTGCAAACTTGTTTTAATTGCACTTGAAACTTTAGCATAAGAATAATTGCAGTCACAAAAATAAATATAGAATTTTAACGTTTGATATCTGGCGCAAAACATAATTTTGCTAGGCAAGTACAAAATCGAGGAAAAGGGAGTTTATTTTGTGTTACATATCTCAAATTAGTGTTCCATAATTAATGCACATTCTAGAAGTTCGGAGAAACGAATATGCCTAAATGGAAGCAGGCTCCAACGGAGGGTGTCCTTCATCCCTGACAGAAAACGGTTGCACCTTGCTTTTTCTATACTTATCAAGCTCTGAGCGTACCTTGACATTCTCGTGAACTCAACATCATAGTTGGCCACAAAAATGTTACCCTGAACTAATTTCATGAATTGGTTCTCCATGATGTTTTGAGCAGCTTGAAGGATATATTTGGCTCTGAATACTTTTGAAAATACTTCCCAACTTATGTTCTCCAATTCTATGCCAGTGACATCAGTGTTGGCGATGGATTCCAAACATTAGTTAGCTTCGCCTTTAAATAGGTAGCGAGTTACTCGCACCACTTTTTCATTTGGACACTCCATACTTTCTAATGGCTTCTTTATCTCTCTTAGCCAGTCTTCTGCCTCCATAGGACAAGTAGTCCCATGAAATACTGGTGAATTTAATTTGAGAAAAGATCGAAGAATTCCCACAGAACGATGCTTTTGGGGTGTTTAAACAAAGTTTGATAAGGTTGTTTTCTTTTGATTCGCTAGGAGCTCTAGAACGGCTTTCATGAAGCGATCGTTGGTACTTCCTGGAATCTCCATTGATATAGGTGCCTTAATTGGGGTTTCTGATGGGGTGCTCATAACTCCATCTAAATCAATCATTTTACCTAAAAGTTAAAATCTTAAATTACATAGGTTTGATGTTATCCTTCTCCCTCTCAAAATGAGTTATAATTTGACATTTATATATTATCTCTTAAATTTACACTCAATTCTGCTCTGATACCAACTGCGAGGACCCGATGTCGGGTCAGCGTGAGCTAATCCAGCACCGATTTTGGATGTTTAAACAGAGTTTGATAGGGTTATTTTTTTTTATTCGCTAGGAGCTCTAGAACGACTTCTATAAAGCGATCGTTGGTAAATCTCCATTGATATAGGTGCCTTTATTGGGGTTTCTGATGGGGTGCTCATAAATCCTTCATCTAAATCAATCTTTTTGCCTAAAGTTTAAATCTTAAATTACATAAGTTTTATGTTATCCTTCTCCCTCTCAAAATGAGTTATAATTTGACATTTATATATTATCTCTTAAATTTACACTCAATTCTGCTCTGATACCAACTGCGAGGACCCGATGCCGGGTCAGCGTGAGCTAATCCAACACTAGTTCTTAGGATAAGTCCTCTAGCCGCATAATTATATTAAGTGATTTAAAAGATAAATATATAAACATCAAATATAACTCATTCATTCAATAATTCACAAATTTTGATTACAAAGATCAAAATAAAACAAATGTTAGAAACTTTAAAAAGAGTAGAGAAAAAAAGCCAAAAATCAGCAGGTAGCAGTATCAACACTGCTTGTTTCTTAGCCCCCTTCCTCTAGGACGAACTCCTAATCTGGGCACATTTTAAAAGTGCGAGCATTTGAATACCGGTTAGTTGTGAAACCAAGTACTGATAGATATCATCTTTACAAATGTTAAATAATAAGCAAAATAATCAATAATTTGACAGGAAATAAAAAATTGCAAGGAATTTATCCTTACAAATCTGTTTCAATTGCACTTGAAACTTTATCATAAAAATAACTGCAGTCACAAAAATAAATATAATATTTTAGCATTTAATATCTGGTGCAAAATATAATTTTGTTGGGCAAGTACAAAATTGAGAAAAAGGGGGGGTTTATTTTTGTGTTACATATCCCAACTTCCCTCTATACCTGCCCCCTTAAAGGCTTATCAGTAAAGGCTTTTTATGACTTCCGATGTCGGACAGCCCCGTCTTAACAATTGTCTCATCAGACTAAAATATATCAACATGAAACCCTTGCTACTTAGTTATCTATACTTTTTTATATTTCATTTTATGTAACTTTTAAAAGTATTTTTTATCAATTTGTGTGATTCTAAGTGGAAGAATATATTTAAACAAGAGTAATAAAAAATATCTGGTACTTTGTTCTTTTAAGTTCAAAAGTTCAACAGTTTGATCGAATTTGTATTTAAATTTTTGATATTTTAAATTAGTCTTATAACCATTATTAAAATAAAAATAATATAATATTTTTAGAAATTTTTACTTTCTTCTTTTTTATTATGTCTTTCTTTTATTCTCTCTTCTTGATAGAAGATAAAATTTTTAAGTTATTGAAGATAGAAATTATATTTAATATTATATATTATTATCATTTATTTAATGATAGTAATAATGTATAAAAGAAAAGACGGAATGGAAATAACTATAAAAATTACAAATAATAATAATAATAATAATAATAATAAAATGCTAGAATGAAAATACCTGAATTGAAATTGATAGAATGAAAATAATAACAATTTTATAGCATTTATAGTGTTATTCATTATTAATTAATGACAACAATAATACTGCAATAACATAATAAAGATAGTATATTTATTAATAAGAAAAATAAAAGAAATAAAGAAAATAAAAAAAAAATTCTCCTAATTTATTCCCCTTTTTCTTTCTCCTCTAACCTAGGGTTAGGGTTGTCAGGACCGAATGTGACTGAAGGGGGTGGCCGGAGTGGGATAACCAGACGGCTGACGGGCGGCTGCTGAGTGAGGGCTGAGGGGGAGAGGGGCTGCTGTGAGGGGGAAAAAGGGAGGGCTGAGGGAGGAGAGCTGCTGTTGGGGGGAGAGGGATGGCTGAGGGAGCAGAGCTGCTGTTGGGGGGGAGAGGGAGGGCTAAGCGAGGAGAGTTGCTGTTGGGGGGAGAAGGGAGGGCTGAGGCAGGATTTTTATAGGGAGGAGGGAAGGAGGAGTGGTCGGCCAGGTGGACCGACCAATCTGCGCCAAATGGCACAGGGTGCATTGCAGCAGGCTCTATCCTTGACAGACCTGAGATCGGGGGAGGTGGGTCTACGATCGGGGGTGTGGGGGAGAAACAGAGAGGAAAAAAAAATTTCTTAAGGAAAATTAAAATAGTTATTTAAAATTAATATTTTCACATTTTTTATCGTTGGACGTCTAAAAATAACGATACTTGACACCGATGTGTGTTATGATGTAATGAAAACACCATCGTGCCAAAAATTTTCAATTCAAAATAATATTTTACTTAATTAATTTCTGAAGTTTGAAACTTCAAAAATTAATTGAGATCGAACCGGCACTCCAAAATCGATGAAACTTTTTGAGCAGCATTTAAATAATATACTTAACATAATGACATGAAAATCGATGAATTCAGACAAGCATTTAATTTTCTCAATTTATTGAATTTAAATAATTCCAAAAAAATAAAGCTGGAGTTTTCGTTATCCAAATTCTCCCAAACTATGGCACTTTGATCTAAATATTATTTCTATATAAAGGTAATTTTGTTTGCCCTAAGTTAAAGTTTCCCCGGGATCCTGATTTTTGAGGCAGGATTTGACCTAATTTGCAAGTAATGACATTGAGTCGTTACAATAAGCAAGTTAATAATTATGCCTACACCATAACATTTGGCAAATAGATGCTTGAAAATATCAAAGAGAGCTATGGTTGTAGCAAAAAGCAAGAAGCGAAGCAAGAAGCGAGAACATATTACATATGCTGGTTATAATGATCTAGTAGCGATAATAAGTGGTGAGAACTCAAAATTGTGGCATCAAAAAATTAGCCAAATGAACAAATTAAAGTATTTAAAGGAGTGCTTACATATCTTAAATCTGATGATTTGAAGCTATGAAAAAATTGTATTCTTGGTAAGAAAAAAAAGGTTAAAGAAGTTTTCCAAATAACACATTACTCACTATTAAAACTTATTGATGCATCCCATACCACTAAGTTATATTTTCATAAAATAGTTAAGCTAGAAAGTTTAAGATGAAGAGATTTAATGGAAATTATATCTACACAAGACAACCATCACTCTAATTAATACTCATAAAATATTTTATGATAATGAATTTTAAATTCTTATGAAATATTCTTGATTATTTTCTAAGTAACACTTCTAGTAATGTAACAATCCTAGTGTTGTTACTCATCAATTAGTAATCTAATTAATTTTAATTTTTTTTCATTAGTCTTATAATAGTATTAGGAGTCTCCCTTTCAATTTTCGTGTAATTTGGAGATCATTTGGCAATTTCCAATATTTTCTAGTTTTCTGATAATTCTGAGAATGCTTAAATTATTTATACCTCAGAATCGAAAACAGAGTCCACCATTGGACTCACCACACCCAAATTAACTATGAGTGATATTTTGGAAGTGTTTAAAACTCATCGAATTTTTCCCGAATATTTTAATAATATTTAAATACCCAGAAAATTAAGATAATTAAATTGATCTCCGATCAAAAATCTAATTTCATTTTTGAGTTCACCACACCTCAATTAGGTAAGTGTGAATTTTTTGAATTTTTCGGAGTGCATTTGATTACGTAACTTTTAGTAATAAATTGTATGTAAATAATTTTTTAAATAATATAAATAAAATTAATTAATATATATATTAATTTAAAATAATCATCGGCTGAATTTCTTTTCCATGCGAATCCCGTGTGAGGGACAACACACGGGACGACAAGTTGCTGTGATCCGGGCCGTAGAATGTCCTAGGATCGAGATCTAACGGTCTTAAACCCATCTTAGAAGTGAACCTAATCTAACCGTTCGATCGACTTCTCGAATGGATGGCCAGGATTTGTTCCCTGTGCGTCTTCCACCTCCCGTGATCAGCCCGGATAACCACACAATGGTCACGAGCGGAGTGCAGGGGTACGATCGCCTTCCAATTAGATTGCCAAGCCCTTAAGCCCTAGCAATCTCTCTACTTCCCCCATTTTGGTTCCTTTTGTTTCATGCTGAGAGCTTGCAAGGCTGCGGAGGAGCGTAGGGAAAAGATAAGGCGAGTCGAACCTGTGAGCGATCGACTCCTCTTCCAGCTTCGCGGATTCAGGTATACTCTAAGTTCTCCTCTGTCGATCCTCTAATTGCATCCTAAGGTTTGACTAACTGGTTTAGAATTTTGTTATTTTGTTTAATGGTTTATATTAAGTTAAATGGAATGCAATCAAACCTTTTGTTAAGTTTGCAATGGTTTCCTTTAAGCCATCTAGGGCATCACCTAATTCAATTGCTAGTTAACCTTAGGTAATAATTTTAGGTTCCTTAGTTAGATCTCGACGAGATCTATACGCTGTATAAGGATCTCGCCATGAACCTCAAGGGATCGACTCCAGTTAGAAGCCCTAATTTCGACGCTTCCATTTTTCGTGATTTCAGTTTGGGACGAAACAGCTCGGCACTCGATCCAACTTCCATTGCTGAACCGGACCGACCCGTCCCGGTCCATCTGCATTTCTTTTATTTTCGCGGCGCCTCTCTGCGAGCGACACGCGTCGTCTCTAATGATCGACTCGTGTCTGCGCAGAGTTCTGTGCCGCCGTCCCTCTCAAACATTTGCGCACCGAGGAATTTTGCGCCGACAGATCATTAGATGATCATAATTGCTTATGTAATGATAAATTAAATGCTAATTTTTATTTTAATCATATTTATATTTATACTTATCCAAAATATATAAAATTATATATCATTTTGATCACAAAAATGAGTAGATCAATATTATGCAATTTAATTTTTATTTTGACAAATATTTTAATTGGTCAATATTTAGGATTAATTAATTAATTATAAATTAAAATTCATCATTTCATGTGACCTAATTTGATCATTTAAGATCCAAATTAAATGATCAAATAGTCTATTTCAGTCACAAAAATATGAGGAACAATAATATGAAATAAAATTAAATATTTGAACCGTAAATTTATTAATCACTTTTTAACCTAATTAGGAGTCATTAAAACCCTAATTTTTCCAAAATTGACATACTTAGTGTCATTCTTCTCCTTTTGACATAAGGATTTCATTGATATATAAATCATTTTCATTGGACAACAATTTAGGATTTTAGGTTTTTGACTCTTACTTAGTGTTATTGTGATTATTCCAAATTCCTAAATACATGTTTTAGGTTTTATAAAATCCTAGAATAGCTAACATGTCACAGTTATTCTTTTCCTTATCTAATCAAATTACATTTAGTATGAGCTTAGTTCTCAACTTTCTAATTATGTGAATTAATTGTCAAATGCTTAATTCACCTTATAACCATAAGGTAGAAACCTTATGATTGATTTGCAATTGATTTATAGTTAATCCCTAAATCTATTAGTTACACCCATTAAGAATAGAAACTTGATGCCTTAGTAATTATAGATTATTTAATCAACTAGATCAAGCTTTAGTGATTAGATTAGAATTTAGTTTATTCATCATAATCCATAAAATCTTTTCTTAATTATTTTAAGATGTAGTAATAGGAATCCCTAACTTACTTAGATTAGTTTAGGAATCCTATTGAATTCCTTAAACATCAATTAATAGTATACTTAAAACTTGTAGTTCTTAAGTCCTATTAATTACTTATTCTAAACCTTTTAATTACTTATAACTTAGCTAGATAAATACTTGTTTGATTAGATCCTTCAAACTATAATCTAGTTAGTGAACTCTAATGAACTTTAGTGAATTTATCTTAGTTCCAATTTCTTAAGTTAGATATTTTCTTATCTCAATCTCTTCCAACTAGGCACCTAAACCTTGATCTAATTATTGTAATTAGATCTTATAGTTTATGATGAGATTAAGAGATAATTTCTAATAACAATAATTATACTTATAAATTATTTTATCATATCATATAAAATAAATTGAATCTACTACTTTCAAAATCTCAACTACTATTATATTACAATTAACTTAAGATCAATATCTCAAAGTTAATTAGGAGCTCAATTAGCATCAATCATTAAATAGATCATTAAAATTAGATAATTTTAGATATCACTCAATTCCAATTATTGAATTTCCTTGAATGTTTGCTTAGCTTTGAGCCTTATTCATTTGTATTATTCATATAATACATTGTACATGAATAAAACTTTCACATTAAAATTACTAAGAGTTTCATATGGTGGATCAATCTAGGGCAGACTGAAAATGGAGTAATAAGAAGATATCATATTCTCAGAGGGTGAATATGATTGTTTTAGGACTTGACCCCAATTTTCTTAGTTATTAAACAGACATGTTTAACTCCTCATTTCATTTTGAATATGCCCACAGAATGAGCACAGATTAAAATAACTTCAATTAATAAACATGTGAGATCTTCAATCTTATAGATTGTTAAGACTCGTCATAGCTTTTAGCTATGGTACTTTTCATAATTCTAGACTAAGTAAATCTTAGACTAATCGTCTAAGATCGTCCTTCAATTTCTTTAATATGCATTTTCTATGATTTAGAACTGTACTTTACTTGCTTACAGTTTAATTAGATTATAGTGAATATTGTAAAATTTCATTTAAATGTTTCACTATTTATTTTCCTTACTTAGCATAAGTTTATTTGAACATATACATATTTTTCTTCATTTATTTCTTAAGTACATTAGTTTATTTCTAGCCTATTTATGATGCTTTTACCTTTGTTCTATTTGCAGGCTATGATGTATACTTAAGTGAGTATTCTAACTCACTTGTTTTTCTTACTTACTCTTTCTTACTTGTATGCTTACCATATTGCACCTATGCTTGTGCTTACTTTATAACTAGAAATGTGATATCTAATTATAACAGTAACATGTTTAGCCAATCTTAAATTGTACTTAGACTGTTTAGTCTAACCAGATTTTCTATTTCTTGACTTTGCCCTATCATATTTAAATACTAAAATATGATAGATCAGGTGCACTTGGAGGCTAGTGGAGCTGAACCAAGTGCTAAAAATTAAATTGCTTCTGCTTATTATATATTAAAATTATAGCTTATTAAGAATTTCAAGTGAGCTATTAAATTTCTTCATTTTCTTTAATTTACTGTTGGTTTGTAATAATGTCGTTTACTTTACTTTTACTACACTATGTTGGCTTAGATTATACTTAAATGCTTGTGACGAATGAATGGATGAATGTATTGAATGGATGAATGGTTACAAATGTATAAAATTTGCATATTTATTAACTCTTTAGTTGCATAATTACTTAGAATATTAAATTGTAATTAGTTGCATATTCATTTGTTTATAGAATTGAAAAGCAGTTTCTTATTTAAGTAATAGTCTTTGCATATCTACATGTGAGTATTGAATGTTGTGATAAAGCAAACCTTAAGGTAAACAATTGTTACACATGTAATTTTCTCCCTTTAAACTTTTAGAATCGTAAATGAGCAATTCTATGAAATGGATTGAACTCTATTTTAGAATTATAAATGAGCAATCTTATGAAATAGATTGAACTCTATTGTAGAATTGAAAATGAATAATCCTATAAAAAAGATTGAACTCTATATTAGAATTGAAGTTAAAATGGATTGAATGCATATTAGTTTAGGTTATCTTTTCTTTCAAAATATAACTTCTATTGGAATGAAAGTCTTGCATGTCTACCTTGCAAGTGTCTTCTTAACCATTCATAAAGGAGACTCTGCCTAAATTTTTAAGAAAATTTAGACTTAAAATAATTTGATAAAAAAAATGTAGACTTATAACTCACATGTCATTTACTCACTAAATATCTAGAATTTCATGTCTAAGGTTGCAAGTGTTTATTTCAATTGTTTTAAATTACAATCTCATATTTTATTACTTATATCACATGCTCAATTCTATTTCATTCTTATTTTTTTCCCATGTATTGCATCTTTACTTATAAACTACTAAATACCATTCATAACTTCCCTTCCATCTTAACTTAAGACCCTCTTTTAAATCATTGGTCAAACATAATATCTAATGATTTAGATTAATTTTCTTCTAATCTAGTATTAGGTATTGTGATGATGCATCAATGTTGAGTTAAGTGATTTCCAATATTGGGGTTGCCACAAGTAATTCCATAAAATTAGAATCTACAAATCATTAGCAACAGCTATAGATTGCAACTCATGAATGATTAATTATATTTTTAAAAATAAAGCCCTTGAATTACTATATACAATTATTAAATCATAGATTATAGATCATTCAACTGCATATCAAATTATAGCCTACATATCAAATCTAAGCTTCTGCTTATGGAGGTGGTATTCTTGGGTGTGTAGAACAAAAGTCAAAAATCTTCCAAAGGATTCATCATCTTTTCTATACATGAGGCCTAGATTACATCTTTGCTTATTTCTTCCATCTTCATTTGTTAGTTTTGCATGAATTTATAATATTGTTAGCAAATACTATAGCTTGGGGAATTTTTTGCATATTTTATCATTATGTTAATTGATTTCTAAATTGTCTTAATTTTCTTGTAATAATTTTACAGGTTATATATATGCCAAAACTCTACTCTTTTCAGCATTTAAATTCAATCATGTTAATTAAAAATTCTAAGTATTTATTTGGAGGTTTTGAATATGTACACTTTTATGATTCTTTTTCAACATGTTTGCACTCGTTCATTTTTTGCACATAGAAAACCTTAACCCTACTGTGTATTTATTTGGAGGTTTTGAATATGTACACTTTTTTGAATATGTACACTTTTTCAACATGTTTGCACTCATTCAGTTTTTGCACATAGAAAACCTTACCCTACTGTGACATCTCCTGCACCACGTAGGCTCACAATGAGAGGCATTTTCAAATGTGAAAAAGTACGTCATATAGCCTTATAAAATAAGTTGCTGATAATGAGCTAAGAGAAAAAAATACATGCTCAACTTTATTGGACAAATGTCCATAATGTCAGAGAGTTGGATGCCCACAACTTAAGCCCACTGGTTATGTCACTTGTAAGAAAATGTCGCCAAACCAAAAGTGTGACATGCTCATCCGAGTGCATGAGTTGCTTTTTGTTAGTTTTGTTATTCATATTTGATCTCCCTGCAAAACTCAATATATGTGCACATTGCAACGATAATCAAAATACTGGGGGCAGTGCACCCTGGCAGGGATCGACCTAGTCATGCAATTATATGTGTTTGCGAAGAGGTTCTAAGGAATCCGGTTGTATAAATTTTGTCCTCTTCTTTTTCTATAGATGGCAATCCTCTATCCCATGATAATTTTATTTTTCCATGTATATCCCTCTTTGTTCAGGCTGTATTTTGGAATCTTGTGCTTAGTTTCTAATTATTTGTTTGTCGTTTTTTACCACTTCTCCAACTGTTACAATATTTTTTCATAATTTTTCTTCTTTAATCCTTTCCATCTTTTCATAATCTTGTTTCCCCCGGAAAAAAAAACCTTACCTTCTTCACTCGGGTAAGAATTTCAGGGCTCGAAGCTACTAGGATGGCACCTCTCGCCTGCATGTTACAGCATAAAAATAAGAATCAAAATCAAAGGAAAGCTGCAAGCATAATGTAATGATTTCATGAATGTCAAAAATAAATAAGATCAGATATAACTTAAAAATTTTAAACAGAACTTACGCACTTGCAAATAAGTCATATAGGGACTTGGATTAACTATCCTTAATGCACGATATACTTCAAATGGATCTGCAAATGTGGATCTTTGAAAACGCTGGCTCAAAACTATTTGAAAAATATCTCCAGCTAGAATGTGTTCTTTAGCCCTCACTACAGCCTTTTTGTATGCTTCGCTTGTCATGGATGACATCTTCAAAGAAGTGCCAAATTGACGAGTTTGCAAATTAACAGAACCAGCACTGAGCCTTGGCCTGAAAAAGAAGAGCAGAGGAAAACTTTATGACTGGAAAGCTTGAACCTAAATGAGGAAACATGGAAGACGCCAGCATAAGTGACTCACACAGCACTATTGTGCACCCGAGATAGCAGATTCTCCAACCTTTTCTTTCCATCTTCATAAGCATCCTCAATGGACGGATACCGATCAATATGAACCCAGTGAATGATAAATGCTTTCTATGGCCAGAATATATTTAGTAAGATCCCATATATATTTCTTTTAAAGAATTGGCTCTTGTATATATTGTAATACTTTTCAAAATAAAAAATACAAATTATTTTCTCTAAATTTCCAATAAAGTATTAGAAAAAATATGATATGAAATGTTCATATTTATCTTTGTTTTATTGACAAAAAAATTATGAGAAATCTGTTTTTTTTCCCCTAGTTTTTTCAACAAAATCAATCTTTGTTCCAAATTTGACATCTTGCTTGCCTATTCAATTGGGCATTCTCAGATCTTCAATGAATCTAGCGTCTTACACATATTCGATGCCTTGTCGGGATTCAGCTTCTGCTCAAATATGTATTTTTTCTGAATTCTACTCACTGATCTTCAGATCTTCATCAAGATTTGACATCCTAGGTCTTCATCAAGATTTTTGACATCCTAGGTCTTCATAGATTTGCAACATGCTGTTTTTCAAGCTCTACCTCAACGATTATGGCAAAGCTCCGCCCTATATCTTCCTTTGTACATTTGCTACAGGTTACTACATCAGATGCATATCTATATCAATGAAATCCACGTCTCAATCATAGCTATATTAATAAGCTCCGAACTTTGGTTTCACATTGATTATTAAAGTCTACAAATTCTGAAAGTCTTGATTGTCTAAATTGTCAATTTCTAAACTGCAAGATGTACTCTTAATAGCAATAACATTATTCATGATATTCCTTTTGGCATTATTCAATTAGAGATATGGGTATAGGTAATCATTATTAATTTACAAGTGAAGAAAAATTATCAATACCACAGACAATCACAAACACAGAAGAAGAAAAAAATGAACAAAGTAATTTTTAGTGGATTGGCTATGAACAACTTATATTCATCTTGAGAGCAAGAGAATTTCACTATGTAATAAGAGAGTACAAATTACAATGCAAGAACTATCTATACTTGGTTGATCAAGTGCACAAATAACTAAGTGATTAAGCTGTTAAAAGAACTTAACGGAATCCTTAACCCTTTGTGGAATGTATAGGCATACTACAAAGTTACGTGGCAACAAGGCATTGAGGAAGAAATGAAGCGATATTACCCTTTGGATGTGTTTTCTCCCTTGTGAAAGGAGTATCACCTATGAAGAGACGCAACAGTTTGTATGTGAACCGCATGCAACAACTAAGACAAGGATGTATTTATTTATATTACAACAGTCAACTTTCTGTTTAGACCATTGGACAATAGATGTCGTTCAAAGATGGTCATTCAGTCCGGCTAATGTCCATAAACAGGCAAAATGATGAGCAGGTATTTAAACGACTAGTAAATGTTAACGACCAACGACGGGCACCTGGAAAGGATTCTGGTTGTTGGATGATGAAATGGAATTTAGTCCGTCTAATGACCAAAATGGGCAAAACAATCACAGTTGAAACCCCACAAAATTCCTAAACAGACCGAACTCTCAGTTTTTCCCTTAAAACAACCAGTAGAAGTTGAACAACCAACGACGGGCACAGAAACGTATCTGGTTGATAGATTATTTCTAGTGGTTCCCTAGCCCATATAAGATGCAAGGTCTGGTTTTAGAAATTTTTGGCAACCAAAGTCTCTCCCCTAAACCTTAACCTCATTTGATGTGGGCACTGGGACTTAGCACCTCGAATTCGGTTACTGAAATCTCGGCACTTAAAATTATGATGATCATGTTGAGGAGTAAGATCGAAACATGAATTAATAATAACATAATCAATACAAAATATGAAATTCATTAGTATTGCGAAGTTATGATAATTTTATTTTTCTCTTCATATTATATTGATAGTACACTACAAATGCAAATTTGCTTGTTGCTACATTCCTCCAATCACATCATAGACTTAGTTTAGTCTTATTCTAGGATTGGCCTATTCCTGAAAAATTAACAATAGTTGACCCAACTCAATCCCGTCAATCTACTGTTAGATTGGATATGTCAATCCGATGATGAAAATTTGTCTTGTTGTCAGATAGGATTGGCCAATCTGATGGCTGAGATATCGCCAATCATAAATTTAATTTAAAAATCAAATTGTTATATTTTGTATATGTATCTCTTATTTTATAGCAACTCATCGTTGTTACCTAACTATTAATAGCTTAACTAGTATACAAATCTTTCTATTTGTCTTTCAATAGACTTAAGATTGAATTCTAAAATTTTGGGCAATTTAGAAGTCATTGACTAAGAGGAATATTTAGATCAAATTAGATAAATAGGAAAATGAGTTACTTATTTTAAAATCTAATAAAAAATTTGACTTCTTTTTGAATTTCTCACATCTAAACTAGCTAAGAGTGAATTTTTGAGAATTTTTAGAATCTATTTGGTCAAAAAATAAAGCTTATATTAAATAATATTAATTTATAATAATTTTTATTAATTATTTATAATATTTAAAACCGGTTAACGATTTTAACCGTTGCAGCGGGAGATCCGCTGCTTAGCTCCAAACTCCGAGCAGTGAATCCACTGCATCTGCGTCGTCCAGTTGGGATTAGAGCTTAGATCAGACGGCGGAAGTCTCTTCGCGGCCAGAAGATGGACCGACCGTTGGATCGAATCCCCGATCCAACGTCTGGGAATTAATCTGCGGCTAATCAAACCGCGGATTAGGATCAGAATCTTTCGATCGAATAAGTGGTTGGGATTCAACAGGGCGTTGTGCTCTTCACCAAAAACTAAACTCGATCGAGCTTGTTTTGAGTTCGATTAAGCATTTTAGGGATTCAAAGTGAAGAGTAATAAGCTTGTGAACTTGAAGTGATTGCATGATTAAATCCATAGGAAAGAAAGTACCTTAGTTCAACTAATGAAGATTTTTTTTTGTTTGAGATGAAGCTTCAACAAACTTTTCTTTCTCCTTCTTTCAAAATTTCTAAGTGCAAGCTGAGAGATCAGGATGAGTGTTGATAAAGGAGTGAGATATGAACTGGTTTAGGGAATATGCTGCAAGTTTTTGAGTTTGCAAGTGAGGAGGATGTGCTTGACTATGGGATAAACTATAAGTTTTAGAGTTTGCAAGTGGGGGAAGATGGGTTTGATTAGAGGAGGGGAAAAGCTGCAATAAGTTCTCTATTTTCTATATGTAGAAAAGCTAGTCTTGATAAGAGGGTAAGCTATAGAGGTTCATCTTTTGCTGCAAGTGGGGAGGATAAGTAGGTGGGAAAGATGTGCAGAACTTAAGAGGATAGGCTGCAAGCGGGGGAAGAGTTGGCAGGCCCCACTTGCTAAATTGATTAATTAATTTGATAATTAAGTTTAGGCTATTACACGAATTCGAAAACATTTTAAAAATTCACCCCTAGCTAATTTGGGGGTGAGGAACTCAATAACGAACTCTGATTTTGATTTGGGGGTAAGTTTAATTATCTTAATTTTTCGAATTAAATAGATACATTAAAATAACCGGGGAAAGTCCGATGATAGAAATTCTTCAAAAATTACCAAAAATTCTCTAAATGTACGTTTTAACAATTGAAAATTTTATTTTATCAATTTACTGTGTAATTGGATTAAACTAAAAATAAGGATAAACCAAAATAAATTATTTAATTAAAATTTGGTATTTTACATCAAGTTTAAATATTGGTAAGGTTAGTTTGATTAATTTGAAAGTATTCTTTTATTTATAAATAGATTTCCCACTTTTAAAAACAGGTCGCAAGTTTTTTCGATATGAAAGAGTGGCTTGCCCCCGTATCAAATAAGGTGTCACATGATACACTATTAATGAATAGTGTGCCTAAATATGAATTATGAGCATTTTGTACTAATATAAGTGTAAAGGAGAAAAAGAACGAGAAAAAAATGAAATACCTGATACTACATCGTTGTCTCCGGGTGCTAAGACTGGAGTGAGCGTGTAAATTCTTGCGGGAGCAGAGTTACGAGGTGCGGGTCCTTTTCTTTAGTTGGATGCTGATGAAGTTGGTGGCCTTGGGGCGTTGGCTGGTTCTGGGGCGGCTCCACTTGTTTGGGCATGAAACGAGGTTACAGCAAGTGTGGTGTTTGTGCCTCTTATGATGGTTACTCCATATATCGTTCTTACGGATCGACAATCCCGAATTTGGTGGCCGGGCTTGCCGCACTATAACACCTTCTGCCATCATGGTAGCACTTGCCGTAGGGATGATGTCTCCGACAATCTCCTCTCATACCTTGTCCGAAATTCTCAAAAGTTAGCTGAAATATTTTGGCAGGTGGGTTGTGTTTTTGTCTTTTGAATGTCCCTTGGTCCTTTGTAGGATGATCCTGCCTCTTCCCTTGACCCGTGTTGCTAGAAAGCTTGCTATTCTCTTCGTGCATTCTAAAAGTTCAGAGAAACGAGCATGTCTCAATGGAAGCAAGCTCCAACAAAGGGTGTCTTTCATCCCTGATAGAAAACGGTTGCACCTTGCTTTTTCTGTACTTATCAGGTTCTGAGCATACCTTGACAGTCTAGTGAACTCGGCCTCATAGCTGGCCACGGAGTTGCTACCCTGAACCAATTTCATGAATTGGTTCTCCATGATGCTTTGGGCAGCTTGCGGGACATACTTGGCTCGGAAAGCTTCTGAAAATGCTTCCCAACTTATATTCTCCAATTCTATGTTAGTGAAATCGGTGTTGACGACAGATTCCCACCAACGGTCAGCTTCGCCTTTAAATAGGTAGCGAGTCACACGCACAGCTTTTTCACTTGGACACTCCATACTTTCTAGTGTCTTTTCTATCTCTCTCAGCCAGTCTTCTGCTTCCATAGGACAAGTAGTCCCATGAAATACTGGCGGATTTAATTTGAGAAAAGATTGGAGGACTCCCTCAGAACGATGCTTTTGAGGTGATTGAATAGAATTTGCTAATGCAGCTTTCTTTTGATTTGCTAGGAGCTCTAAGATAGCTTCCATGAAGCGATCATTGGTACTTCCTGAAACTTCTAAAGATATAGATGCCTTAATTGGGGTTTCTGATGGTGTGCTCAAAAATCCTTCATCTGAATCCATCTTTTTGCCTAAAGGTTGAAAGCTTCAATTACTTAGATTTATGCTATCCTTCCCTATTCTCAAAGTGAATTATAATTTAACTTTTATATATTATCTCTTAAGCTTAAACTCAATCCTGCTCTGATACCAACTATGAGGACCCGATGCCGGGTCAGCGGGAGCTAATTCAGCACCGGTTTGCTTGTGGAATAGTAATAGCAACAACAACAAGCAATAACAAGTCCTCTAGCCGCAGGATCATATTGAGTGATTTAAGAGACAAATATATAGACATCAAACATAACTCATTTATTCATTAATTCACGAGTCTTGAGTTCATAGATTAAAATAAAAGAAAAATTACAGACTTTTTAAAAGTAGATAGAGTCAAAAAGAAAGCGGTGGATCAGCAGGTAGCAATATCAGCACTGCTCAGTTCTTTAGCACCTTTCCTCGATGATAAACTCCTGATCTGGGCACGTTTCAAAAGTGTGGGCATTCGAAAACCAGTTAGTTGTGAAACTAAGTACTGATAGATGTCATCTTTACAAATGTTAAATAATAAGCAAAATAATCTATATTTGACAGGAAATAAAAGTTGTACAAACTTATCTCTACAAACCTGTTTCAATTGCACTTGAAACTTAGCATAGAAATAATTGCAGTCACAAAAATAAATACAGAATTTTTAGTTTAGCATAGAAATAATTGCAGTCACAAAAATAAATACAAAATTTTTAGCGTTTGATATCTGAGGCAAAATATAATTTTGTTGGACAAGTACAAAATCGAGGAAAATGGGGGTTCATTTTTGTGTTATATATCTCAACTTCCCTCTATACATGCCCCCTCAAAGGCTTATCAGTATAGGCTCCTTATGACTCCCGATGTCGGACAGCCCCGTCCTAGCAGTTGTCTGATCAGACAAAAAGTATAAAGCAACATGGAACCCTTGCTTCTCACTTATCCAAATTTATTCATATATCATTTTATGTGACTTTCAAAAGCACTTTTATCAAATTTGTGCGATGCTAAGCAGAAAAAAAAAACATATTTAAACAAGAGTAATAAAAGACATCTGGTACCTTGTTCAAAAGTTCAATAGTTTGACAGTTCAACAGTTCGGATGAGTGACAGTTCGCTCATTCTGTAATTAGGTTTTGGATATTTTTAAATTAGCTCTCAGCTAATATTTTTAGGAGTAACATTTATTATCATTTTGATTATGTTCTTCTTTCCCATTCTCATAACGATTGAAGTTTGATCTTTAAGATACTGTGATGACAGTAATATTTATAGCGTTTGTTAAGTCGCTGCGGATAGAATCACATTATTATTATCATTATTTTAATGATAATAATAATATTAGAATGAAAGAACATAAAAGAAATAATTGTCAAAAAGAAAATACTTGAACTGAAATTATAGTCATTTTATAACATATATATATATATAATTTTCATTATTAATTAATGAAAACTATATTAATGTGAATAACAATATTATATCTTCATTATTATCATAATAATAAGTATTTAAGTAGGTATAATCTTAAAAGAACTTAAAAATTTCTCATCTTTTCTCTTCTCTTTTTTTTTATCTTTTAAACTTATCAACTTACCTTAAAATTAGGATTGCCGAAAAGCGGAGGGAGGCCGGAGCAGGGTGGCCGGACGGCTGGCTGGGGGCTGCAGCAAGCTGGCAGCGACCGGAGGGGGCCGCCGGGTGGCTGGCTGCCGCTGGAGGGCTGGCCGGGGGCTGCTGGGGGGCCCGGCTTGCTTGCTGGTTGGCTGCGAGAGAGGGCTGGCTGCTGAGGGGCGGTTGCCGTGGAAGGTGGCTGTTGTTGGGCTGCTGTGAGGGGGAGGAGGGGCTGCAAGAGGGGAGGAGGGGCTGTAGGTTTAGGGTTTGGAAGAGGAGATGGATGTGGGGGAGGAGAAGGAAGGGGGGCTTATGTAGAGGAGAGGAGTGGGGGGGAGGGGGTCGGCCAGGTGGGCCGACTAGCCTGCGCCAAAAACGGCGCAGGCGACCCCTTTCTGGCGCGGAAGCTTCCGCGCCAGGCGCTGTCGGGCGCGCGCGTCGCGGAAGGCAGGGGGCGAACCGGGGGGAGAAGGAAAATAATAGGGAAAATGAAAATTTTAAAAAAATAAATACTTAAAGTTAAATTATTCGCATTTTTCCGCCGTTCGGCGTCCAAATATAATGAAACTTAGCACCGATGTGTGTTACGACATGACGAACACCCTCGCGCCGAAAATTTTCGATTTGGACAAATATTTTATTTTTAATTAATTTCTGAAGTTCGAAAACTTCAGAAATTAACCACAATAATTCCGGCGCTCAGAATTTCATGAAACTTCTCGAGCAGCCTTTAAATAATATACTTAACATAACGACACTAAAATTGATGAATTCTGACATGTATTTCAATGTTTTGATTTTTAGGATTTAAATAATTTCAAAAATAAAGCGGGAGCTTCCATTATTCGGATATCTCCCAAACTAGGACACTTTAATCTTAAAAATTATTCTTATTTAAGGGTATTTTTGTTTGCCCTAGTTTGAAATTCTCCGGAACTTTGATGTCTGAAGCGGCCTCTGACCTAATTTTGAAAAATAACGACATTGGGTCGTTACACCAGCAGCTTTCGGCAGCCCCCTTCCAGCAGCTTCCGGCAGCCCAGCAGCCCCCAGCAGTCCCTTCCAGCCGCTTCCGGCAGCCCCCGGCAATCCCCTCCAGCAGCTCCAGCAGCCACCAACAGCTTATGGCAGCCTTCGACGGCCACCAACAGCCCTTTCCAGCCAGCCCCTTGCTGCCGCCACCTTGGCCAGCCATCGGCCAGCCGTCCGACCACCCACTCCGACCTCCTTAAGAAAAGAAAAAAAGGAGGAGAAAAGAGAAGTATTTTATTTTTTATATATACTTATAAGATTATGTCATCACATTAGTATTGTTGTGATTAATCAATAATGACAACAATACAAATGTTATAAATGACTATTATTTTCTAAATTGCCAATTCAGACATTTTCGTTCTGACTTTATCGTTATAAAGTATTATGATCATAATCTTAAGACACTTTAATAATTATAACTGCTTTAATAACAACTTAAATCAATCGAACTTCAAAAGCGGAAGAAGAACAGAATGAAAGAAGAAATTAAACTCCTAAGTCATTTGATTAATAAGCTAACTTAAAAATATCGGGGACTTAAATGCAGATTGAGCGAACTGTCACTCATTCGAGCCGTTGAACTTCTGAACTTAAGAACAAAGGTACCCAGTACATGACATGTATTACATTTTGCACTTTTATTGCTGCTTAGCTTCGCGTATTTTGCTTTGAGCCAGATTCATTTGAAGCTTGGTTGGTTGTTAGAAACCAACATCCTTTTTCATTCGGGGGTTACTGGAAAATGACATCAGTAACATTCGGGGCTGTTGCTGGAAAAATAATATCAGCAACATTCGGGGATAGTTACTGGAAAATGACATCAGTAATCTTTATTTGATAAATAATATTTGTTGCAGTAATTGTTTATTTCGCGCTATTACCTTAATTTCTCCTACATTTTATTTCCGCCTTACTTCCGCTAATCGCATCATTTAAAAATGTAAATGTTATTATGTACTGCTGTACTTAGAGTATTCTCTAATTACTGGGAATTCCAATCCCAGTATTATTTGTTGTACAATACCAGGTCAGGTACTTCTGGAAGAGCTTAAGCAAGAACCCTAATGCTTAAAATTTTCAATCTGCAAATGGATCTACGACGGCGTTGTTTTTGCTTGTTTATATTTTATCTTTTCTTTATTTTTACTTTTGTACGAGGAACACTGAAAAGACCTTGTAATGTGAACATTGAAATAAATGAATAATATCCTTTGGCTTTTGTATGTGTATGCTCTTTTTCTCTCAAGTTACTCAATATGATCCAGCGGCAAGTGAACGCCCGACGTCGGAACGGTTTCTTTTGAATCGGCGTCGGGGTCCTCACGCTTGCAGTGGCGGAAGGTTCCGTAGCGGGTTCCTTCTTTCGAGCTGGCGCGACGGGGGTAGATGTTTGGGCACGCCTGTTCCCTGGAGCCAACACATGAGTAGGGAGGATATCCCCATCAACAATTTGATGTCTCTGCAGAATCGATAACCATGACCTGGTCAACCACATCGGTAACATGTGTTGCCATCGTGATAGCATCTACTGATGGGGTGTGGTCGCTGACATTCGGAGTTTGTTCTCTCCCCAATGGATTTGGTCGTGATCTGGTACACTCTGGCTTGATCACTGAACCGAGATCTCTTGAAAGTCCCTTGGGAATCGGCGGATGAATGTTGTCTTTTCCCCTGGCATTGTTCATTGTATTCTAGCATGGTTGCACAATCCAATAGCTCCGCAAAGTTGGTGTCCCTGAATGGTATTAAGCTAGTCCGAACTGAATCCTTTAACCCATCCAAGAATCGGCTACACCGTGAGGCTTCGGTGTCCACAAGCTTGTGGGAGTAGCAGTATAGCTTGGTGAACTCGATTTCATAGGCCTCTATACTCCTTTCCTCTTGTATTATTCTGATAAATTGATCTTCTAGAATCTTTCAGGCAGAGAGGGGTATATACCAAGCTCTGAACGCCTCAGTAAATTCTTCCCAGTTAATGTCTTCCAAATCTAACCCAGCAAACTGGGTCTTATGGGTGACCATCCACCATCATTCTGCTTCTCCCTTAAACTGGCTCTTGGCCAACCTCACTGCATCGGTGGCTGGGCACCTTATATTTTCTAATTTTCCTTCTACCTCCTGTATCCAGTCTTCCACCTCCATTGGGCAAGCCGACCCGTCATAAAACGACGATCTTAGCTTCATGAAAGCGTTCAGGGCCCCATTTATTTTATGTTGATGCTCTGCATGAGGTACTGGCACAGACCTAAGCACATAAGCAGTGGTGCTATTTTGATTAGCTAAGATTCGTGCCATCATCTCTAGTAGTCTTTTTATTTTGCTCTCTGATGGCCCTAGAGGTAAAGAGACCTTCACTGGAATCTCTGTGGGTAATTCTGGGGAATATTCTTCTGGATTTATCTATCAAGAAGAGATCCTAATTTATATTTATTTAAAAATCAAGATATGAGTTAAATAACACTTGTATCATTACTATTAATGTTCTGCATAAGAAAATAAATTTTGATTGTAGCAATAGTAAATTAAATAAAATATAATTCAATCTTGACATGAATAAATAAATGACTAAGAGCAGTCTATATGCTCTTTTTGAGATTTCTGCCCACAGCTTCGGTACTTGAGGGCGATCAACCTCTTTTTCTTGATCCCTGATGTAGTGGTTGTATCTATGATGGGGTGAGGGGGAAGTGCAGCCTGGCTTCTTCCTTCCTCCAAGTCGGTGATACGCTCTCCATATTCTTCTTCTATCTCCAAGGTGAATTCTGCCAACTTAGGAAGCACTGTCCGTAGTGCCTCCTTTAAATCTTGCACCTCCTTTTGGAGGCTAGTAATCTTTTTATAGGACACACATGAACCTTATCAGGTTCTCACAACTAGCTTCCTCTTTATCCTCTAATTCTCGTAGTCGATCTTCAATGGTGGGGGGTTGTAGTTAGGTTCATGGACGTTCACTTGCCAAGACCCTTCTTGGCTAAAGCCGCTTCCGATTGTTCCACCGAATGATTCGGAGAATCCATTTGTTTAGATCAAAATCTAAACCTATAACTGTTGAATAAAATCCTTACTATGTTATTAGCTCCCTACAAAATATTTTGTTCTAGTCTATTTGTACTTTAAGTTGAATGATTTCTCAATTATGGCTTTTATATCAAATATTATTTAATTCCAACACCTCCAATCCTGCTCTGATACCAACTGTGATGACCCTAAGGTTAGGTTAAGTATCAACCCAACTACCCTTGAGTACATCCCCGTAGGATCATATTGACAGTTAAGAGAAAAATAGCATTTGGACATAAATTAAACAATAGAGCCATACAACATAATAAATTTGCCAATCATTCAATTTAAAGAATATAATATCCAGATTATTACAAACTAAATCAATATGAATAAATATTTCTAATCAACTTTAAAGTTTAAGTAACAAATCAAAACTATATGTGCCAATGTCAGCACCACCGTACTTTAGATATCTTTTATGCTATATCGACTTCCTCTAACTGCACCTGACCTGGCATCATAAGAATAATGTCTCAATACACATATTAAGTACAAAAGATGTTAAATATTACACTTAGCAAATACAAGAAGCAAAAATTAAATAATTTTGCAGAAAAGCAAAAGTTGGAGCAAAATACATAATCCTGCAAGTTAAATATTTTTCTTGCCATAATATTGTCACCTGTCATATTATAAGTTTCATGCATGTTTATTTGTATGTATGTCTTGATTTCACGAAGCAACATTAACAGTTCTGTTGAGCAAATTCAGAACCATGAGGTTGGGTTCAATAAGAGCAACTCCTTCACCTGGGCCCTCTCAAAGACTCCAGATGGCACCCTTATAACTCCCGATGGACTAGCTCCGTCCCTACCTAATAAACCACCATTTCAGAACCCTTGCATACATTCATAAGACATAACATATATATTTTATTTATGATATTACTCTGACATTTAACAAGCATTTCATTTCATCAACAGGGATAAAGCTCAAAGCGGTGCTAAAGCGGCAAGAAAAACATTCAAGTGTAAATAATAAAATCAATGTACCTTGATATTTGAATTTTTGATTTTAGTACTCAAAAATTCACGGTGTCTGCAACAGTTATATTTGTAATATTATTAAGTTTTGTAAATGATCCATATAATAATAAGATATAATTTATTACTCCTAAATCTTTAATATTTCTTTAGAGTTCTTTCCCCTTAAAGATTTATTAAAATCATCTAAACCAATGTAAGCATTCCCTAAAATTCTTATTCTATATTTCATTAAATTCTAATGCTTTATAAAGCAATGATTCTCTACATGAACCTTCATCATGCTGAAAATAGCATTTCATATCACTCTTATTTTACTAAAGAACTAAAAGAGAGTCAATGTTGATATATCACATAAAAGTATCTAACTCCTTTGTTCGACCAATCCTAACCTTATCTTAGCATTTTTCTCCCTTTTTGGTTAATTAACGGAACACCCATATTTTCCTTAGTGTTGCTGAAATTTGATCAATTTTTAAGTGCATAAATCATAATATAAACATAAGTTAGCTTGAGATCGATATCTAAGGATCCATATTATTAACCTTCTTTATAAGACTGATTCTCTACATACACATTCATAAATTATTGCAATATAAAGAATAATGCATGCTTATGATAAACCTAAGAATTTGTTGAACCATCCATTCAAGCTATCAAAGAGATATATTGTCTAGTTACGCATATATAGAGTGGTGAGCTAATCATGATATATCTAAGGTCAATTTGCATGCAAGGAAATAGACAATTGTCCATCCTTCAACAAAGTTCAGCAAACACATTCAAATATTTCCTATTGCCATAACGATCATTTTCAATTTTAAGAACTCAGCCTACTATTTATTTGTTCACTTCATTGCTATGGTGAGGATCTTAATCATATAAGTGTAGTTTATAACAACTATTATTGATAGACGATTATTCTAATGAGGGATAAAACCTTTAGAGTAACATGTTGCTTCCATCTACACTAATTCCTACATGCTACAATAAATTGGTATTACAGATTTACACAAAAGAAGTATGTTTCATACATTGGCTATGCAGATTTACAAGGTTCATTCTAGATAATTGTGTCTCTAGAATAGTATCCTATCATGGCTAATTATTGCACTTACATTTTACTTATGAGCTTTAACATGTGAAGCGGCTTTCAATAGTTCTTAGAGTAAATGCATCGGAAATATTACTGAAATTGCTGATGCATATATCGACAATCAATCGAACCACATAGCAATAACTAAGAAAAGAACCTGTAAATATAAGAAAAGTCCTTACTGTCCAATTTAATAGCTCTATCTGAAGTTGTATTGCTTAAATGTAAATAGTTTTGGGATCCCTAACCTCTAATTGAACTATTGAAGTTTTGGACATACTCGATTAATAGCAAATAGACCTTAAATCTTAACAGCTAATGCTTGGCATGGAAAGTTCTTAACGCAACCTCTGCCTCTCTAACACTTAATCTAGCTTCTTAATAAAACACATTTCAGCCGTTGTAAATAAATTATCCATACCTTATAAGATCGAGTTTATCTCCAGAAAGCAGGAATTGGTCGCAAAAATTCAGGCGGAGCTTCGGCGGATGGAGTCGAGCTGCTTGCCGACGGATGAGACGTCCTCTGTCGACGAACTAGGATCGGGCGGGAGTGGTACTGCAGGCGCCAAGTGTCTTCGTCGGCTTGGAGAGGCGTCACGGAGTCGGCAGGGTTCGGAGCGGATCGAAGGCGTCGAAGACCTGCGGGGCTGAGGCTGCGGTTGCATCCTTGCGGCTTTGAGGAGCACCGTAAGCTGCGGCTTTGTTTGCAGAGCTCTCGGTCACGGCGTAGGGAGAGGGAGAAAGGAGACAGCATAGGATTTTACGAGATTGGTACGAGTGGCGCAGAGTGTCGTAGGATTACTCGTTCGGCTGCATTTCAGGTGTCGTAAGGTACCTTCGTCTATATATGCTCCATTTGCCTGCTTGAAGTGTCACGCCTCTCCAGCAGGAGGCGTCGTATCCTTTGGAGGCATCCTTCAGTTCAGCCGCAGGGTGAAAGGGAAAAAAACATGTTTGCTTTGTTTGCTCTCATTCCATTATACTACCTCCCTTATATATATATATATATATATATATATATATATATATATATATATATATATATATATATATATATATATATGTGTGTGTGTGTGTGTACATATGTATATATATACATATATACCTATGGCAGTACATAATGCTGGTCCTTATCTAATTCTTAAGCTAGGGAGTTAATGGCTGTCTAATATGGCCAACTTAAGCCATAATCAGGATCCACCACATTTCAACATGTAGGAATGGTCATGCGTATCATACCAAAACCACTATCTAGATCAATATCAGCAATAAGATTTCAATTCTTTGTGATAAAGGGTGACAAACATACCTTTTCAACATGATCGAAAACAATCACTTCATTATAGAGACCTAAATGAACATCTGGGAGATTCCGATCATCCGTTGGAGAACTAGAAAAGGAAAGCTGCTTCTTCTCAACATAACGCACTGTGTCATAAGAAAAATATCCTACCCATCCACCTGCAAAACAATAATATATAAGATTGTTGGATTAATATAATATCCAAGTTTGTTTTTTGATGTTTAGAAGGCATACTCTAGTCAAAAAAGTTTCTAATTTGTGAAGGAATCACAAAATTTTTTTAAAAGTCCCAGTTACTTAAATTGTGAAAAACTAGAAATTTTCCATTGAAGCATCTAAGCTTCTGAAGCCCTGATGCTTTTGTGACTTCAAATATAATATCAGTCAAGAAGATTTATATATACTTTTACTTTCCAAAACAAAAAGAAATGAAATGAGGGGAAATTTTCATGTTTCACTCAAAAGTTTCTTGATTTACATATTTAACACTTACATTTTAAGATTTACAAAATTAACGTCAAAATTCTCATATTTGCCCCAAAACATTCCACGTAACCTCTTTCAATCGCAAGAGTATATTATGCTAGTTTTGTAGATATCAAGGTTTGGGTGTAAAATGTATAGATATCCAAGGTCGGGGTGTCAAGCAAGCAATTATCTCGCAGAAAAACAAGCTCATTCCTCTTTAAAATTTCTAAGAAATTGCAAGAAATTAATTTCCAGTAAATAGTCTCATACCACAGAAGGCATCAGGGAGATCATCGATAAGCTGCGGGCTCCAACCCTCCATAATTGCCTGAGGAACTTTCATTGGGTCGTCAGTTATTTTCTCAGTCTTACAGCCTCTTTCATGATCCAATATAATCACCCTATTCTCTTTCGCCACAATCTCCATTGAAGGTTGAGCACCCACTACACTGAAGCGACCCTACCAAAATAACAGCAAAGAAATCCGAGTAAGCCTTGCGGATTGCTTATTTTAAGATTTCTTTATAAGGTTTGGTAGAAGCCCAACCTTATATAAGCATTAAGTTTTTTCTCTTCCGAGATTAAAAAAAAAAAAAAAAGAATTAAACACATTCTTCAATCACAATTGATGACGAACATGCGTCATACGAATAAACTGTCAGATATCAGCTATCCCAACAAATAAAGAAAAAAAAACTATCAGAACACTACCACATTGGCTCCTCGGGGGCCTTGTTCCACGGATTCAAACAGGAAGCTGGGAGCATCCCTTTCATCCTCTTTTACCAGGCATCGGTAAGCGAGAACAGGCGTCAAGTGATCCGAGAAAATACATCTGTACAGAGGCACCACATTGCATCCATTCCTTGAGGCTTCCTCCAGCCTTGTTGCTTCCTCTGTGTAGGCTGATTTTAGAGAAACCACCGAGTCTTTGTTTATGCGTGACGCATTCGCTTTACATAAGAGAGCGGAGGGATGGAGGGAGGATCGATGCCGGCAGAGGGTCAAGCTCGGCGATTCCGTCAAGGAGATCGTCTTCCAGGCAGGTAATTGGAGAGGGAGAGACTGCAACGGAAAGATCGTAGATTTGGATACGATCGCCATTGGAGAACTCCAGCTTCTTCCTGATGCGGCGACCCAGTAGAAGAGGCACACTAAATAGGAGTTTTGGGAAGTTTTAAATTTAATCTCTGAACTATGTTAATTTACAAAAAATGCTTCACTGAGGACATCCGCCAACATATCCAATTAATACGCCGCAAAAAGTAGCAGTCCCCTTAAAATATATATTTTTGAATTTGGCCAATGAATTTAATATTAATTTTTTTAATCTTATTTACATTTTTTATTCTGTTATATATTTTTTCTCAAAAAAAAAAAAAAAAAAAAAAAAAAAAAAAAAAAAATTTTACTACACTTATATATTAGTACACATCAAAATATAAAGATATATATTAATTCAATGTATAATTAAATTATTAGTTGAATACACTTTTTGATAATATCTATATATAAAAATTATAAAAAGAAAAATTTTTTAATTGATACTGAATATTTGATATATATTTTTGTGTAAATATAGCATTTTCTAAAAAATAATTATAAATTATTTTAACAATTTTTCTAATATTAATTAAGAGTGCTTTTCTATTGAGCACTAAAAATTTCTTGATAAATAGGATTATGAGGTGACATTTTAAATCACGTTATAGTCTAAATAAAATTTAAAAAATATTACATATAATATTTTTTAAAAAATATAAATAATTAGAATTTAAAATTTTAAAAATATATTTTATAGAACTCATATATAAAAATAAATATAATAATATTTTTTTATTTTACTTAAATATTTAAATCCTAATCATCTTTACTTTTATAAAATATTTGAGAGTCTTTGTAACAATATATTTCGGTGTCCTGCGAAAAATCTAAAGCCGAAAAAAGCTAAAGCCTAACACATCCTATCCTTCGCTCTTCCCTTTCCTCAGCCGCTCTTTTTCAGCCGCTTACATGAGGCATTTTCCTTTCTTTCTCCATTCCCTCAGTCGCTCTTTATCCGTGACGAACGAAGACGCTGCATCCGGACAATAGCCACTCGTCCTCCTCGTAGATGAGGTACGGCGCTTCTCCTCTTGGCCTAGATAGCAGCATTTTGGCCCCTTGGAGCACGCGGTTCTCCCAGTATCCGTGACGAACGAAGACGCTGCATCCGGACAACAGCCACTCGTCCTCCTCGTAAATGAGGTACGGCGCTTCTCCTCTTGGCCTAGATAGTAGCTTTTTGGCCCCTTGGAGCACGCGGTTCTCCCAGCCTTGAACATCGACTTTGATCAGCACGATCCTCTCCACGCCAGAAATCACGCGATCTAATGGGATCCCACTGACTGCAACGACGATGTCTTCGTTCGATTTGACGGCCAGCTTGGCTCGTGTGGCGGAGATGGAGCTGTTGTCCAGGCGGCCCACCACTTATGATGCTTCCTCTTGAAAGGAGATTGGATTTAATATTTGGGGTAACGTCCAGTGATAGAAGATGATGCTGATGAGAGTAGGCAGCATTGGCATCATTCAGGGAAATTTGGTGGTGATGAAACTGTTTTTTTTTTTACTTCTTGATGAATAGGATTTTCATCTTTAACTCTTTGCCCACAAACAAAGTTTCTGATTAAATGTATAGATTAGATTTTTCAACTTCAACAGTGATTGTTCACTATCTAGATGGATTCCTAGGTTATTTAATTTTAGACCCTGCATTCTTTAATCTTTATTGAAGATGAGTAGTTGTTTTCAAGAATTGTTGGAGAGAAATTGAGGTGATCAACTTCTTAATTTGCATTTTATTTTCCTAGCACCTTAGCTTACATTTTATCTGCTAAGGGGTTTGTTTTTAAGCACTAATAATTTGCATTTTATATTCCTAGCACCTTAGCTTTCATTTTATATAATAACTTTTTTTGTAGGTGCTAGATTTATAAGTATAGAATATTAGATGTTAATGATTTAGTTCTGCAATATCAAAACATATATGGAAGCAAAAATCTTATATGACTTTTTAAGATGAGAGGATGTGCTGCTTGAAGGTCTCTCTCGATCCTTGAAAATTTATAAGTATAGAATATTTGTGAACTGTTATTGCTGCTTAAAAGGATGGCTAAGCACTTTTAAAGAGGAGCTGAGCGACTAAGTGATGCTCGAGCCCCTTTGCTACTACTACCTGTATTTGACAGCATATCCACTTTTTTGCTACACTTGTTGAGATATTTGTTGTGATGAAAAGGAGGTGAAGGGGTTTACGTTAGTTCAAAGAGAGCATTTTAATTGAAGATATAATTAGAGGATAATAAATGAGGTGAATTTATGTTATTGCTGGTATATTTTATGTATTTTGAATCTAGGTTGGATGATTCATTATTTGATTTGCAATTGAACTATATATGTTTGTTGTGAAATTGATTTTCATTCACTAGGAGATTGTGTGAACCTTATATGATTTGTGCATTTTTTTATTGTTCTCATTGCTTTAAATTCATTATTCATATTGTTTCATTCATTTGTTTTTACAAATTTTTGGACTGCAGTTAAACTAGTTAATTTGATTGTGATGTAGCTCAATGGAAGAGCGCTTGTATTGTATACGAGAGGTTCAGGGTTCGACTCCTGGCATCACCATGTTCTGAGCTTAGAGAGCATGTAAAAACCAAAAAAAAAAAGTAAACTAATGACTAATAATAGAGCTGGGAATATTGCTTGATACAAGCAAAAGCAGGATCATTAACATGGTAAATTAAACTGATGGATAAAACCTGCATAGTGTGAACTTAAACTTACACTTTAAACTTGATCAGGACTAATTTGATGAGTTCTAAAAGGAGTGTCGCTTTATCAAATTTGCATGACATTGGGGCATTGTGTAGGCTTTACTGTTAAAAATCTTCTTGATTTTTAAGGAAAGCACAGCCATTTTTTTTACTTGGGATAATATGTTTTTATCTTGGACACCTTGTAGTATAGCACTAATGTTGTTAGCCATTGTCAATTGAATTTCTTTTTTTTTTAATTACTACTAATATCTCCTTGAGTACAATTACATGAAATTTTTTATATAACCTTGCATTCATTTCAAGGGAAGGATAATTCTTTAAGGAAAGCACAGCCATGTTTGACATGAAAATAAATCTTTTCTTAAAACAATTAAGCAACACACCTGTTTGAGTGCTGCATGGAGTTCATCTTCATAGAAACAATCGTTTAAAGATGCATTAATTTCAAGGGAAGGATTCCCTGCAGGAACAATAATCAAATCAAAAGGGCTGCTTTGATAGAGATCTTCAATGATATTGCTGTTAACATCCACTAAATCACAGTTGACAAGTACTTCAATCTCTGCATCTACTCCAGAACAAGCACTATACTGCTGCTGTTCTTGTTCCGCTGCATGAATTCAGCATTTTAAATGTATGAATTAAATCAACGGAAATATTTAGTTCAGGTGACATTAGAAGTTAAAAACTTTTCTGCACTAAGTTTTTCTTAGAAAAACAATCAAATTTTAGTCATTGAATATTAAATAGCAAAAATAAACCCATGAGTCACCATCAATCACTTACAAGGAAGCATAGTATTCAACTCAGTTGACAAGCAATCCAAACTACATCTTTCCAAGTGTGTATCGTTGAGCAATGTCCCAGTATTTTGACGTTCTATAGCATATCCAAGTTGGCTGGTAGAGCTTAGACTAGAATTGCTATCATGAGGCATAGCATTTTGAGAAGTATGTATATAAGAATTCAGTTGATTTGACCTTGAAAAGAAAGGCCGGTTACTCAAATCATATGATGCTTGATTTGATGCATTCATTACTAAGGATTTTGTTATGATATCAGGATTTTCCATTACCAATCGGTTCGTATGTGGATTAATTGAATGTTGCCAACCAGTTACAATTGTCTTGACTGTAAACTAATTGTATATTGTTGACCCAGATCAGAATGATGGCTAAAAGGATGAGTAAGCCATGCTGGCGGCATGGTAGCATAGCCACCATGAGATTGAAGAGCAGGAAAGCTCGAGGAAGGAGCAGGAATAGTTCTGCATCTATTTTATGCTCCTTCTACTCTAATATCACTTATTGTCATTATATGTTATGATGCCAGATACTTTTAATGGAGGTTGTGCATTATTAATGTGCACCTTTAATTAATTTTTCTTCTTCAATGATTCAATGTTCGAGAAACTTAGTAGCTAATTGACATATTTTATTAAAACCTCTGTATGATTGATATATTATATAACTTGAAGTTATGAAATCTAACAAAAAATTGCCTTTTATATGCTTTTAGCAATATAAAATTGCTAAAGCAGCACCGACTGTTGAAGCTTGAGGCTTGAAAGTAAAATATACCCTTGTTTGTTAAAGACGACATATTTTCTATTTTCCATGTGTTTTATTTGTTGTTGCTGGCTTTCAGAACTAGAATTTTTCGTCCGTCCAACACGTGGATGCATACTTTGAATTTTGCTGAGCTTGAATGTGGCTGCTAAAGCTTTGAGTGTAACTTATGTTACAAATGCTGTTCCGAAAGGAGCAGGTGTTGTTTTTTTGGCAATTTTTATGAAACATCAAAAAAGTTTTAATCACTATAAGCACCCAAATATTCATTAAGAGTTATTTTGTAGCAAAAACCTGAGTTTGTTTTGTCTCTATTTTGGAATATATTGCAGTTTGTTTGGATGGAAGCCTAGCGGGTTACTATTTCTCTCCTGGTTTTGGTTCAGGAATAAATAATTGGGTGGTTCACATGGAGGTATCATACTCTTCAGTATCATCATTAACCATTAAAATGATATTGTTCCCCATTAAATTATCTCTTTAATTATTGATGTGATGGTCTGAAAGAGGAAGAGGATCAGAAGGATTGAAATTAACCTAACCAGATTTCTGAGGCTACAATAACTGCAACTAGAAAACCTGCTAGCTAATTTAAAAGCCCTTTGATATTCTTAGATTGTTTAGGACTTTTCAAAAATGACATTGATGAGACATAAACATCCCCATGCAAGTAATCACACAATAACAAGAACCTAAAAACACTCACATTCTTGAACTCTTCTGAATCAGAAAGGGAAGATGTAAAAGTTTCAAGAGTAGCCAACGTTCTAATCCAGGTATGGAAATTAGTATTTTTTTCATGATGGATCACTTGTGAATGTATAATGCATAATTTATTCTGAATGTCATTTTGTTTTCTATGGAGCATTGTTTTCTTATTTATATATCCAAATAATTGAGGGCATTTGCATTAATTTGATGAGCTAATGCATATTGGAGATTTTACTTGGATTAAAAATTGCCTTATTATGTAATCACATCATGCCTCTGCAATTAGTTTTGTTATCTAGAAGCTTGATTTTCACAGCTTTCTACAATTGGAATAAGGTTAAGGTTCGATACTGTGATGGCTCTTCTTTTACAGGGGTAAAGTTGCTGTAGATCCCGTGAGTCTTTCCCATATTATTTTAAATATGTTTATGTATTAGGATTAAGAGTAGAAACATTGAGCGTTTAATACAATTCTCAGTAAGTGTGCTCAATAATATGAATTTTGAAATTTTATGGCTCAGGCAAAGCGTGTTTTTTATAGAGGATCAAGAATCTGGTTCGCCGTAGTCGATGAACTACTAGCGAAAGGGATGAACAGGGCACAAAGTGCAAAGAATCATAGAATTTGATTATAGATGTTTATTTCAGCACTTGTAATATGATATACTATTCCTTTCAAGTTGATTTTTTCTTTTGATAATATGTGAACTTCAAATATAAAGTAAATATGTAGTTGATAGGATTTGAACTTATAATATATTATTAATCACTAGTTAGATGTCAGATGACAAAGTTTGTTAGATATAATCAAACAAGAATTTGTTTGTGTTCAATTTTGCTATTCTCTTATGTTGAAGATTATCCTGAATTTGGCTAGAGATTATCTTTTTGTGCTAGAATGCAGTTAGACTAGCTAATTTGATTGTGATGTAGCTCAAATGGAAGAGCGCTCGTATTGTATGCGAGAGAGGTTCAGGATTCGACTCCCGGCATCACCATCGCTTGTTAACTTTTTGAATCTCTTTTCCATAGCAGGATACATGGACGCTCAAATTAATCTATAAAAACCAAGTATAACAATGCAGAAGTGCCCATCACTACTAGTTCATCAAACAAGAGAACCAATCCTTTGCCAACAAAAAAAGTTTGCATATACAATTGTACTGAAAAGAAAAACAATTCTCAAACCCAAACGCACCCAATCTCACTACAAAATGAAGCTTCACTTCTTTCCAGCTAAGTAAATAAAAAATTGCTTCTAGATAACTTGAAGATATATAAAAAAAATTGAGATATGGAGTTTATAATGCTGTTGTTAGACAACGTGGAGAGAAGCAAAGGCGAAACAATGCGAAATAGGATGTATGAGTGCATTGTGAAGGCAAGGAACAACTTGAATCCAATTAATCATACACATCCATGATTACATACCATTATAACGATAGAGAGCTTACATCATAATAATTAAAAATTTTACAGCACAAAGAATCTCATATAATTTGAATGAATGTTCATTTTTACAACAAACATTCAATAAAGACACAAATGGCAACAAATGACATAACAATAGCATTCATCCACATTAATTTTCAACATAAAACCACATACTTCCTATTGGCATCAAATTAAACATGAAACTTCAGCACAAAGAATCTGCAGCATTGAAGAACTGCTGTCATTGTCACAGCATTTAAGAACTACTGCATTGAGAAATACAAAAACTTGTAATCTTACACAATCTTTAGCAGCTCCAAGCACTATCTTCATCCTTAAGTTCCATGAAAACTGCAACATTGACAGCCCCTTAGCATCATCAAATTTTGCAGCCCTGCAGAATCCTTCGACAACCGCAGTGTAGCATGCTGAGAACATTGAATCCTGACTGAACCTGCCACCTGAGGCTGGAAAAGCTGGGCATGCTGAGAAGACATGGTTCGCTGTCGGAGTCGATCGCTGTCGGACGAAGGCTTCGGATTCGCTGTCGGACGAAGGCTTCGAGCAAGGGATTTCGACGTCGCTCGCCCTAGCTTCTGCTACTTCGCCTCGTTTGCTCCGATCGCTGTCGGACGGAGAGCTCGATCGCAGTAGGACGGAGAGCTCGTCGGGCTGGGATTGCTGTCGGACGAAGGCTTTGGATTTGCTGTCGGACGAAGGCTTCGGATTCGCTGTCGGACGAAGGCTTTGAGCAAGGGATTTCGGCGTCGCTCGCCCTAGCTTCCGCTGCTTCGCCTCGTTTGCTCCGATCGCTGTCGGACGAAGACGAAGGAGTCGTTCGCTGTCGGACTGGGATCGCTTTCAGACGAAGGCTTCGGATTCGCTGTCGGACGAAGGCTTCGAGCAAGGGATTTCGGCGTCGCTCGCCCTAGCTTCCGCTGCTTCGCCTCGTTAAATCCAAACCCTAAATAAATCCTAAATATATTAAATGATATTAACTGATGTTGGTGTTAATTTTGATTTTTTGTAGCATGTTTTTTTTATTGTTGAAATTGTGCCTCCAACATATTTAACTTTGTCCAGAGCTAATTCGAAAGCTTAATTATTGTGCACAATAATATTCATTGTTGCATGTATTTCTTTTTTCTCTGAGTGCTGCAATTGTTTGTAAGATCAGCACATGTAAATAGAATAATTAGACTTTATGTACATTCTTGATCATTCTCAGCCCTTTTAGAGTTCAAAACAGCATGAAGTTAATGACCAGTATGTATGTATTCATGAAAATATCATCTAGCATTTCGGACTGCTTAAATTTCCGGTCCCAGAATGCGTGAAAAGACTACAAACCATGCATGCATGGATTTTGTAAACAAATAATAAGACAAAAAATGCAGTTTTCACATACCATCAAAGCACAAAAAGACATCACCTAAATTGAGTTCATAAACAAAGTTTAATAATTCGCATCAAAGATAGTAATGCGAGGGTGCCACTTTTGGAGTTGTCAACAATATGCATATTCTCTCAAAATTTCAAGAATTATGTTCAAAATGATCAGATCAGATGAGAATAAAAAGCACCCACTTCCTAAGCTCAAAGTAGGTTTTTGCGCATCTTTTCAGATCTTCTTCTCTGGGAATAGGCAAAATTCATCCACTAAACTTTTCTATCCATAACATCTAAAAAGTTACGAACCAACAAAATGGCTTCCTTTAAGAATAAGCCATCGCAACTTTTAAAAATCAATAAGTTAACCTCAACTTATATGATATTCTAAATTTGTCTCATCTGATGCCCAAACTGTGGAGAATATTCTTTTTATCACTTTCTTCGGAGTGAATAGTCAATGAAAATAAATAGAGCAAGCGTGAAAATCAACTAATGTTCTCGAAGAACAATAGATCCCAAAACTGATCATTCAAATGAAAAATTAAGATAAAACAAAAATTTATAGAAATTCTTAAGCACATATCACAGAGAGATGAATTTGTCTGGTTTGGTGAGAATCAACTACGTTAACGGGGATGGAGAGAGAATTTCACTATGTATGAAAGAAGATTACAAATATATAACAATTATCTCTCTGAACTCTCATAACTCTTAAGAAACTCCTCAAATAAATTCTTGAAACTTTCCAACTTTAAAGGATAAAGACGAAAGGACTTCAAGATTATGGCAAGGAGGAAAAGCGCTAGGAAGAAAGAATCTAAAGAATATGGGCAAGTATGAGAGGAAATAGTATATAAGAGTTGGACAACAAAAGGGAAGGGGCCATAAGCATGATGAGAAAACAAAATGTTCAGAGCTGCAAGGCCAAAAAAAAAAGAAAATAATTTTTTTGTTTTAGCCATAAGGAAACCCAATTGTTGCAAATGTTAGAGCTTGGCTTTTGTTTGGTTTAAACCTAGCTAAACTTTAGCTCAAGCGCAAACAACAGGGACGTGTGCTTGTTTTTCCTTAAAAATCAATTAATTCTTGTGAAACTTCATACATATTATTTAATCTTATATATGTGTAACATCATATTCATAATTGGACTGCTCAAAATATTTCTTAGCTCGTCTTCTTTTCAGTACAGCCGAGCAAAAACTTCTTAGTCAAGAAAGAAAACAACAAGCTATTATAACAGCCTAACTTATACAACATAAGAAAAGTTTGGGCTATATGGAGGAATAATCAATCAAGAAGGAAAAACTACTGCATTAAAGACACGACAAAATAAAGCCAAGAGCAAGCTAGGAAGGTGACGATGAAGACCAGATACCTTTGGTATGATACAATTCGCACGCTCCTCAAAGAGAAAACTGAAGTAATATTGTTAACGTTCTCCCAAAAAAAGAAAACATAAAAACATCTTTTTACGGCACCTCACGAAAAAAAAAAAGTAATAAGAAAGGAATTAGATAATGTTTTAAATGAATCAAAAGGCTGCTAACTTGAATTCCAAACCATTGGTTGCAACACCCTTTATATTTTATGTGGAGAAGGCGAAGAGGCTATGAATCATCTTTATTTCAATTGTAACTTCTCTTTTAAGCTCTTAATAGAGGTCTTGACTGTTGGATGCTATCTTTTGCCGCCAACATTGCTGCATGTTTGTGAGACTTGCGTTCAAACCGGAAACAAAAAATAGGAAATTAAAGCTTGTTTTCTGTGGTATTATTATTTATAATATTTGGAATGAAAGAAATACAAGAACCTTCAAAAAACAAGCTAATCGTGTTGCTATAATAAAGAACACTCTTTTTCAAATCGAGGTGGCTTGTGGTGAAAAAGGACAAATTTGATTTTGTAATGATTCGCTGTGATAAAACTAGCTCTGAGCTGAATGGCTAGCCAACTTGATCAAATCCTTTGTCTATATTTGAAAGGATGCATCTTAATCTTGAACAGATTATACGGTTGGCAACCGTTTGAGGATCTTTGAGACCGGAGCCAAACCCGAATTTATTGGATTTATCTTTTTACTGCTTAAATTATTTATTATTCTCTTGTTTCCTTCCCTTTCGACCATTGGATGCGCTAGCTGGTTTATCGAAGGGAATTGGTTTATTCATTTCATCCTTAAAACGATTACTTTATAGGGTCAACAATCTTTCTTTTACTTGCTTATAATCATAATTTTATATCAGATGGATGGGAATTGGTTTATGTTTTCAATACATTCTCTGAGTTAGGAGTTTATAACTGAATTATAGTATTTATTATTCTTAAATGTGGTATTGCTATTAATTTCTCACCGGAGTTGGTTCCAAACTTCCCGCTCGAAGCGGTGACTCATGCTGCTTGTGTACTTCTCGATTGAATGCGGTTTATAATTTCAAAAAGAGAAATGTTATTTAGACTCGTTGATGTGGCACCTAAAAAAATTCATCCAATAAGATTTGAACTTTCTTTTACATTGCTATTGAATCTTAATGTTCACAATTCCATAGACTGCCTCCTCGTTAATGTTGTCCTTGTATTCTTTCTTGCAGTTTGGTTGCTTTGGAAAGGAGAGATTTTATGTTGATTCCCGCTGCACCAATCTGGTGGTAGTAGTGAAAATGTGGTTACGTATTATGGTGTCCCGAAGTTTGATCCAGTATGATTCGAAGGTTCTTTGTTCTGTTATGAAAATGGAGACGTCCTTAATTATTTATGAAGGTTTTCATCGCTTGATGTGGGAGGGGACTCATTTCCTGTTCCTTAGTAAAGAAGAGAAGTTGTGCATACTCTCTTTCATAATGATGGCTAGTGGTTGTATCCTTCCTACAAACTATCGAGACAGCCTACCTCATGGCTGCTGCTTCTCTCATGGTTGTAGGGAACCTAAAGACTGCACTTGCAAATAGGAAGAATTTCACCTTCCATGATCCAGTTACTATGAAATCAAGTCAATATCTCCGGTTGCGACAGTCCTTTAATATGTTTTGACCTGCTGCTTGTTTAATTGCTTTCATTTCTTTGTTGTATTGTATTTGGTAGTGTTGCGATAGCCCTTAACCATCCAAAAAAAAAAAGTTCATACATAATCACATGAAAAAAAAAATCTGGTTTCATATAAAAAAAACTACTACGTTTCACACAAATATGTCGTGAAATAAAATGCCAACAAGAGAAACGGCTGTAGATGTGGAAATTTTTGGATAACTTAGTTCAGCTCTTCATTTGATAGTATTATACATAGCAAAATAACGTTCTAATATGCACAATCCACATTAAGCGTTTACATCCAAAACCATCATATCCCAAATGGAACCCCCCTAAAAATCTCCCATAACCGTTACAAACAGGATTCAACATTTTTGGGATTTGAGGTCGCTGCCCTCTTACAGATCGAGGGGAGCCTCTCCCGTTCCTGCCCGCTCTCGCCGGTACCCTGGGAACTGCAGATGAGAGATTGGATGTGATGATGGCCCGATGAGCACGTCAGCTGGTGAGCTTCTCTGCATCGGCCCCCATGATTGCGAAAACCCTACCGCGTTGTCCCTCGGAGAAGCTTACTCGTCTCTCCTTAACTTCCTCAAACCTCCATTCCCAGTGACAATCCCTTCGCCCTCAAAATACTCTCAGCTCAATCTCGCCCTCGCCTACGGCATCCTCACCGATCCCCGTCTTGCCAAAACCCATCTCACTTATCTCCACGCCCTCGTCACCGACGGCTACAGCTACTTCACCTCAGCCCTAATATCCCTCTCTAATGAATCCTACCCCAAGCTCCTCCAAACCGCGAGATCGCAGCTTCTCTGGATCACCTCCAAGCTCGCCCAAGTCGCCGCCATCAAAATCGATGCCCTAATCAGCTGTCTTCTTCGGCAGATCAGGGGCGGCGACTTTTCGGACCCAAATTTATGGCTCTGTGCAGAGCTCGTCCGCGTTCTAACCGATAATTGGGGTTGTCTGTTGGATGAGCCGTCCATCATGCAAAGCGCGTTGTTCGTGTTTCTCCGCCTGCTCTCCGATCATTACAGATTGGTCGAAAGAGCAGATTTAGACGGATTGAAGAGCGCTGAGGTCGATTTCTGCATCCGGGTTTTGAGAAACCGTTTTGATTTATGCTTAGGTATTGGCAGAGACATAGTTCGTCTTCTGCAAGATTTGGTTTATGTTCCGGAGTTCAAGGACGTGTGGACGGATCTCTTGTTCGACCCAGGTAAATTTGGAGTTTTGGAGTTCATGGATATCTCGCAGATTTATGGAACGAAAACTCCTCCGCATTACTTATTGCTAACAATTACCCCTTTGATGGAGACTCAATTGAGATTTCTGCTTACTCATGTGAAGTGGTTTGCTAAGAAACACTTCTGCACGCTCGAGAGCGAGACTTTGATTATCGATGTTGTAAGATTCATTTGTTGCGCGCATCATCCATTGAACGAGATCATTCTCTCAAAAGTTATTTCTCGATGGGCGATCGTCGGTTGGTTGTTGAGCTGCTGTAGGAAGAACTACTTTTTGGCTAATGTGAAGCTTGCTCTGTTCTATGATTGGTTGTTTTTTGATGAGAAAGTGGACAGTATCATGAACATTGAGCCTGCAACACTTCTAATAGTGAATTCAATGAACCAATATTTCAACGTAACTCAAACCTTGCTGGAGTTTTTGTTTCTGCTTGTTGATAATTATGATGTGCAGAGGAAAGAACTGATTTCAAGGGGAGTTTCAAAGTCGTTTGGCTTGCTGGTTAGGAAAGGAGTTGTTCATTCTTTGGAAGTGCTAACTTCTTGCAGTTTGTTTTCGCCTGCATTTAGAGAGAAGCTTGTTTCCTTGATTCCAAGTTCAAACCTTGAAGACAAATGATAGCGACATCCTCCACCACATAGGCTGATTGGCTGCTCCAGTAAAGTTTGTGAGAAAGAAGGATGTCGGTATGAAATAGTTAATAATAAAGCTCATTGTTCAAGTTTGATTATTTATATGATCACTTTGTGGTGCATATGTATTATAAAAATTTATGAATTGAATAACATGAGCCGAGGTGAATTTTGAGCTATTCGGGAGTAATGTTAATGCACTTCAATGATCCTGGACTATTTTTATGAAGATAAATGTAAAAATGAGAGCTGATTGAGTTCGTGTTGATGGGCTAAGGCGAGTAATGTTATACCAATTTGACGGTAGATTGTTGATCAAAGAAATTATATGGATATAGTGTTATTTATGCTGGCCTTGTTAGTTTATAGTTGATGTTCATTTATTTTGAAGTCCATGCATGCACTGTACTTCATATATTGATACTTCATTCCAAAAATTGTGGGTCTCTTATATTTTTTTTCAGTATGATCTTAAATAATTAAAAAAACTAGCGGGGAGAACATATATGGCGTAAAGTTTGCAGGCAATCTTGATATATGAAATGATTTTCTTCTTAGCTATATCATAAGCAGTTATCACATGTTGGTGCTCTCAATATTTTTTATTTTACCTATTGTTTTCTGCCTTCTGCTTTCCATATGATAATGGATACTTTATGAATTTATGCTAGGGTTTCTTGGTTTCAGTAGTTCTTTGTGATGCCAATTCTATCAATTGACTCGTTTCACTTTGGCATTATCAAATGCAATTTTGTCCAATTATGTCTTAAGTGTTTGATTCATGTATCAGTACAACTCATGTGATCGGTTGTCTCAATATTCAAAATTTTCTCTCCAATTCTATTTAGACGCTTTTTCTTACTACCCTGTGCCTTGAATAGTTAGTTACAAATGCAATGTTTCCATGATTCTTACTCAATTAGCTTGATTAGTTAACTATTTATTTCAGTATTGATTGATGCGTACTCTGTACTGCACATGTTATTTATTTTAGTTTGTTTCTCTTTCAATTCCTTATTAACTTTGTCCTAATTTTAATATGCTTACTTATTTTGGCTCGAACTATGCCTTTTATTGATAATAAAGGTTTCTGTCATACAACTCTGAGTTTAGTATATCTATTTGTTGTTTCTTTTTTGCAGTGCTTTAAATTCCTTTAGTTATTCTTACGTTTACTTATGTGGTGAATGGTTTGATGTCATTTGGATGTCATGGCCATGGTCATTTCTCCTATTTATACACAATCATTTGACTCACTTTAGAAATATTATTAGTTTTATATTTTGAGCCCCGCTCTATTAGCATTGATTTTTGGACTAATAGTGGGTACTATTTATGATGTTTGGTGAAATTTAATAAGACTAAGCCTTAGTTCCACTAAATGTGGTCAGTTACATTTTTTTTTTATACTGTTTTGTATGTATCTCTTATATAAACTGAAATTATAATGACAACATAAAGCAGCCTGCTTCAACTTTTTTGTGGTTCAAAGATTTGATGTTTTAATTTAAGAAAAAAAAATTATGGGAGTGGCATCAACCGTGAGCATACAAAAAAAGAAATAAGCTAGCAGCTGTTGTTCATTTAAATTCAATTTCAGTAGAGATTTAAGTATGCATACATAATTTTTGAATAGCCAAAACCAGGCTACTCTAATCAGGACACAGAATAATAAAAAGACATCAAAATTTTAAATTAAAAAACTGCATTAATAATACCAATACACCGAGTAATTATTTTTACTTAACAAGACACAATAACAGCATTATAATCAAAAAGACTAAAACTCATCATGTTTCTAATCAAACAAAATCAGCTTTCTAATCAAATAGACTAAAACCCACGATGACGCAGCTAGAGGCGAAGACGAGAACGAGGTTGATGATCCAGAGGATGAGTTGGAGGCCTATGAAGAAGATGCGGTTGCCGACGGTGCTGAGGAGTATCCATTTCTCAAGCTGCTTCTCGTCCGATATGGTACTCGTGAAGTCCAGCAGCGCGCAGCATATCACGAACGACGATGTCGCAATCCGGGTCAACCCCATCAGGTTGTTCCTCAAGCCTGGGCACGATGTCGATGCTGTAAAATCAATGAAGATGCAATCATAATATATTAACGATAAAATGCAGAATAAATAATCAAATAAAAAAAGAAGTATCTTTGTACCTTACAAGTGTGCTAAATCCATTCTGATGGTAAATGAATGGAATATCCATCAAACAACTGTGCTGCTGGATTAGTACACAACCTGTAAAATATAAGAAAAAATTACGCCCCCACCTATTTTTCAGAAAAAACTACGCCCCCACCTATTTTAAATAAATATTCAGCCTTTTTCTTAGTATTCAGCCTTCTTCTCAATATTTTTCATGGCATTCAGAATCCTAAAATTATTGATCTATTCAGAATTGCCAACAGATAGATAGACATAGAACAACACAACAACCAAAAATTCCTTTCAAGCAATATAATATATGCATAATTGACTTCTTAATTGGCGCAAGTCCAAATTATTGACATCTGAGATAAATTGAATGATATATGGGTATATCAACAAGCCAATTTGCAAGCCAAGAAATTGTATTATCAACTCATCAAAAGTAATGAAGTTCACTTTGAAATATTTGAGCCATCATAAGAGCACTGTTTTGAAGCACTCAATGAGATGGTTGGAGGGTTAAAGATATTTTAAAGATCATATAATCATTTCTCTGCATTTCTTGAAGCAATAATTTAGTACAAAGATCCATGACTAGAATTAGTGGGACATTAACCAAGCACAACTGCACAAAATAACAAGAAATGCTAGGATTTGACAACATATGAAACTTACTGCAATAGTAGTTATAAGTTAATGAAACAGCAGCCCCAATTTGACAACATATTTTGTTCCAACAGCCAAATGACAAAAACTTCAAGACAAAAAACAAAAAGCCTCAAAATGATAAATAGCTTTAGATATTATATAGAAAAAATAGAAGACTATGATTCAGCTCCTCCAAATGAGGCCTGCAGAAAACTAAAAACCCGATGGGGCATCAATCCTTATAATCAGTGTAGAATCTGTTCAAGTGTAGAAGCTGTTCAAGAGGTATGGCCAAAGGAAGTCACCAAACCGTCGAATGGGGTCTAAAATAGCATCGCAATCCATCCTTGTCTCAAATTAAAAATTCGGCCAATAAATTAAAGTCACTTAAATACGGACTACAGATACATGGAAATTTAATGAAACTACATGTAATGTTAAATAAAGGTAACGAAAACGTGAATGTTGAAACTTAATAAAACAGCAAAAAGCACTTTAAAAAATTAAGATTCATTGCAAAAATTACTAATAAAAATAATTTTTTGATTCCATCTTTTTCAGGCATGTAATATTAAGCATGTAATGTTAAATTAAATAAAGAGATGATTCAATTCCATTTCCATATATAAAGTGTCACTAATTACACCTCAATAAATAATGAGCAACATTATAAGAGATGAACAATTTGATTGCATAGTAAAGTTAAATTCAATAAGGACTGCCAGTTATATGAATATGCACAAATACATACCCAAAAAATGGCTGAAAACACTTCAGTAGGCACCAAAAAAATAACAAAATAGATTTGATTTAATTATAGGTGACAATTTTGTAATTTATAATATCATGGCTCATACAACTCAAAGATAAAGCTCTCACAAGCTGAAAATATTATGGCTGCCAATTTGCATTCATTCATTCTTAGCATAGTTAAAGTACTACAGTAATATGCCACTCAGCATGTTCAGTAACCTCATAACATTAATTCCAAAAGCACAAATGCTCTGCTATCTTCTAAGCATAGTTAAGAATGATATTAATTTAAGTAATTGAATTTTATGAATCCAACGCTATTGAATGAAGAGAATTGCTGGTTCTCACTAAAATTTTCCAAAACTTAAGCAAATAAAAAAACTAAAAGCACTACAGTAATATGTCAATCAACTAATGACTTTTTCTTGATACCTCCCTTTCAATAAATAATATCAAACAATGATTTCAGTTTGGTAACATATGAAATTTAAAGAAATAGTAGTTTTAAATTAATAAAACAGTAATTTTAAGTAAATGAAATAGCAGCATCAATTTAACAACATATTTTGTTCCAGCATCCAAATGAAATAATAGCCAAATAACCCCCTTCACTATGAGCAGGATCTTTTATCACATGAGAAAGCAAATTCGAGCTGACTAATCAAATGCTTACATGAAAAATAAATATAAAGTGTTTATGTCTTGAGCTTTTTCTTCCCTTTTTTGTCATGACTTGCAAGTTTTTTGGTTGGCGGGTGTCCCTTTAGGTGTGCGCGAGCAGGATCTTTTATTACATTTGGCACTCCATAACCACAAAAATTTTTAAGTTTTTTTTAAGCTCCTGTAAGACAGTTAATGTATATGCACGAGCCTCATCATTTAATCCCCCAATATTAATAATCTCATTAGCATGTGGTATGCTTTCAACATAATAGTCGTCAGATCTTCTTCTGATGTTGGTAGTCTGAGTTGAAGAATCTAATAAATGATTTAATTGTCTATTATCATTTCTCCATCATGAGCTCACTAATTTTTCAGGAATTCTGACATTCCCTTCTTGATGCAAAACACAGAGTATGTGTGAACAAATAATCCCACTAAACTGTAAAGAGGGACAAATGCACCGCATATCCTCTTCGATAAGATTATAAACAACTCTAAAATCAAGTCTTCTTCGTATACTAGATCTGAAATAAGTTGTGGTTGGGAAATATATGATTTAAAATCAGTTTGTGATTACTTTTCCAACTTATATCTAAGAGCATTTTCATATTGCTTAACAAATAAATGTAGACTCGTCTTTGAATTCACGTACCCATCAAAGAAAGAATTTACGCCTTTATTTCGTTGTGTAGTTGATATTCCAGCCCATAAGAAATCTTTCAAGAAAATGGGCACCTAGTTCACCCTTTTCTCATAAAGAGACGTGAACCAGTCATTCTCAATAAGCTGGTATTTGACTATCACCGCCAACCAACCGTGTTCAAACTCATACACAGACAAAGAGTTATAAACTACCGATGAAAACTCAGAGATTAGCGCTAGTTTATCTTGTCTACTGGCTACTTTTTCTGGCAATTTCTGCATGATATGCCACAAACAAAGACGGTGCTTTGTAGATGAAAACACCTCCAAAATTGTAGATTCTATAGCTTGGCATTAATCAGTTATTATTCCGTTTGGATATTTACCATGCATGCAGGCTAACATCCGCTTAAACAACCACGAAAATATTTCATTGGTTTCATCACATAATAATGCATAACCGAAAAGGATAGAGTTTCCATGATGATTAACACCCACAAAAGGTGCAAAGGGCATGGCATACCGATTTGTGAGATACGTGGTATCAAACGTCACAACATCGCCAAAATGATCATATGTCATTTGGCACCGCGAATTAGCCCAAAAATATTCTTCAGTCGATTATCATCTGTCACATCAACACTGTAAAAAATTTGGAGTCCTCATTTTGCAATCTTTCAAAATTTTTAATTAAAGCAGCTGCATCCCCAGCAACTAAATCCAATGCTCTATGCTTTGCCACAAAATTTTTGCAATCCTTTTCAGTAAACAAATAATTATCAAATCTCCCGCCTTCTATAAACATTGCATTAATAAATTTATTTAGTGGAACTCCAGCCTTATCATTAACTATCAACTGTCTTTGGACAGTCAAAGATAGCTCACGATAGCATCACATAAATCGAACAATTTGGCTCTAACTATGCCTTTTATTGATAATAAAGGTTTCTGCCATACAGCTCAGAGTTTAGCATATCTATTTGTTGTTTCTTTTTTGCAGTGCTTTAAATAAATTCCTTTAGTTATTCTTACGTTTACTTATGTGGTGAATGGTTTGATGTCATTTGGATGTCATGGCCATGGTCATTTCTCCTATTTATACACAATCATTTGACTCAGTTTAGAAATATTATTAGTTTTATATTTTGAGCCCCACTCTATTAGCATTGATTTTTGGACTAATAATGGGTACTATTTATGATGTTTGGTGAAATCTAATAAGACCAAGCCTTAGTTCCACTAAATGTGGTCAGTTACATTTTTTTTCTTTTCTTCTTATATTGTTTTGTATGTATCTCTTGTATATAAACTGAAATTATTATGACAGCATAAAGCAGCTTGCTTCAACTTTTTTGTGGTTCAAGGATTTGATGTTCTAATTTAAGAAAAAAAAATTGTGGGAGTGGCATCAACCGTGAGCATACAAAAAAGAAATAAGCTAGTAGATGTAGTTCATTTAATTATCAATTTCAATAGAGATTTAAGTATGCATACATAATTTTTGAATAGCCAAAATCAGGCTACTCTAGTCAGGACACAGAATAATAAAAGACATCAAAATTCTAAATTAGAAAATTGCATTAATAATACCAATACACCAAGTAATTATTTTTACTTAACAAGATACAATAGAAGCTTTATAATCAAAAAGACTAAAACCCATCAGGTTTCTAATCAAACAAAATCAGCTTCTAATCAAACAGACTAAAACCCACGATGACGCAGCTAGAGGCGAAGACGAGAACGAGGTTGATGATCCAGAGGATGAGTTGGAGGCCTATGAAGAAGATGCGGTTGCCGACGGTGCTGAGGAGTATCCATTTCTCAAGCTGCTTCTCGTCCGATATGGTACTCGTGAAGTCCAGCAGCGCGCAGCATATCACGAACGACGATGTCGCAATCCGGGTCAACCCCATCAGGTTGTTCCTCAAGCCTGGGCACGATGTCGATGCTGTAAAATCAATGAAGATGCAATCATAATATATTAACGATAAAATGCAGAATAAATAATCAAATAAAAAAAGAAGTATCTTTGTACCTTACAAGTGTGCTAAATCCATTCTGATGGTAAATGAATGGAATATCCATCAAAAGATAGCATCCGACAGTCAAGACCTCTATTAAGAGCTTAAAAGAGAAGTTACAATTGAAATAAAGATGATTCATAGCCTCTTCGCCTTCTCCACATAAAATATAAAGGGTGTTGCAACCAATGGTTTGGAATTCAAGTTAGCAGCCTTTTGATTCATTTAAAACATTATCTAATTCCTTTCTTATTACTTTTTTTTTTTCGTGAGGTGCCGTAAAAAGATGTTTTTATGTTTTCTTTTTTTGGGAGAACGTTAACAATATTACTTCAGTTTTCTCTTTGAGGAGCGTGCGAATTGTATCATACCAAAGGTATCTAGTCTTCATCGTCACCTTCCTAGCTTGCTCTTGGCTTTATTTTGTCGTGTCTTTAATGCAGTAGTTTTTCCTTCTTGATTGATTATTCCTCCATATAGCCCAAACTTTTCTTATGTTGTATAAGTTAGGCTGTTATAATAGCTTGTTGTTTTCTTTCTTGACTAAGAAGTTTTTGCTCGGCTGTACTGAAAAGAAGACGAGCTAAGAAATATTTTGAGCAGTCCAATTATGAATATGATGTTACACATATATAAGATTAAATGATATGTATGAAGTTTCACAAGAATTAATTGATTTTTAAGGAAAAACAAGCACACGTCCCTGTTGTTTGCGCTTGAGCTAAAGTTTAGCTAGGTTTAAACCAAACAAAAGCCAAGCTCTAACATTTGCAACAATTGGGTTTCCTTATGGCTAAAACAAAAAAATTATTTTCTTTTTTTTTTGGCCTTGCAGCTCTGAACATTTTGTTTTCTCATCATGCTTATGGCCCCTTCCCTTTTGTTGTCCAACTCTTATATACTATTTCCTCTCATACTTGCCCATATTCTTTAGATTCTTTCTTCCTAGCGCTTTTCCTCCTTGCCATAATCTTGAAGTCCTTTCGTCTTTATCCTTTAAAGTTGGAAAGTTTCAAGAATTTATTTGAGGAGTTTCTTAAGAGTTATGAGAGTTCAGAGAGATAATTGTTATATATTTGTAATCTTCTTTCATACATAGTGAAATTCTCTCTCCATCCCCGTTAACGTAGTTGATTCTCACCAAACCAGACAAATTCATCTCTCTGTGATATGTGCTTAAGAATTTCTATAAATTTTTGTTTTATCTTAATTTTTCATTTGAATGATCAGTTTTGGGATCTATTGTTCTTCGAGAACATTAGTTGATTTTCACGCTTGCTCTATTTATTTTCATTGACTATTCACTCCGAAGAAAGTGATAAAAAGAATATTCTCCACAGTTTGGGCATCAGATGAGACAAATTTAGAATATCATATAAGTTGAGGTTAACTTATTGATTTTTAAAAGTTGCGATGGCTTATTCTTAAAGGAAGCCATTTTGTTGGTTCGTAACTTTTTAGATGTTATGGATAGAAAAGTTTAGTGGATGAATTTTGCCTATTCCCAGAGAAGAAGATCTGAAAAGATGCGCAAAAACCTACTTTGAGCTTAGGAAGTGGGTGCTTTTTATTCTCATCTGATCTGATCATTTTGAACATAATTCTTGAAATTTTGAGAGAATATGCATATTGTTGACAACTCCAAAAGTGGCACCCTCGCATTACTATCTTTGATGCGAATTATTAAACTTTGTTTATGAACTCAATTTAGGTGATGTCTTTTTGTGCTTTGATGGTATGTGAAAACTGTATTTTTTGTCTTATTATTTGTTTACAAAATCCATGCATGCATGGTTTGTAGTCTTTTCACGCATTCTGGGACCGGAAATTTAAGCAGTCCGAAATGCTAGATGATATTTTCATGAATACATACATACTGGTCATTAACTTCATGCTGTTTTGAACTCTAAAAGGGCTGAGAATGATCAAGAATGTACATAAAGTCTAATTATTCTATTTACATGTGCTGATCTTACAAACAATTGCAGCACTCAGAGAAAAAAGAAATACATGCAACAATGAATATTATTGTGCACAATAATTAAGCTTTCGAATTAGCTCTGGACAAAGTTAAATATGTTGGAGGCACAATTTCAACAATAAAAAAAACATGCTACAAAAAATCAAAATTAACACCAACAAAAGGTTTTGCAAAACTAAGAAAATGCAAAATTTATAAAAAAAAAGTAAAATAAATATCAGTATCCCACGATGCCAAAAGATCATAAAAAGGTAACTCAAAAAATATTATTATTTAGCTCTCAAATATAACTTCAAAAAATATTAAGAAGTTAAAAATTTCATTTAAAATATATATTTATGGCAAGCTCTATAATTTTTTATAAGATAAAAAAATATTTTATATTTTTTTAAGCTTCATAAGCAACAAGTCCATCCTGCAAAATGAATCCTCTGAGTCATATGAAATCGCACAACTTCATATTCTAAGAAGATAAATGCTTGCACAACTTTGCATAATATGAATCAATAGTTAAAATCCTACTGATCATATATAATTACTTAAAAAAAAAAAAATTTAAGGGCGATTTTATAAACATTTAAAAAGATGCAAATATTAAATCAGATTTGAGTGCTGTTTGTGAAATTTTCCCTTTCCTAACTACTTTTTTACTCATAAAAGCTAGATAACACCATCATTTAATGGCAGATGAAGGTATTGAAAGAAAATAAACCAAAGATAAAAATAGAGAGCAGTATGAATCTTAACAAAACTATACTACCATTAATATTCATCCATTGTCACTAAAATAAACAACAATGAAACAATGATCCACAATATTTTGCTGGCCAATGTATTGCAAATATTTGCAATATTTCAAGTAAATAAAATAAAATATAAAGTTTAGCAAACTGCTGTTATTGATTGGATGCCCTGCTACAAAACTGCAGTGCACAACGCAAAACGATGGACACCAGTGGCCGACAGCTAGTCAGCTGGCAAACAGAAGGCCGACGAATTCATAGGGCATTGCTCTAAGAAGTAGACAGAAGGAAGCTCCCCCAAATACTAGAAGCAGCCATAAATTTGCTCCAAGCACAGCCTCTTAAGATGCAGTTTCATTTATTAGACCACTGCACTCAGCCTGCAGGATTAACGCTGGCATCTTTGTGCTGAATTGTGCCATTCTGAGCCATGTCTTTGTGCTGTACTGTATCATTCTGAACCTTGCCTTTGAGCTGCATTGTGTCACTCTGAGCCTTATCAGTGATGGGATCTGCCTTCTCACTACTAGCCTTTTGAGCACTGTTTGGATCACTGTGAGCAAGTTTTTTCTTTTTTTCATCGACAATCACTTTCACAGCCTCCACCAATGCATCGAGCCTGATCTTCACCTCTGAAAGCTCATTGCTCGAATCTTCCTTTGCAGAAGCCGATTCAGCATCTTTTTTGTCTCTGTTTTCTTCCTCCGCTTGCTTCCTGAAAAAGAATGTTCAAATTATCAAATATTTAATATTTAAATTCCAGTCTTAACCAAATGATAAAAATAAAGCCTTTGCTCAATATGCTCACTCTATTCATCTATCGAGATGAATGTGTAAAATGCTTTAAAGGAAGGCCATATTTTCTTCTTTGCAGGAGAAACAATCTGAGCAAAATCCATCATGGCAATATCAGCATGCAAAGTTTGATGAGCGGAAAATAAAAACTTTATTGGAGTTAATACTTGCATAATAGCACAAAAATCTTTAATATTTACTCCTAAACACATAATTTTAAAATATTACTCACATAACACTCAAATCTTTAAATTAATCAAGCCTATCCCCAAATTAACGCCATTCAACCCCATTTAATGCTGTTCAACAAACTTCCGATCAGAAGATTGGAATGCTGCATTTGAAGAGAGAATTGAATGTAAGAAGAAATTAGAAAAGCAAAGGACCGAAGTCCTTTCAATCGAGGCAACCGACCTCCTATCTGGAAGTTGAATCCCAACGATGGAGTAAAGAAGAATCGAAGAAGAAGAAGCATAACAAGGTTCAGTTAGTAAGAGAAAGAAGAGAGGGAGGGATCACCTATCGCAAGACTCTCTGGGGCTATGTGGTTGGCTGGTATCAGATTTGAGGCGGTCAAATTTTCTAGATCTGTTTTCTCGGCGCTCTAGTCATTTAACTTATCTTTGAGTTTTGATGAGGCGGCAGTCGAAGCAACCGCTTGCCAGCGTTATATTCCGTTATAGGGCGTTAAATGGTGATGGCGAAGATAGTAGATTTTGTTAATTTTAAAAATTTGGATGTTATATGAATAGTATTTAGAGATAGGTATTTTAGGAGTAAATATTATTATTTTTTGTATATAGGAAAATATCCCAATTTTATTTTTCAGTAATAAACATTTGAATAAAACCAAATAAAAGACCCAATTAGCATGAGAATAAGAATAAATAACAATAACAAATATTAAAAGTTTAATTGATTCAAAATTGCATTTGGATTTCACAGGCCAGAACGAGCATGATCAAAGCAGTTAATGATGCACCAAGGAGTATAGCAAATTTCTTAGACAATATGGCAGATGAGTACTTAGAAATATGAATTGATAATGAATGACCAGAAGATAAAGCAATTGCTATGGGGTGACAAAGAAGGCAGATCGATCTTCTAAAATGAGTAAACTTTGTTTACTTATAGCACATCCACCAATCATTTTCCTTAATTTGAAACCTTAGATAACACAATAAGATGTATAATGAGTTATTGAGCAATTATTTTGTTTGGTCATGCAGTGAATACATAATATATTGATATGAAACTTTAAAGCATATAAAACATCAAGTAAAGCAATACGTGTGGGTTAAGCGGAATGTCTTCTCCAAAATTTAACTCAGAACAACCATCCACTTGGAAAAGAGACAGACACAAGTAGAAAGATGAAAAAAAAAGGGCAATTAGCAAACATGTACTATGAAGTACCATAATATCCAAAACATACCAACTGCAGCAGAGCTAGAAGATGGAGTGTTTTGGAGATGGAGATACCTGATAACACTAAAAGAGTCTCCCATAATCTGCTTAAGCTAGCACAATATGTTTAACTGCACTTATAGGAACTAGTATTTTGAAAAAAGTCGAAATAATTAATGGGTAGTCAAATTACTCCAATCACAAATAGATTTGTCAATGCTGAAAAAGGTGAAAAAATCTTCAACCTCAACCAAATTCACACTCATGTCTATGGTTTCCTGTTTGTTAAGAAGATAATTTAATGTTATGATTGAAAATAGGTGATGCAGTTCAAAAGTGAGTTTTCTTACATGTTAATGAAAAATAAAAATAGAATGGCTATTGTTGCTTCTTAATTTAAAATTTATTCAGTACTTTAATTACTTGTAAGGATATATCGATAATTTTTTGCTCTTCTGCTCCTTGAGCTTTTAGGATTTGCGCTCTTAAGCCTTTTTCTTCACATATGCGGGATTTAGGGTCCTGCCGATTTTGATGTACGGGGCTATTTGGTTCAGTGTTATTTGAAAAGTTATTAAAATAGCATGTTATTCAAATAATATGGGCTGTTTGGTTTAATGTTATTTAAATAACAGATATCAATGTTATTCAATTATATATTGTTTGGTTCAATGTCATTCATGTTATATTACATATGAGGTAAGAATACCCCAAAGTAAGATTATTTCATTTCATAAAAAAATTTAATTTCATATATTCATAAATAATAAAATATAAATTAGAATTTAAATTTTTTTGTAATTTTAGATAAGTATCAAATATGGATGTTGTGTTTCAAGTTTCATCAATTTTTGAGCTCCGAATATTCTTTATAGTGAATTTTAAAAATTTTTATTTAAAAATTAGTATAAAATAAAATATTAATCCAAATTCAATAATTTTTGAACGTGCGAGTTTGCCTCATCAAGATGCTCGAATCGATTTTAAATTTATAATTTTTGAAGTTTAATGGGCGATCGATCTTAAGGCCATTGTTAGATACCCGATCGCAGATTGAACTTAATTATCTTAAATTCCAGAGACATTTTTAATTTCAATCTTAATTAATAATATCTCTAATTGAACTTAATTATCTTAAATTCTAAAGACTTAATTAAAAATATCTAACAATGAGCTGAAGATAATTTGGAGACATTATTAATTAATAATTAAGGCTCCAGCCGAAAGCTAGCAGTCCGAATACCCTAAAACGCAACAGACCGAATACCCTAAATCGCAAGCCAGCAGTCTCCATTCGCGCCGATCCTTGATCTCCCGACATCCATTCACGCCGATCCTTGATCTCCCGACATCCATTCACGCCGGCCCTTCTCCTTCCTCACTCGAATGTCGCTCCTTATTGAACTCGCCTCTTCCTTCCTTTGAAGACTCGGCGATCCTTCTCTTACCTTGGAGAATTCATCGATTCCTCCATCTTCACCCTCCATGCGGTAATGCGGTAAGGATCTTTCTTTTTTCGTAGTTTCTCTTCTTTACTGTAATAGCACTACTATGTTCTTCCTACTTCTCTTCCGATACCTCTCTTCCGTAATCGCGGAGCACCCTACCTCTCTTCCGTAATCTTCCGTAATGTTATCTGAATGACATAACATTACATTACCTCAAATAACTGCAAACCAAACAGCCCCTACGTTCAATCCGACAACTGCGCCAAATAGCATTTGGCGGACTTCTCCTATGATTACCAACGATCGCATCCAGATTACCGGGAAAAGTTATGGTTCGTTTTAGTTTTTAATAGGTCTTACTATGATATCCACTGTTGCAGTGGGATCTGTGCTATTCTGTGAGATAATGTTCTCAAGAAGCTTTAGGGTTTTATCATTATGCCTCGGGCATCGCTGCATCTTGATGCGTTATCAAGCCTGTTCAAGCACCTCCTCTCGCACTAGTAGCAACACGGATAATAATAGCTTCAAGAAGGAACCATCGCTGGCTGAAGAGGCGGCAGCAAGGGCAGAAGCTTACAGACAACTTGGGAACCTTGATTTCAAGTCTGCTGCCAAGATTCTTTCCACGACACCTCCCAAAAGGAAGAAATTTGGGCAAGTTTTAACCTTGAGTTGCTATAATTAATTTGCTGGAATACAATGGTTTATATTATTGGCATACTTAGTGGATTCATTATTTGAATGCAGGCTAGATTTCCATCTAGTGCAACTATTTTTTGCGCTCTTACCTTCTTTAGGTACTCCTTTATCACCTTTCAGCTTTTTATCAATACCCTGTTTGGCTGCAAGATATAATTGAAATAGCATGTCACCTTGGAATTAACATGCTAATATTCTTCTGTTTTAACAGCGGTTTATTTGGTGGCTCAGTATGCACGCTCTGAGATAAGGAGAATGGAAGCGGTAGTGCTACTTTTCAATTCTTGATTTGTTATTTTTCTTATTAGATCATGGTAAATTGTTTTGTTTTCTTCAATTTCTGTAGCATGTGCTTTAGTACTTCTTGTTTGATGAAAGCAACAATAACTTATTTTGCTCAAGTTTTTCTTTCATCCAATTTTGTGCTGAGCAGTTTATTTTATCTATTAAACCCTTCACAATTGATTATTTCGGTGGTCTCTAATTCAAAAACACAAAGGGCTTACAGCCCACATCACTACTAGATGACGCTGAACATTGTTCTGAGTTGCTGAGAAAAAACCTGAATATTTGGCAGTTATTTTTTTCAAAAATAGTTCCCCATTTATTGAACTTGCTAGAAACTCTTAAACTCACTGGCCGCCCATTTTAGTAGATATCATATTGAGTTATCAACTTTAAGCTTTAGACCAATAGGTGCACCACATGCAATCTTGAAGTGAGTAGCCTAAGAAAGCAATTCAGAACATAGAATAAATAGATATGAAGATAAAAGGCAGTTTTGAAAGAAGGAATTCTTTTACTTTTGTATAGAATGCCAAAGCGTGGCTTCACAATACATTGAAACACCCAATTACTCCAAGTCTGTTTAAAAGAAATTTTAAATGGCTCCAATTTGTTTTATTGTAACCTTACTACATGTCCACCTAAATGGCCATATTGCCATGGGCAGTAGAGGAATAGTGAAGTATTTGCAATAACTTTTTGAGTCGTAAGGCAGCTGCTTTGTGTCTTCCGGAAACTAATTCTAAGAAATGAGGAGGTAATATCATCAATTCCAGGGGATAGTTTGGTCTCATATTTTTAGTAGTATCCATATTTTCACCAAAAGTTGGACGAAACAAATTTTCACAATCACCAGGTGTCACTTTTTTATCCCCGCAAAACCGATAAGGGACACCTCGAGGAAGAAATTAAAATATTTTGAAGACCATATCTTCTGTGGGTGTCATGTTCAATGCAGATACTTTTGTTTGTCGAAAGAGAGACCTTTTTTTTAATTTCGTAAAGACTCGATTTTTCCTTTTAAACTACGTTATGTGCAGCAAATTTTTGATTAAGAATAACAATAGAAATTTTTTTGACTTTTTAAGGTTTGTTCTTTAATTCTATTTCTCTTTCTTGTATTGTCAACAGCTTGAACGTACTAATACCTGTCTTCATGTTTCAAGAGTGATGAAACTTTAACACTTTCACTCATCTTGATTTGATAATTCATCTATAATTTTTAGGGTGATTGTAGCAATTTAAGACAAGCTGATTGTTGTTATGCACAAATTTTTCAGGTGTTAGCTATATGCATGCCCACCTTTTTTGTATGTGCTCCACCTAAGCATCAGTGATCTCTAAATCATTGCAGAGATAAGTTGAGAAGCATCACTCTCGATTGACATTGTGGTTACAGTCTGACAATTGACACGGACTGACTTTTTTAGTTTGACATTATCTTATGACTCAACAATTTTCGGCTTTGCTGCTTACTACTTAATAACATTCTTCTAAACTTCAGTCATTCAATGTAAGTTTGTTGCGTTATACTCTTCTTTTATTATAGAGAAATTTCTAATAAAGCTCAAAGTGGGCATCAGTTATACACAGCAGAACAACTGTTAAATTTGTGTTCTGTATGAGATTTTTTTTTCTTGTCACTCTTCTATTTTTATTTTTCATTAACATGTAAGAAAACTCACTTTTGAACTGCATCACCTATTTTCAATCATAACATTAAACTATCTTCTTAACAAGCTGGAAACCATAGACATGAGTGTGAATTTGGTTGAGGTTGAAGATTTTTTCACCTGTTTAAGCATTGACAAATCTATTTGTGATTGGAGTAATTTGACTACCCATTAATTGTTTAGACTTTTTTTGAAATACTAGTTCCTATAAGTGCAGTTAAACATGTTGTGCTAGCTTAAGCAGATTATGGATGACTCTTTTAGTATTATTAGGTATCTCCATCTCCAAAACACTCGATCTTCTAGCTCTGCTGCAGTTGGTATGTTTTGGATATTATGATACTTCATAGTACATGTTTGCTAATTGCCCCCTTTTTTCATCTTTCTACTTGTGTCTGTCTCTTCTACAAGTGGATGATTGTCCCAAGTTAAATTTTGGAGAAGACATTCCGCTTAACGCACACGTATTGCTTTACTTGATGTTTTATATGTTTTAAAGTTTCATATCAATATATTATGTATTCACTGCATGACCAAACAAATAATTGTTTAATAACTCATTATACATCTTATCGTGTTATCTAAGGTTTCAAATTAAGGAAAATGATTGGTGGATGTGTTAAAGTAAACAAAGTTTACTCATTTTAGAAGATCGATCTGCCTTCTTTGTCACCCCATAGCAATTGCTTTATCTTCTGGTCATTCATTATCAATTCATATTTCTAAGTACTCATCTGCCATATTCTCTAAGAAATTTGCTGTACTCCGTGGTGCATCATTAACTGCTTTTATCGTGCTCGTTCTGGCCTATGGAATCCAAATGCAATTTTGAATCAATTAAACTTTTAATATTTGTTATTGTTATTTATTTTTATTCTCATGTTAATTGGGTCTTTTATTTGGTTTTAATTCTTTTTCAAATGTTTATTACTGGAAAATAAAATTGGGATATTTTCCTATATACAAAAAGTTATAATATTTACTCCTAAAATACCTATCTCTAAATATAATTCATATAACATCTAAATTTATAAAATTAACAAAATTTACTATCTTCACCATCACCATTTAACACCCTATAACGGAATATAACGCTGGCAAGCGGTTGCTTCGACTGCCGCCTCATCAAAACTCAAAGATAAGTTAAATGACTAGAGCGCCGAGCAAACAGATCTTGAAAATTTGACCGCCTCAAATCTGATCACAGCCAACCACATAGCCCCATAGAGTCGTGCTGGTAGCAATAGGTGATCCTCCTTCTCTTCATTCTCTTACTAACTGAACCTTGTTATGCGTCTTCTTCTTCGATTCTTCTTAACTTCGTCGTTGGGATTCAACTTCCAGATAGGAGGTCAGTTGCCTCGATTGAAAGGACTTCGGTCCTTTTCTTTTCTAATTTCTTCTTACATTCAATTCTCTCTTCAAATGCAGCATTCCGATCTTCTGATCGGAAGTTCGTTAAACAACTTTAAATGGGGTTGAATGGCGTTAAATGGGGGATAGGCTTGATTAGTTTAAAGATTTGAGTGTTATGTGAGTAATATTTTAAAATTATGTGTTTAGGAGTAAATATTAAAGATTTTTGTGCTATGCAAGTAATAATTCCAATAAAGTTTTTATTTTCCGCTCATCAAACTTTGCTAGCTGATATTGCCATGGATTTTGCTCAGATTGTTTCTCCTGCAAAGAAAATATGGCCTTCCTTTAAAGCATTTTACACATTCATCTCGCTAGATGAATAGAGTGAGCATATTGAGCAAAGGCTTTATTTTTATCATTTGGTTAAGACTGGAATTTAAATATTAAATATTTGATAATTTGAACATTCTTTTTCAGGAAGCAGAAGAGAAGAGGAAGCAAGCGGAGGAAGAAAACAGAGCCAAAAAAGATGCTGAATCGGCTTCTGCAAAGGAAGAGTCGAGCAATGAGCTATCAGAGGTGAAAATCAGGCTCGATGCATTGGAGGAGACTGTGAAGGTGATTGTCGATGAAAAAAAGAAAAAACTGGCTCACAGTGATCCAAACAGTACTCAAAAGGATAATAGTGAGAAGGCATATCCCATCACTGATAAGGCTCAGAATGACACAATGCAGCTCAAAAGCAAGGTTCAGAATGATACAGTACAGCACAAAGACCAGGCTCAGAATGGCACAATTCAGCACAAAGATGCCAGCGTTAATCCTGCAGGCTGAGTGCAGTGGTCTAATAAATGAAACTGCATCTTAAGAGGCTGTGCTTGGAGCAAATTTATGGCTGCTTCTAGTATTTGGGGGAGCTTCCTTCTGTCTACTTCTTAGTGCAATGCCCTATGAACTCGTCGGCCTTCTGTTTGCCAGCTGATTAGCTGTCGGGCACTGGTGTCCATCTTTTTGCATTGTGCACTGCAGTTTTGTAGCAGGGCATCCAATCAATAACAGCAGTTTGGTAAACTTTATATTTTATTTTATTTATTTGAAATATTGCAAATATTTGCAGTACATTGGCAAGCAAAATACTGTGGATCATTGTTTCATTGTTGTTTATTTTAATTACTCTCATGGTAAATTTTATGAAACTTAGCTCACTAATGTATGATCAAAATAATTTTCCCATGTATTAACTTACAGAGCAACAGGGTACTTTTACGATTTTCAAATCGAACTAATAAATAATAACATTCAAATCTTTTAAGCTTTTCTTTATCATACACGAATCGGTCACCGCAGTAATGCATATTAGGTTAGCTGAAGGAATAACGAAAACAAAAAGTATTATCTATACCCTAAAAAAATAGTATTATTAGGTTAGCGGAAGGAACAACGAGCGGAAGGAACAACGATCGATCAGATCATAATACTTTAGGCATCTCTTCATCAAAGATATAAAACAACGATAATACTTACAAGAATCACAAACAAAAAATGAAGCAGAAGAAGAGGAGAAAAGACGAGCAACGATCGGTCACCGCAGATGAGTTGCTGTCAGAAGAAGCCCCCGAGAACGGTAATGGCAAATGCGTTGAAGATGCAAGACTTCTGAGACAAGTGTCGGCTCGGTAAAGGCGAAAGAGAACGGTAAAGTCGAAAGAGAGAAGTGTCGGCTCGGTGCTGTGCTGCGATTATTAGGTTACGGGGATTTAGGTTATAAAGATGACGTGGCAGCTATGCCGCGTCATCTGCCATGTCATCCGAAAAAATTGGGGGCATTTGGGGGGGCACTGTAGCATTTTCGTTCCTTGAAACAAAACTGGATGAGCACATGTTTGCACCTTTGCTGGACAATAATTGTGTTTGTATGCTACAACTTTAGTAATGCAAATAATGAGCGTATTGTCATCATTCAGAATATGAATATTGCCAAATTCACATTGTTATCCAAATCCGATCAAATCAATCATGGCCCAATAAATATTGGCTCCTCATGGTAAATTTTTTGTACTATATTTTATGTTAGTAATGATTATAAAATAAAATGAGGCCTTTGGAAGGATGTTTCTCAAATTAACTGCAACACTGGTAATCCTTGGATAACTGTAAGTATTTTAACTATGCAAGGAATTCTATAGAAAAATATGAAGGTGCTCATCTTAGCTATACGAGGGTTACTGATTTTAATGACTTCATTTTTAACAATGCTATTGATGATCTTTCTTCTTGTAGGAAAAGGTTCACATGGTACAATAATTAGTCCAACAATTCTATTCATGCTAAACATGATAGAGTTCTTTGTAACTCTAGTTGGCAAATGTCTTATACTCATTCTTTTTATAAAGCTGCAAGCTCGGGTATGTTATATGCAATGAAAGCAAAGCAAGAAGGTTTTTTCAATATAATAATGGCTGGATGTTTAATTCCCACTATTATAATGTAACTAACCTTGCTGGAACACCTATATTCATGGTGATCCAATGCATGCCCGAAAGAAACTTACTAAGGTCAAAGAGAGTTTGAAAATGAACATGCCAAAAGTGAATTATTTCCAAAACTATATTAATCTTCTTGAAAATGCAGGTTTCATAGATGGTAAGTGTAACAGCCTCCTACTAAAACAAATTAATTAGCTTTTAAAAACATTGTTAAACAACCTAATTAAAACTTAAAAATATCCAACGGTTTCGTTTTAGTAGTGAAAAGGAATTCGCTGTGGCGGGGTACTGCTCGGATAGGGCGTGCGGCAGCATCTTAGCCGTCGCTCTTCCTTTTGGATCTCATCCGACGGTTTAGCATTAATCAAATCGTAAATTTCAGATTTGGCCATTCGATCAACCGATCAAATGAACGGCCAGATCCCGCTCCCTGTACGCCTCTCAGGCACGATCGCAGCTGCCAGGAAGGACTGTCCGGTTCTCCAGCTGGCCTTCTCGTGGCTATAATCCCCTTCTATTCCTTTCCTAAGGGATTTTTGGGCATTTGCTGAAAATTCCTTGAGCTGCTGTGTCTGAGTTGCTTGCGGGAGCTTCTTCGTGGGGTTGCGACTTCTACCGAGGCGATCGACGTGTGCGGGTGATCGAGCTGTGAGAAGGAGTAAAAGAGAGCTTTGCGTACCTTAAGCCTTCGTCGACGAACCGATATGTGCGGGAATACCAGGTACTCCTCCTTCAATTTAACTCTCATTTAATCGTTTCTCACACATCCTAAAGGTATCCTACTCCCGTGAGTTCAACCGAGCGCTTCATGTTCGATTGAACTCAGATTTTGAGAAGTGGATGTCCGTCGGTCACAGTCTGTCAGTTGCACTTAGAGCATCATCTGGTTCTTCTCGTGCTAATTGAACGAGCTCGTCTCCTTCCTGAATGAATAACCTCGCCAAGGCCTTCTCGCTGGTGTGCGGGTTACGTCCAGGGACTGATCGATGGGATGAGAACCAGGTTGCCCTAAATGCTTCCCCCTTCGGCTTGGCTTGTTATCGGGGGGATTCCGTGCGGGCGTAGTCTGCGTGCGATTTTTTTTTTTTTTTTTTTTAGTTAAGTTTAAATAGAACAACATCTTAATTATTAATTTTATTAATGAAATAATTAAACTAATAATTTAGAGAATTCAATTTTTACAGTTATCATATATGAACTTTTGTATCCCAATTAATTTGGTTTTTTAAATAAATATTGTGTATTATTAAATGCTGAATGATGATCTAATTTAATAATTTATTTATGCTATTGGATGATGTGTAAATAAATCTATTTCTTAATATTTACATAATTTGTTTTAATCATAACCTTAAAAGTACAACTCCAAATAATACAAATTTATATGTTATTTTGATCACAAAAATGTGAGGATCAATAATATGAAATTTAATTTCAGTTTTGATAAATATTTTAATGAGTCAATATTTAGGATTAATTAATTAATTTTAAAATTAATATTAATCTTTCTTGTGACCTAATTTGATCAATTGATTTCCAAATCAAAAGATCAAATAGTCCATTTTACTCACAAAAATATGAGGATCAATAATATAGAATAAAATCCAATATTTGGAACTTAATTTTCTTAATCACTTTTTAACCTAATTAGGAGTCATTAAAATCCTAATTTTCCAATGTTGTCCAAAATTGACAAACTTAGTGTTAATCTTCTCTTTATGAGATAAGGATTTCATTTATTTATAAAAGATTTCAATTGGACAACAAATTTTGATAATAGGTTTTTGACTCTCACTTAGTATTATTGTGATTAACCTAAATTTCTAGGTAGCTTACTTTAGGTCTTATAAATCCTATGATAGCTAACTTGTCACATTTATTATCTCCCTTAGCACTAGATAATATTTTTATGAGCTTAGTTCTCAATTCCCTAGTTATGTGAATTAATTGCCAAGTGCTTAATTCACTTTTCAACCCTAAGGTAGAAACCCTTGGATTTGATTTGCAATTGATCTATAGTTGGATCCTAAGTCTATTAGTTGCAACCATTAAGAGTAAATAGTCTTAATGTATTAGTAATTGTAGAATTGTTAACCAACTAGATCTAGTTTTAGTGATTAGTTCAATACTTAGCTTATTCATCTTAATCCCTAAAACCTATTTTTATTAAATTAAGATATAGTAATAGGTATCCTTAACTTACTTAGATTAGTTTAGGGAGTCTATTGAATTCTTTAAACATACATTAATAGTAAACATAGAACTTGTAGTTCTTAAGTCTAGTAAGTACCTATCCTCAACTTTGCAATTACTTGTAACTTAGCTAGATTAATATGTTTGATTAGAACATTCAAAATATAACCTAGCTAGAAAATCATAATGAATAGTAGTAGAATTTTTTTAGTTTCAAATTTCTTAAGTTAGATAATTCTTTATCTTAATCTCTACCTATTAGTAACCTAAACCATGATTTAATTTTTAAGTTAGATCTTATAGTTTAGGAAGAGGTTAAGAGCTAGTCTCTAACAACAATCATTATATTTATAAATTATTTTGTCATATCATATTAAATGAATTGAATCTATTAATTTTCAAAATCCCAATTGCTATTATATTACAATTAACTTGAGATCAATATCTCAAAGTTAATTGGGAGCTCAATTAGCTCCAATCATTAAGTAGATTATTAAAATTAGATAACTTTAGATATCACTTAGTTGCAAATATTGAATTTCCTTTATTGGGTTGCTTAGCTTTGAGCCTTATTCATTGAATCATTCATAAAAATATTGTGCATGAATAAAACTTTCACATAAAATTATTAGGGGTTCCATATGATGGACCAGTCTAGGGCAGACTGAAATGGAGTAATAAGGAGACATTGCATTCTTAGAGGGAGAATGTGAGTGTTTTAGGTATCGACCTCATTTTCCTTAGATGTTAAACAGACGTGTTTAACTCCTCATCTCATTCTGAATATGCCCACAGAATGAGCACAGATTAAAATAACTTCAATTAATAAACATGTGAGATCTTCAATCTTATAGATTGTTAAGACTCACCATAGCTTTTAGCTATACTACTTTACATAGTCCTAGGTTATGTGTATCTTAGATTTAAGTCTAAGATTATTCCTTCAATTTTCTTACTATGCATTTTCTATAATTTAGGACTGTATTTTACTTGTTTACAGTTTATTTAGATTACAGCGAATATTGTATAACTCCATTTAAATGCTTCACTGTTTGTTTTTTCTTACTTAGCATAAGTTCATTTGAACATATACATGCTTTATTTCATTAAATTTCATATGCACACTAGTTTATTCTAGCATATTTATGATGCTTTACCCTTGTATTGTTTGTAGGCTAGGATGTTTAATTAAGTGAGCATTCTATCTCACTTATTTTTCATTTTCTTAATTGTATGCTTATCACACTGCACCTATGCTTATACTTGCTTTGTAACTAGAACTGTGATATCCAATTATAACAGTAACATGTTTAGCCAATTTTAAAATGTGCTTAGACTGTTTAGTCTAACCAAGTTTTCTATTTCTTGCTTTGCCCTATCACATTTAAATGTCAAAATGTGATAGATCAGGTGCACTTGGATGCTAGTGGAGCTGGACCAAGCGCTAAAAACTAAAATTGCTTCCGCCTATCATATATTATAAATTTATAGCTTATTAAGAACTCCAAGTGAGCTGTAAATTTTCTTATTCAGTTTACTGTTATTTTATAATAATGTCATTTACTTTAATTTACCATACTTGTTGGAGCTTAGAATATACTTAAATGTTTGTGATGAATGAATGGATGAGTAAATGAATGGATGAATGGGAATTAAATGTATAAAATTTGTATATTAATTAAGTCTTTGCATATTTTTTTAAGAATATTTAATGTCTTGATGAAATAAACCACAGTGTAGACAATTGTTACACATGTACTTTTCTCCCTTTTTCTTTTAGAATTGGAAATGAGCAATCCCATAAAAAAGGATTGAACTCTATCGTAGAATTGGAAATGAGCAATCCTATAAAAAGGATTGAACTCTATATTAGAGTTGGAGTTAAAGTGGATTGAATGTACGATAGATTAGGCTGTCTTTTATTTTAAATTATAACTCTCATTGGAATGGGAGTATTGCATGTACTTCTGCAGGTGTTTCCTTAATCATTTACAAAGGAGGTTTTGCCAAAATTTTTAAGAAAATCTAGACTTAGAATAAATGGGGAAAATTATAAACCCATAATTCACATATTAATTCTCCCATAAATAATTAGAATCCCATGTCTAAGATTAAATGTAAGCAATTCATTTGTTTTAGATTACTATTACATGTACTCATGTCTTCTTTCATAAATTGCATGTTCAATTTTATTTTTTTTCTTTCATTCTTAAATCCATTTGTTGCATTTTTATTTACAAACTTCTAAATACCATTCATAACTCCCCTTCCATCTTAACTTAAGACCCTCTTCTAAATCTTTGGCCAAACACAATACTTAATGATTTGGATTAGTTTTCTTCTAATCTAGTATTAAGTATTGTGGTGACGTATCAATATTGAGTTAAGTGATTTCCAATATTGGGGTCGTCACAGTTGGTATCAGAGCCAAATTGAGAACTTTAAGTTAAGGCAAACACATCCATTCATCCAAAAGCAAACAACACAGTATAGTAAAAGTAAATGAATGACATCTTAGGACAGTAAACGCATTTTCAATCAAATAAGTGATTTAAATTCTAACTTAAACTTTAATTAAATTTTCAGATGGCAAATCCTAATGCTGAACTAAGACTTTATACCAAATTGTTCTTCCAATATTGGGAGTACGATTATTGGTATGGGTCAACGTTTGGTAGAGTTTACTTGGGAGTATCTGCTGCAGGAGGTAAGTTCTGAATAAAATTTTGAGGTCTTGTGTATTTCGAGGCAATCCTTTCCCTCAGTTAGCAAGGGAATGGCTCTCCCGTGTTACCACGGTATTTGAGGCCATAGAATGCCTCGAACACTTATGCCTCCAAATTTTAGATGAACTCTTTGATGACTATGCCATAAGTTGGTGGTGTCATGCTCATAGAGTACTCATTCGTGGTTGTGAGCATCTTCATCGTGCCCCCACTTATGAAGACTTTAAAAGCATATTTTATGCAAAATTTTGTAACTAGTAGTACTAATTTTTCCTTTGTTCTATCTTCTTTCTTTCTAGTAGCTTGTAAATAGTTTCTTCTTACTTATGTCTTTCTTTCTCTCCAAAGAATTGTAATTTCTTAAATGTTTCAATTTTAATGAGGAATTTTCTTTCTTATCTTATTCAGTTTTTGAATATTAGTTTTTTTTTCTTTTCCTTAGAATGGATCTAAATCCAAATACTCCCATAGAACAAATAGTGGAAGAACCTACTTCCTCTATAACTTCTCAAACCCAGCAGATGCAAAATTTGTTTGACATGATGAAGGACATGGTAGAAGCACAGACGCGTGCTGCGGAGAGGATGGCTTCATCCTGCAACCTTTCCCAACCTTCTCCTGTCTCATCTCAGATTTGCCCAACCCCTCCACAAGCTTCTTCTCCCATTATTTCCGAACTCCCTCTGGTTCCTCAACCATCTTCAGGCCCCATAGTGGATGCCTACCTTCTTACTTTCCTTCGTCTGAACCCTCCAGCCTTCAATGGTTCAGCCTCCCACTTTGAAGCCGTTGATTGGCTAAAGGAGATAGAAAAGACACTTGCAAGCTTTAAGTGTCCGGAGAGCGAGAGTCTCCGCCTTACAACCTACCTATTCTGTGGAGAAGCCGAATATTGGTGGGATAGTGAGTTGAAGTCCGCTTCTCTGAGGTTCAATTGGAAGACATCCCTTGGGATGAATTCGAACAGGTTTTTCGTGAAGAGTTCGTTCCTCCCTCTGCTCAGACGATAATTGAGAACGATTTCATGCAACTTCCCCAAGGGAATCGTTCGGTGCACGCATACGAGATGGAGTTTCGCAAACTCTCTCGTTTTGCCCCGAACCTAGTCCAGACTGAAGTGGCTAGGTGTACAAGATTTTTGTCTGGACTGAGAGATTCCATCAAATGTCATTTGATGTCCCAACATCATGACAGTAGAAAAAATAATAAAGATTAAATGGCTAGTTAAAAAATGGTTCTTTTTTTAATGTCTTTTCCAATTAAGTCATGTTTAGAATTTTATTATGTATTGGGAAAGTGTTGTTAGCAATTCAATTTTTATTATTAACATTAATACTAGTCTTTTCTTTAGATTGCTTTTTGATGGATTCTTAAAAAAATAAAAGATAAATGGAACATAGTTGCTTTACCTCAAAACTGTGGTGGCCTTGGTTTTGTAAGCATCCAAGTTCTGTCTTTTGAAGAATAAACTCAACCACAACTCATCTTAATCAAATATAGAATAGTAAAGGTTTCTGTGCTTGGAACTCAAGTGGTCCAAGTTGCATTTCATATTAGAAGAATTTAAAAAAGTTTCTTAACTTCTAAATTGAAGATCATCTAAATTGGAGAGGAGCTACTGCTCATTCGAGCTCTTTGTCTCTAGCTCTGGCAAAAAAAATTATTTTAGGGAATGTTCCTTAGGTGAGTTGGTCAAATTTGATATGGTATAAATGTCAAAAGCCAAAATTATCATGTTTTACTTAGAAATGCTTGCACAAAGCTTAAAAACAACATATATAGTGAAAAAAATAATAATTAATCATATATAATTAAAGACGTTATATGCTCTTTTATGTGAAGTCAGTAAGCGGGATTTGGGGTCCTGCCGGAGGATTTTGATCTACGTTCAATCCGACAACTGTGCCAAATAGCATTTGGCGTTTGGCGGGCTTCTTCTCCTATGATAAACCCGCGATCGCATCCAGATTACCGGGAAAAGGTATGGTTCGTTTTAGTTTATAATAGGTCTTATTATGATATCCACTGTCGCCGTGGGATCTGTGCTATTCTGTGAGATGATGTTCTCAAGAAGCTTTAGGGTTTTATCATTTTGCCTCAGGCATCGCTGCATCCTGATGCGTTATCAAGCCTGTTCAAGCACCTCCTCTCGCACTAGTAGCAACACGGATAATAATAGCTTCAAGAAGGAACCATCGCTGGCTGAAGAGGCTGCAGCAAGGGCAGAAGCTTACAGACAATTTGGGAACCTTGATTTCAAGTCTGCTGCCAAGATTCTTTCCACGACACCTCCCAAAAGGAAGAAATTTGGGCTAGTTTTAACCTTGTGTTGCTATAATTAATTTGCTGGAATACAACGGTTCATATTATTGCATACTTAGCGGATTCATTATTTAAATGCAGGCTAGATTTCCATCTAGTGAAATAGCATGTCACCTTTCAGCTTTTTATCAATACCCTGTTTGGCTGCAAGATATAATTGAAATAGCATGTCACCTTGGAATTAACATGCTAATATTCTTCTGTTTTAACAGCGGTTTATTTGGTGGCTCAGTATGCACGCTCTGAGATAAGGAGAATGGAAGCCGTAGTGCTACTTTTCAATTCTTGATTTGTTATTTTTCTTATTAGATCATGGTAAATTGTTTTGTTCTCTTCAATTTCTGTAGCAATGTGCCTTAGTACTTCTTGTTTGATGAAAGCAACAATAACTTATTTTGCTCAAATTTTTCTTTCATCCAATTTGTGCTGAGCAGTTTATTTTATCTATTAAACCCTTCACAATTGATTATTTCGGTGGTCTCTAATTCAAAAACACAAAGGGCTTACAGCCCACATCACTACTAGATGACGCTGAACATTGTTCTGAGTTGCTGAGAAAAAACCTGAATATTTGGCAGTTATTTTTTTCAAAAATAGTTCCCCATTTATTGAACTTGCTAGAAACTCTTAAACTCACTGGCCGCCCATTTTAGTAGATATCATATTGAGTTATCAACTTCAAGCTTTAGACCAATAGGTGCACCACATGCAATCTTGAAGTGAGTAGCCTAAGAAAGCAATTCAGAACATAGAATAAATAGATATGAAGATAAAAGGCAGTTTTGAAAGAAGGAATTCTTTTACTTTTGTATAGAATGCCAAAGCGTGGCTTCACAATACATTGAAACACCCAATTACTCCAAGTCTGTTTAAAAGAAATTTTAAATGGCTCCAATTTGTTTTATTGTAACCTTACTACATGTTCACCTAAATGGCCATATTGCCATGGGCAGTAGAGGAATAGTGAAGTTCTTGCAATAACTTTTTGAGTCGTAAGGCAGCTGCTTTGTGTCTTCCGGAAACTAATTCTAAGAAATGAGGAGGTAATATCATCAATTCCAGGGGATAGTTTGGTCTCATATTTTTAGTAGTATCCATATTTTCACCAAAAGTTGGACGAAACAAATTTTCACAATCACCAGGTGTCACTTTTTTATCCCCGCAAAACCGATAAGGGACACCTCGAGGAAGAAATTAAAATATTTTGAAGACCATATCTTCAGTGGGTGTCATGTTCAATGCAGATACTTTTGTTTGTCGAAAGAGAGACCTTTTTTTTAATAATTTCGTAAAGACTCGATTTTTCCTTTTAAACTACGTTATGTGCAGCAAATTTGTGATTAAGAATAGCAATAGAAATTTTTTTGATTTTTTAAGGTGTGTTCTTTAATTCTATTTCTCTTTCTTGTATTGTCAACAGCTTGAACGTGCTAATACCTGTCTTCATGTTTCAAGAGTGATGAAACTTTAACACTTTCACTCATCTTGATTTGATAATTCATCTATAATTTTTAGGGTGATTGTAGAAATTTAAGACAAGCTGATTGTTGTTATGCACAAATTTTTCAGGTGTTAGCTATATGCATGCCCACCTTTTTTGTATGTGCTCCACCTAAGCATCAGTGATCTCTAAATCATTGCGGAGATAAGTTGAGAAGCATCACTCTCGATTGACATTGTGGTTACAGTCTGACAATTGACACGGACTGACGTTTTTAGTTCGACATTATCTTATGACTCAACAATTTTCGGCTTTGCTGCTTACCACTTAATAACATTCTTCTAAATTTCAGTCATTCAATGTAAGTTTGTTGCGTTATACTCTTCTTTTATTATAGAGAAATTTCTAATAAAGCTCAAAGTGGGCATCAGTTATACACAGCAGAACAACTGTTAAATTTGTGTTCTGTATGAGATTTTTTTTTCTTGTCACTCTTCTATTTTTATTTTTCATTAACATGTAAGAAAACTCACTTTTGAACTGCATCACCTATTTTCAATCATAACATTAAACTATCTTCTTAACAAACTGGAAACCATAGACATGAGTGTGAATTTGGTTGAGGTTGAAGATTTTTTCACCTGTTTAAGCATTGACAAATCTATTTGTGATTGGAGTAATTTGACTACCCATTAATTGTTTAGACTTTTTTCAAAATACTAGTTCCTATAAGTGCAGTTAAACATGTTGTGCTAGCTTAAGCAGATTATGGATGACTCTTTTAGTATTATTAGGTATCTCCATCTCCAAAACACTCCATCTTCTAGCTTCTGCTGCAGTTGGTATGTTTTGGATATTATGGTACTTCGTAGTACATGTTTTCTAATTGCCCCTTTTTTTCATCTTTCTACTTGTTTCTCTCTTCTCCAAACAAATAATTGCTCAATAACTCATTATACATCTTATCGTGTTATCTAAGGTTTCAAATTAAGGAAAATGATTGGTAGATGTGTTATAAGTAAACAAAGTTTACTCATTTTAGAAGATCGATCTGCCTTCTTTGTCAACCCATAGCAATTGCTTTATCTTCTGGTCATTCATTACCAATTCATATTTCTAAGTACTCATTACCATATTGTCCAAGAAATTTGCTATACTTCGTGGTGCATCATTAACTCCTTTGATCATGCTCGTTCTGGCCTGTGGAATCCAAATGCAATTTTGAATCACTAAAACTTTTAATATTTGTTATTGTTATTTATTTTTATTCTCATGTTAATTGGGTCTTTTATTTGGTTTTATTCAAATGTTTATTACCGGAAAATAAAATTGGGATATTTTCCTATATACAAAAAATAATAATATTTACACCTAAAATACCTATCTCTAAATATTATTCTTATAACATCCAAATTTTTAAAATTAACAAAATCTACTATCATCGCCATCACCATTTAACGCCCTATAACGGAATATAACGCTGGCAAGCGGTTGCTTCGACTGCTGCCTCATGAAAACTCAAAGATAAGTTAAATGACTAGAGCGCCGAGCAAACAGATCTAGAAAATTTGACTGCCGTTAGAATAAAAAAGTTCATACATAATCACATGAAAAAAAAAATCTGGTTTCATATAAAAAAAAGTACGATGTTTCACACAAGTATGCTGTGAAATAAAATGCCATCAAGAGACGGCTGTGTGGAAATTTTTTCAGCTCTTCATTTGATCGTATTATATGTAGCAAAGTAACATTTTAATATGCACAATCCACATTAAGCCTTCCCAAATGGAACCCCTCTACAAATCTCCCAGAACTGTTACAAAAATTTTAGGGTTAGCAAGCTCTTATACAAATCATAGGAGCCTTCTTCAATTTGGAAAAGTCAGAAGCCTTTAATTACAATTTTTCATTTTTAAGTTAAATTTAATTATGGACTAAATAACTTCTAAAATTCCTAAACTTGTACCCTTATCTAATTTTGAGATGAAAAATTTAAAAATACAATTCAAATTTAATTTGCAGATCAAAATATTTAGGCTATTTTTTAGAATTCATAATTTGACAAAATTGCCATTTTATCTTAATAAGGTTCGATTGACTTTAGATTCTAATGACCATATGAATGCAATTGAATAAATTTAAAAGCGTGATTAAGCTTGGTAATAATCAAGGGTTATTACATGATCTCCACCTTACTGGACCTCCTACTAAAGTGAATACATAACCTGTAATAACCCTAGGTTATTACTTAGTCTAATCTTAGTTTAATTGCATTCTAGTTATCATTTCAATGAATACATTTAATCATTAGAATCGATCCCTAAACATTTGGGGCAATTCAGAGCTCAACCGAATATTTGAAATTTTTTAATAATATTTAATTAATTGAAAATTGAGATATTTAATTTGACATCGAAATCAAAATCCGACTTCGTTATTGCGCTCGTCACCCCCAAATTAGCTAGGGGTGATGTTTTGGAAGTATTTGAAACTCGTCGGATTTTCACGAATATTTTAATGTATTTAAATACCCCAAAAATATGATAATTAAATAATCGTTGAAATTGAAATCTGACTTTATCATTGAGTTCCTCACCCTCGAATTAGCTAGGGATGAATTTTTGGGATTTTTTGGATCCCATTTATTTATCCAATTTTAATTAAAAAATTTGGGTTAGTTTGGAATTATAAAATTAATTAATCTTCTCCAAGCCAAGGTACCAATTTGCTATACTCTTCCTTGTACTACTCTCTCCATTTGATTTATCAAAGTAATTGTGAATGTTATTTTAAGTATCTTTTGTATGGAGTTTAGGTTTGATCGTCAAGAATTGTGAATGTTATTTTAAGTATCTTTTGTATGGAGTTTAGGTTTGATCGTCAAGCTTCAATCGAACTCAAATGAGTCCGATTGAAGCTCGTTTATCCATTGAAGAAATGTTTTCAAAAGATGCGAAATTTTGTATATCCATAGCTAGGGCTCTTTTTCTGCTCATTATAATAATCCTTTCATGCCGATTTGGGTATTAATGGAAAGATGTTGGAAACAGTTTCCATCGGTATGTAGCTCCACATGTGAGGTGCCATAATTTGAGAGTATTTGAGTGTGAAATGAAACATGTTACGGTTTTCACATAGGTAAAATCATCGTCGAGCGCTACAGCGCGCCGTAGCACCTAGCACTCGGCCAGGGACCGCTGCAGCGCGTGATAAGCTTCCATGGCCAATAGGTTATACCTATTGGAAAGACACACCATTTTACATCTATAAGATGAGGCACTACAGACGAGTGGTGATAAGCTTCCATGGCCAATATGTTTTACATATTGGATGATGAGTCACAAGACTCAACTTTGTGTCACAAATTACTTTTAATTATAAAAATTCTTGATGCATTTCAAATGTTTAATTTCATATCTAACATGCAGGGCAATACTGGTAAAATTTGCAGCATTTATTTTATTGCACTTCAATATAAAAATTTAATTTTATTGCCATTTCATTTGATTTACACCTATTTTAAGATGCTGAAAAATAATTCTTAATGGATAATTGTCGTACTACTGCTTGACTGCCTTTGTTAATAATTATTTCAGGTTTTGAAAATTTAAGCTTAAAAAGATACTCACTTAGGAAGATCTTAGAAGGAGAAGTGAGATTGGAGTGAATATATTTTATTTTGTTATATGTTGTAATAATAATTAAATTTATATAATTTTATAAGATTGGCTCTATGATGAATAAATAACTTATAATATTATTATCTCATTCTTTATATTTGAATTGATGAGTTTATTATTTAGCAATTCTCAAACTTGATCACTCAATCGTCACAGCAAACTCTTATATAAACCATAGGAGCCTTCTTCTTCCTTTCAATGGAGCAGCCACCACATAAAAATAAAGGGAGGCTGTGGCGATCGAGAAATCAAGTTCGAGAATTTTCATGAAATAGTACATAATGAAGATGTTAGTAATGATAGTAAAATAACACTGAGTTCATAATTACCCACACAGAGACATACAAATATATTACATGAATTATTTGATATTACAATAAAAGTAAGAAAAAAATATTCATCTCTAGCTCACTTCTTAAAATTTAAGCCTTTCTTTACTCAAGTTGATCTTCTTATGTTTAATTATCAAAACTAATTTATCAACAATTACCAGTTACGTAGGAGTATGCAGACTATTCTTATAAGATTTGCTTTCTAGCAGTGTATATCATGTATAAATCAATGTAAAGAGTGATGATATAAACAGCTTTGCATCAAAAGCAAAGAAATATAACATTTGCCAAATGTAGCCAATTTTGCACTGCATATTAGACTTGAGTTCAAGATATATGTAAGCATGATAAATCTCATCAAAAGCATTATGTGACATAAAATCGAGTCCGAAGACCCCTGAGCCCAAATGGATAAACTCCTAAGCATAGCCTTTAGGAAGCTGCATGACTACTCGTCGGAAGCTTATTAGCCATTTTGTAAATAATAGTGTGTATTTCATCTAGATTTTCCCACTTCCTAAAAGGGCTAAATCCCTCCATATAACTTCTAGGGGATGCCAGCTGGCCTAATCTGTATAGTTTCTCAGTGTTGCTTTTCTTCATTCAAAGACAAACACCTCATATAGTGATATATTTTATATTTTTGTCATATGTCTTATGATACTATTTTTGCAATTCATTAAGCGATAAGCATATTAAAAGCATGATTCAAATGGAAATAAGCTCAAGAATTTAGAATAATGGGTACTCGAGCGCACTATGGTTTTTTTTGCATTATGACGCTCTACTGCGTGCTACGGTGCATCCTTGTGCCTTGAACCTGTGGCTCAGGCACCGTAGCGCGCTATGACCCTCCTGACCCGACGGTCAGACTCTATAGCGGGCTACGGCGCCCACAACTCAAGAACCGGGTGCTACGGCGCCCCCGACCTGAGAGCTGGGCGCTATAGCACGACACCGTGTCGCGCTGGTCAACCTGATCGGACGTAAATCATAAGTCTTTCCTAGGGCATTCAAACTTTCTCAATTTATGGAACCTCATTGATCATGCCATAAACCGATTGAAAGGTGTTTCCTAGACCTTTTGATGGGTACCTAAATTGACATATTTGAACCACACTAATGCTGTTAAAATTGATGCCTTAGCTTCGGGTATCGGAATAGAAAAAGATAAGCTATAATTTTAAAGAGCCATACTATTCATCTTCATCAACAACTGGACTCGGATCGAGCTCGTTTGAGGTCGATCGAGCACTTTAGGTATTCAAAGTGAAGAGAAATAAGTTCGAAGTGAAATGTTTGCATGATTAAAGCCATGGGAAAGGAAGTGCCTTAGTTTAGCTAATGGAGATTTTTTTTTGCTTGGGATGAAATTTCAGCAGACCTCTCTTTCTCCTTTTATCCAAATTTCTAAGTGCAAGCTGAGAGATCATAATGAGTGTTGTTAAAGGAGTGAGGTAATGGCTGGGTAAGGAAATAGGCTACAAGTTTTTGAGTTTGTAAGTGGGGAGGATGGTCTTGACTAAGGGATAAACTGCAAGTTTTAGAGTTTACAAGTGGGGGAAGATGGGTTTGATTAGATGATAAGCTGCAAGGAAGTATTCATTTGCTTTTTAAATAGGGAAGTTAGGCTTGATAAAAGGATAAGTTATAGAGATTCATCCTTTACTGCATGTGGGAGGGTAAGCAGGTGGTAGCCCCCATTTGGATATATATATATATATATATTTGATTCATTTTAGTAACTAAAATTTTATTTATTAAATGAGTTTCGAAAAATCTCAAAATTCAAAAAAGTTTACCGTAGCTAATTTGGAGATGAGAAATTTAATGACAAAACTTCGATTTTGATTTGGAGGTAAATTTAATTATCTTAATTTTTTCTAATTAAATCGATACATTAAAATTATTCGGAAGAGTCTGATAATAAAAGAATTATTTAAAATTACCAAAAATTATCTAAAAGTATGCTTAGGAATTAAAAAGTTTTATTTTATCAATTTATTGTGTGATTTGATTAAAATAAAAATAAGGATAAATTAAAAAATATTTCAATTAAAACTTGGTATTTTAGAGAGGCTAAGCTAAAAAAAATTTATGCCTCTTAACTTTAAAAAATGCTTAAGAATATATATACTGTGATGAATATGCTGATCCTAAAATTATCTAAAATTATCAAAATTTTGGTATATTTATTGTGATTAATATATATATATATATATATATATATATAATGGTAATCATTGCTAATATTTAAATAATATTATAAATTTAGTAGATTACAGTCAGTCAACTCACTTTTACTTTTAAAACATTATTTGATCATTTTTCAAACAACTTTTTAGTATCATTTTTAATATTTATCAATCAAACAATTTGATTGCAATGATGGCTTAATTTAGATTTGATAAGCCAAGCTACTAAACTAAGCAATGATATAATTATTTAATTATGCTTTTTATAATTAAATATTCTTTTATAATAAACTAACTAATAAAAAGCATAAAATCACTTTATTATATTGTGCTGACTATATATTTTGTTTGAGTTGAGAAATTAAGATTTAGAAAAAAAAAATTTATTTGAAATTAAAATTAAGTTAACTTAAATTAAGAGAAAATTAAATAAGACGAAGGATTTAAAACTAAGGAGTTTTTCGTTTAGATTTGATAATGAGATAATTTAAATGTATAAGAGTGTAATTAATAGGATATACTTTTTTATATTTTATTATTAATGATTAAATTCTTACTAAATGTTTAATTTATTTGCTTAGAGATCTGCTATTTATAATTATATAATTTAATAGAAATCAAAGCCCAACGTACCAAAAATGCATTAAATGCAGATTCCAAAATCCGTAGTCAAACCTGAATGTGAAATTCCCAAAACACAATTTCGATGCATCCAAATAAAGATTTTGTGGGCCAAACAAGACTATATGTTTTCGGTGTGTTCTCAGGTACTTTTTATTATTATTATTTTTTTTCTTAATTACTTTCCTTCAAAATAATTCTTTAAGAAAAATTATAAGATTAAAATTTATATTTAAAATATATATTTTTAATGAATTCTACTATATGTAAAAATAGATTTAATGGTTATTTTTCTTAGATAGAAAACATAAACATGATGATAATTTGAAACTAACAAATTTTCGTTGCATAAATATTTAGAACAAATTGAATTTTTACGTAAATAATTTTCTTAAATTTATGCATTTTTAAGGATCATGGAGCATTAAGATTGTGCACATTACCCAACTCGGCCCAATAGTTCGACTGCACTTAATGACAAGTCTCTATAATAGGTCAAGTTAAGTTAGCTCAAAATTTTTTATTGTTCCTTTTATATGATTAACATCTCCTGAATCTAACCTTTATGGATCAGAGCCATGCTTATAATCAATTACAAGATCATGTACCTCCCAAATATCATTCAAACATCAATCAACAACTAACATCATTACTTTATATCACGTTCATATAGTCTCCTTTTGACATTGTAAAGAAGTATGCATGTACTTTTGGGATATCCTTCTTTAACACATGTAACTATATATATATATATATATATATATATATATATGGTTTTATAGTTTTGAAAATAATTTATGATAATAAATAGTACTTAAGGCTATCTAACCTGATCCTAGGGTTACAATCCTCAAATTCATCACTTAACCACTATATGAGCTCCTAAGATGAAATGTCCTAACTTAAGAATCCAACTTAAGTTCTAAAGTTTAATCTACCTCAATGAGCTTCTAAGGTTTAAAACCTCACAGATAATTTCTCATAAGCTAAGTAGACCTCAAACTAAAATGATGTTCCCAAATCATTTAGACCTCATAATAAAATCGAAGTCCGCCATTAGACTCACCACACCCAAATTAGCTAGGGGCGGTATTTTGGAAGTGTTTGAAAGTCGTCGAATTTCCTCCGATTATTTTAATAATATTTAAATACTCTAAAAATTAAAATAATTAAATTGACCTCTGATTAAAAATCCGATATCATTTTTTGAGTTCCTCACCCCTCATTTAGGTAAGGGTAAATTTTTGGGATTTTTCGGAGTGCGTTTGGTTATTTAATTTTGATTTAAATAAATTGGTTAAATTAATTAATTAAATGTTCATTTAACTAAATTAATATATATATATATATATATATATATATTAATCCCAAACGGCTCTTTTTGCGATTCACGTAGATCTGCTGCTCTGGGAATATCGGGGAACGACGGGATGGCTTAATCCAAACCGTTCCTTCTAATTTGCTTAGATCGAACGACGACCAATTAAATTGAAAATCAGAGTCATTGGATCACCATCCAGATTCAACGACCATGATTTCATCCGCTGTGCACCTCCTCTACCGAATCGCAGAATCGATCGTGGGCGTACGCCTGCTGAGGTGGGTGTGTACGATAGCTCAGTCGTGCCTCTAAGGCAACCTGTGGCGCTGTGGTGGCCGCCCCCTAATTATCCGTATTAAAGGAATGGTCATCACTTAGCACATCCCTTGCTTAACATTAGGTCAGAAGGTTAAGACTCCAATCCAATTTTAAGAGAAGAATGTACCCTTTTTAATAGAGCAAAGAAGAACAATCACTTAATGAGTATACTATGTAATCAGAGTGTGGAAGAAAAAGGAACAACTATAGTAACATCAATTCATCCATAATGAAAAGTAAAACATCCAACTCAGAATATAAAATGCAAGAAAAGAAAAGTACAATTTAACCTGTATTATTACAAACATTTAAAGTTTAAAGACTGAAATATAAAGTGTCTCTCATCCTCATAGCAAGTAGTCTATGGATCCTCAGCAACCTGAACCTCCTCCTCGATCTGCTCCTCAGAAGGGTCAACCTCCTTAAATAACTCAGAATCTACCATTATCAATTTCATAATGGTAGGGCCCCAGCCAACAAAAAAAAATCTAATTATATAAAATGTCTAAGTACATTTTAGGGTAATCATTTTTATGTGTTTTATTTATATCACAAACTAACTTAAGCAAGAAAGTGGCGGTAAAGCAACAAAGAAAGAAATGCAAGTTATAATAATAGATTATAACTAAACAAAATGTGAGGTAAGCACATACCTCAACTCAAGCTGCATAAAAAGGTAAGTAAAGTGCTAATGAAAGTCTACTAAGTACAAAGAAAAAGTCTTAAGTAATATGATCAAACTAAGCATGCCAATTTGTAATATAAAGTAAAGGTACTGTACTGGAAAGAAACTTTTAGCATCCTAACATGCCTTTAATAAGGAAAAGTGATTGAATAAGAGAAGATTACAGAAAACTCTGTAATATAAAAGAACTGCAGTAAATGACAATTTAAAGAAAAATATGCCAAACTGTAAAGTAATAGTAAGTTAGCAATGTAAAGTAACTGTAAGACAACCGAAAAGTGACTATAAGTAAAAGTAATATAATTGTAAAGTAACTGTAAAGTAAAAGTAATGTGTGGAGATACCTTTACTTTATTCTACCAAAAACTAAAGTCCATCCGTTCATCTAGGAAAGTGTCACAGATTAAAGTATGATGTACTAGAAAAGTATCATAGTCACAAGGTAACGTCCATCTGATTATCCAAGAAAGTGTCATAGGCAAAAGTAACACGCTCTAGGAAAGTGTGGCGCCCCGCCCCATCGCCGCACAAAAAAGATTTGAGTACAATCATATCAGGCGGCAGAGTGGTGCGCCACTCGGGGAGGAATAACCCGTCTTCCCGAATAGCTGCAACTAAGCCCATCTGGAGGGCTGTTGACTTAACCTTAAGTAGGGTTGAGTGCCAATACTTAAGATAAGAGTAGTATCCTTATCCTAAGTATTAGGTAAATATACACATTAGATTTAGAATATAATAGGAATCCAATATATGTATAAAATATCAACATTTCCAGTATACTGATCACATCACAATACTAAGTATAAGTAGTATAAGAACAGAGTGTGGAAGCTTAAAGCAAACATCTAGAAAACATTTATCACAGAAGCTATATGAAGACATTCATCTCAGAAAAGAAAAGAAAATACATCCAGAATTATTACAAACAGTTTACTGAAATAGACATAAAACTAAATACTGAATTGAAGATACTAAACATAAAGTAAATCTAGAGGAGAGTCCACTAGTGCTCCACAGGCTCCTTCTGAATCTCCTGGGTGTCCTCCTGACCTGTCTCAATATACTGCTCAGGATCTAGCAAATTGCCGGATTCCAAAAGTACCTCGTGTTAGACAATAAGTCTAACACATTGAAACTAATCTAAATAGTTCAAGTCATTCATTTAACATTTACATAATATAATTAAATCTGCTGAAATACTGTAAAAATCATCGAAAGCATAAAACTGTATAAAATTGCACAAAACTGAAGCAATGTAAAGTAAAACTGAACTGTAATTGAATACTGAAGATAAATCAAAATAGTACTAAATCTGAAATAGAGTAATCATATGTACAACTATGCTGTATGTCACTAAAACTGTGCATCTGAATATGCCACAATACTGTATGCTGCTAATATGCCACCAAAATATCACTGAATTGTTATGAGCAGTATGGTCCAATGTATACATACATCCAGTTAGGAATACTAACTACTGATGATGCTGATGCATCCTGAAATTCCCCAGACAATGTATACAATATTCTGTAACTCATAAATCATCACTAATACTTATACATCATTTTGATACTCACACATCATTCTGATACTCACACATCATGCTTATACTCATGCTCATACTTCTAAACTATATGAGATAAATCCAGAAAATACTTTAAAATCTGATAATGAATCCAAAGTCCCATTGTGCAGAACCCTGCTAAAAGGATTCTGACTCCTAAATTCTAATCTCGATAATTGGTTAAAGTTGAGAATTTACTTAAAAATTATTAGCTGGGAAGATTGTATACACATATTTAGCATATTTGTAGAAAGGTAGATTTAGCCCTTAACTTATTTAAACTGCAATTATCGAAGTGCACTACGATAGGAGGCAGAACCCGGTTGCAATTTACATCTCAAGCTAAGCCGTTAAATGCCCTAATTATAAGCATACTTAGTGGTCTACGCAAAGTGACTTAAGATATTTAGTTTACTTAAACTGCACTTTTCAAAGCGCACTACGATAAGAGACAGAACCTAGTCGTAGTTTACATCTCAAACTAAGGATCTTGTTCACTAATTGTAACACTCTTAGTCATGAAAGATTTACTTTAATGGGACTGTATTCGATTAATCTTGCAGGATAGCACCTGATCATAAATCCACATTGGAGTGAATCAACCAATCCTGAATATTACTGAATTAATCCAGTAATATGGGTATACCCTCCTGTACCCAACCAACAATCTGAGTTCAACAGATTCTATTTAATTGGCAATGATTTATCAAATATATTAATCTTTACTCTAATTAGGTGTATCCTACACAAGGCTCCAAGGATGTGATCAAAGATCACTCAACATAGGTTGCTACCATAAGGATTGAGCCACAATCTAAGTACTTTAGGTGATTCCTACCACAAGGTATCAAGTTCAACTTCTAAAGTTATGAAGGATCAACTAGGTTTCTATCTCAATAAGTTACAAAAGTCCTTCCTACCTCAATGTATCATTAGTTAAGGTCTTTAATCATTTCAATGATGAATCCTATAGCAAGACCCTTAAGATCTCACTTTTCTACTTCTTAAGGTTTACTTATTATACTTAAGTTAAGTGATCAGATCAGATGATTAAAATTCATTTGATCCTTTCCTATTCTATAATTATGGGATAAAATCAAAAATCTTATTAGAGTTAGATCATTGCATAAATTATTATAATCTTATTTCCATCTTATGCTAATTGTCTTATATAAGAGAAAATCAAAGATCTAAAGTTTGGATTCAGATGATCCTTAGCACTTCTAATTTGATAATTTAAGATCAATATCAAATCATATGCATTATTGGAATAATATCAATTAAATTATCTTACAATCAAGTTAATTAATTAAGTGATTAAGGTTTGGATCTTAATCAAGGCAAGCTAGGGTCTAACCCCTAACCTTTCTATCATTAAGACCAATATTTAATTTAAAGGTCAATGATAAATCAATATATTATTAGTGTATTATTAATGTCAAGCTTAGATTTGGATTAAGTATTATCTACTTAATCAAGTTATCAAGATTCTTATGTTCAAGTAAGCACATTAAGTGTTCAAATAAATATTGGAGTTCTCTAATATACATCATAAAAGTACATAGATAGAAGGATGACACAAAAGGTAATCAATATTAATCAAATTCTAAATCAAATTAAAGGGATTATTATTTAATCACAAATCTAAAAGACTTAGGTTTCACGCTATTATTATTGTTAGGATATACATATTCAATTAAAGCACTTAAAACTCTATTACTTAGCATTTGGCACAATACATATTTAAGATCCATAGTAGGTTTTGAGCACTAATTCAATTTCAACATGGAATTTTATGCAATGCTCAATTTTATAACTTAGCTCCACTAGGGTCCTAGGGGTCTTAAAATATCAAAACAGTGAAGTTTTGGCCATTTCAGCCAAAACTGGACAGTTTTACAAAAATCTGGGCAGTTTTTAGAAAATTATTGGAAAATTTGCAAGTTTGGGCGCTGTAGCGCTTTCTGCACGGCAGCGCGCTGTAGCATTTTTCGCACGGTAGCGCCATTGTGCTGCGGCTTACTGCAGTCCGCTGTAACCCGCTATCATTCGATGCAGCGCGCCATAGCGCGCTGTAGCGGTCCAATATGCAAAACTATTGTTCAATTAATTTATTTTGTCATTTCTTATAGTTTCAAAAATGTTTCCGCTGCAGCGCGCTACAGCGCGAGCGCGCTGCAGCGGCATATTTTGTGAGTTTACTGTTTAATTAATTTTATTAATGTTTATATATTCCGCGAACTTACCGTTGCAGCGCGCTACCGCACGCTATAGCGGTCCGTTTTGCAAATCTACTGTTCAAATACTTTAGCCTATGTTTTAAATACTCATGCCGAAATCCGCTGCAACGCCAGACAGTGATTTCGCCAGGTGCGAAACCCCTAAGGGTCTACTTTTGAGCTCAATTACTCTCAATCCAAAGAGTTCTATGATCGGTGCCATACATCAATGGAAAGATATTTCTGACACCTTTCCATCGACACTAAAATTGGCACAAACGGAGCATCCTAACTATACGAAAAATGTGGATGAATGACAGGGTGTGCAGAATAAACGAAAATAGAGCATATTTTTTATGAAGTTTTTACTAGTTATAATGGCTTACATACATGCATATAGACTTCCAAGACTGTATTCTAGCATAATAACAACATGTAGAAGACAAAAGAAGAGGAGCAAACGGGTACCTTATACTTTGCAAGGGGGAAGGAAGGAGGGACCTTTGCCTTTCTTCGAAGCGTTAAAGAGGAGCTCCTTCTTCTTCTTCAACACAAATGCAGCAAGCAATGAAGGGAGAGATAAGAAAATTTAAGCAAGCCAAAGAGAGGGGGGCTAAGCTTCTTTTTAAAGAGGGAGGAGAAGGAGGTGTGAGGGGATAAGCCATCATGACCCTATAGAGCTAGGATGTAAGGAGCCATCATGCTTGCTAAGTAGCCTAAGGGGCATGGGGAGGGATGGCCAGCCACAAATTACAAGAGGGTTGTCAGCCAAGAATAATAAAGATTGGGGAAATTGCAAATAAGGGATCGAATAATTACATATTTATTTTCCCTAATTATTTAAATATTCCAATTTTTAGAATGTGTTCCAATAAATTCCAAAAGTTCACCCTTAGCTAATTTGGGGGTGAGGAATTCAACGGTGAAGTCGGAATTCGATTCTGATGATTATTTAATTATGCTAATTTCCGAGGTATTTAATTATATTAAAATATTCGTGAAAATTCGACGACTTCCAAATGCATCCAAAACATCACCCTTAGCTAATTTGGGGGTGACGATCGCAACGGCAAAGTCGGATTTCAATTTTGAGGTCAAAATAAATACCTCAATTTTCTAACTAATTAAATATTAAAATAATCCAAAATATTGGGTTTAGCTCTGAATTGCTCCAAACCTTCAGGGTTTGGTTCTACTATATGAACTTAATGGAATAATGATTATGATACGATTAGTCTAAATTCAAGCTGGGTAACAACTATGGGTTGTTACAGAAAGTGTCCTAGGCAAATGTAACACGCACTAGGAAAGTGTCATAGGCAAAAGCTATCTCAAAAGTCATGTTATATCAAATGACAGACTAAATAAGACATAACCCACAAAATATAGTAAAATTTATTTTATAAAGTTCTCTTTAAGTTATGCAAATGCCATATCAATTGTATTCAAAGTTTAACATAGAATATTCATCAAATATTCCATCTTTAATATAATGTATCCAAATGTATATTAAAGCTCAAAACAAGAAAAGCGTAGCATATCAAATTTAAGGTAATAACTAGCACTATACAAACTTTGTGATATCACTGGTTTTCTAATTTAATCGATATAACTACTTTAAGTTATATAAGATTCAGAATCATCAATTCTTACACTGTCTGTAATTTAGAATCATAATCCTATGAGTTGAACATAATTAGGATTAGCTAAGTCCTAATTATAACTGAATCAATGTCGATTATATGATTAAATAAGAAAATCAACCGTCCTAATTTGTTATTTTGTATAATCCCAAACCAAATCTTGATTAGCTAAATCAAGATTGAAAGGATTAAGAATCAAACTCTAAAGAATGAAGTTCAATTACTTAATTACAAGGTCATCCTAGGGACTATGGTTTAATCCCATCTCACTGATTAAGTATTAAGGCAAATCCTATTAAATTAAGTCAAACTCAATATGATAGATTTTAAATCCTAATTATAAGATTTTAAAAAATCAAATAATTATTTAATAAATTATGAAAATTACAAGCTAATAAACTCAAGGTTTCACCTTAATGAGTAACCCGTTTCACTCATTAGATAAATTCTAACCTAAGATCTATTCCTAACCTTAGGAATTAAGGCTCTTAAATCTAAGAGTAACACTCATACACACATCCTAGCTAATGTTATGAAACTTATGGGTGAGCTAAGAAGTTCAAAGAAAGGGAAATATCTCTCATCTTTACTTAAGATTTTTATTTAAGACTAAAGTTAGTATTTTTCTTAAATTTCTAAATTTGGACTTGGAAATATCTGAATTAAAGTCTAAAATCATTTTAATTACTATATATTATGATTTAGGAATGAATTTGGGACTTAAAATTATTAAACCTTAAATTTGGGCAAAATGACTATTTTGCCCCTACAAAAAGGTGAAAATTTCATTTATATGAATTAGGGCTTAAAATTAAAATTTATTAAATTGGAGTGATTACTTATTATCAAATATGAGTTTAGACAGTAAGTACATTAATTTTGGTTAAGTATTAAGCCGTATAAGGTCAAATTAAGAAAATTGACATATAAGGGAAAACTAGTTTACTATAGATTATGTCCTAAGGTTTCCATATAATCTAAAATCATCAAATTCTGATATGTATTGGCTAAGTTATAGCCAATACAAATTCAATGATTAAAATGGTAATTAAGGGTTCCTAATTAAGGTCAAATTTTCTAACTTTTCTAATTGATGTCCAAATTGAGTAAAATTAGTGGCTATGAATTACAAATGATCCACTGATTAAAATGACTAGTAGTAAGTTCAATTTGGACTCCAATTGGCGAAGTTATGGCCTAATTGGGGTTTAGGATGATTAGTGAGTGATTAGTAAAATTAATCACCAAATCACTAAACTAATTACACCACTAGGTTTTAATCTACTCTAAGAGTTTTTTGAAACTTGAATTATTCAATTTGAATCATTAAATTTGCTAATCTTCACTAATTAAGTTTTAGGGTAATTAGGATTGATTAATAAATCTAACCGTTGGATCCTAAATATTTTTGTAGTTTACTGTTGATTAGGTTTTTTTGATCTAAATAGATATTTGGATCATCTAATTTGGAGTTCAATTGACTAACTTATGGTCAATTGAAGTTCTAGGTTTATTTGACTTAATTAGGGTTAATCCTAAATGTGATTAGTTTAATTTTAATCCAAACAACAAAATAAAAACTACTCGATTAATCTCTAGGGTTTTCTGATTGCTTTAAGATCCATATTCAATAGGTTTGGATTAGTATGTGCAAAGTTATGAGGGTTTAAATGAAATGACAATTTTGGTAATTAATTAAATACCTAAAATGTCACTAAGTGAAATATTAATCAAAATAGTTAATTGACAGCACCAATAAATTCCTTGAATTTTTTTGATTAATTTAGTATATTTGATTGTATTAATTGGAACTATATTTTGCAAGATATGGAAGTTTGAAGTTTTAGGGTTTTAATTAAATGAAATTATTTAATTCATTTAATATTAATTTATAAATTTATTCTTTGCTTATTAAATTTGTCTAAAGTAATTAATATATTATTATATATTATTAATCAATCATATTTAATTTTCTATTTATGTATATGTGTATATATATATATATATATTTATATTTATATATATATATAAGTATTATAAAAATTCTATTAATTATTATAAGTTGTTTTTTTTTCTTTATTCTGCAGGATGAGATGGAGGAGGGTCCCACGTCCATGTGGCGTAATGTGATTGGGTGTGTTACATCGGCGGTCCCACAAATCAGGACAACGGCCGACACGTAGGCCCACCATGCGTCAGTCTGCGCAGACAGAATTGACGCGTGCGGGGCCCACGATACATGCGTTCGAGAGAGAGGCAATAGTGTGTCGTGCGGGGCCCACGCTCCAGAATCGCGTGCAATGACAGTGGGTCGGGCCCGGGTCGACCCGGCCCGACCCGACTGTTCTTCTTCCCCACTTCACTCCCATAACAGCAAATTAAGGCACAAAAATTTAGGGTCTTCCCGGCAACTAGACAAATCGGCACACACGATGATGGAAAGAGCGTGCCTATGGCTTTCCATCAACTACTAAACCTAGCCGTAAGATGATCAGAGCTGCAGGAGAAGATAAAACCTAAAAACTAGGGTTCGACATGTATACGCTAACCGTAAGAACCGTAGAGTTTATCCCAAATTGGGTTGATCAAACCCGATCGAACTCGATCGGGTCCAGTAATGTAATAATCCAAGGTTATTACTCAGCTTGATTTTAGCATAATCGTATCGTAATCATCATTCCATTAAGTTCATCTAGTCATTAGAACCAAACCCTGAATGTTTGGAGCAATTCGGAGCTCAATCGATTAATTTAGAATATTTTAATATTTAATCAATTAGAGAATTCAGGTATTTATTTTGACCTCGAAATCAAAATCCGACTTCGTCGTTGTGATCGTCACCCCCAAATTAGTTAGGGGTGATATTTTGAACGCGTTTGGAAGTCGCCGAATTTTCGCGAATATTTTAATGAAATTAAATGCATCGAAAAATTAGCATAATTAAATAAGCGTCGGAATCGAAATCCGACTTCGCCGTTGAATTCCTCACCCCCAAATTAACTAGGGGTGAATTTTTGAGATTTTTCGGAGCGTGTTTTAAAAATCTGAATTTTTAAATAAATAAGAAAAATAAATAAGCAGTCTTTGGATCCCCAAAATGTAATTTTCCCATCTATTTCTAAATTTTTTTCGGCTGGCCATTTCCTTTCAAGCGGCTGACCCCCTTACCTCCCTTGAACATTAAATGCTAAGGCCATCCCTCCACCTCTAGCTCCTCTATAGGCCAATAATGGAGCCTCCCTCCCCCTCTTCTCCTTTAAGTAGGAGCTCAAACCCCTCTTCTCTCCCCTTGTTTCCCATCTAGAGCTCCCCACCTTCCTCCATTTCTCCTACCTTGCTGAAGTAGAAGCTCTTATCTAGGGTTTGAAGGAATATAAAGATCCCTTCCTCTTCCTCTCCTTCCAAGAACATAAAGGTACCCGTTTGCTCCTCTCCTTTTGCCTTCTACATATTGTTATTATGCTAGAATACAGCCTTGGAAGTCCATATGCATGAATGAAAGCCATTAAGGCTCTTATAAGCTTCAAAGGAATATGCTCTATTTTTGTCTATTTCGTATACCCTGTCATTCATCTACATTTTTAATATAGCTTGGATGCTCCTGTTCATGTCAATTTTGGTATCAATGGAAAAGTATCGGAAATACCTTTCCATTAATATATGACACCACTCATGGAATGCTCTAGATTAAGAGTAATTAAACTCGAAATAAGGGCCTCACGGGTTTCTCACCTGGCGAAATCACCGTCTGCCGCTACAGTGCGCTGCAGCGGCATTTCGACAGGAACATAGGGAAAACATTAATAAAATTAATTGAACAGTAGAATTGCAAAATGAACCGCTACAGCGCGCTGTAGCGGTATGCAGCGGCATTTCATGAAAAACTTAAGAAAATGGCCATAAAATTAATTGAACAGTAATTTGCAAAATGGGACGCTACAGCGCACTGCAGCGAATTACGGCGGAAATATTTTTGGAACTTTAGAAACTATGAAAAATAAATTAATTGAACAGTGATTTTCGCAAATGGAACCGCTACCGCGCGCCGCAGCGGGTTGCAGTGGACCACAGCGCACCGCGGCACGAAAAGCGCTACAGGGCGCTCTAGCGCACTGCAGAGCCTAAACTTGCAAATTTTCCCATAATTTCCAGAAAACTGACCAGATTTTGTAAAACTGCCCTGTTTTGGCTGAAATTGCCAAAACTTCATTGTTTTGATATTTTAAGACCCCTAGGACCCTAGTGGGGCTAAGTTATTCTAAATTTGAGCATTGCATAAAATTACATGTTGAAATTGAATTAGTGCTCAAAACTTACTATGGATCCTAAATATGAATTGTGCCAAATGCTAAGTAATAGAGTTTTAAGTGCTTGAATTGAATAGGTATATCATAACAACAATAATGGCATGAAACCTAAGTCTTTTAAATTTGTGATTAAATGTTAATCCCTTTAATTTGATTTAGAATTTGATTATCATTGATTACCCTTTTGTGTCATCTTTTTATCTATGTACTTTTATGATATATATTAGAGAACTTCAATATTTATTTGAATACTTAAATGTGCCTACTTGAACTTAAGCATCTTGATAACTTGATTAAGTAAATGATACTTAATCCAAACCTAAGCTTGACATCAATAATACACTAATAATACATTGATTTGTCATTGACCTTTAAATTAAACATTAATCTTAATGATAGAAATGTTAGGGGTTAAACCCTAGCTTATCTTGATTAAGATCTAAACTTTAATCACTTAATTAATTAACTTGATTGTAAGATAATTTAATTGACATTATTCCAATAATGCATATGATTTGATATTGATCTTAAATCATCAAATTAGAAGTGCTAACGATAACATTGAATATGTGTGATTGAACCATCCAAATCAAAGCTTTAGATATTTGATTTTCTCTTATATAAGATAATTAGCATAAGATGGAAATAAGATTATAATGATTTATGCAATGATCTAACTCTAATAAGATCTTTGATTTTATCCCATGATTGTAGAATAGGAAAGGATCAAATGAATTTTAATCATCTGATCTGATCACTTAACTTAAGTATAACAAGTAAATCTTAAGAAGTAGAAGAGTGAGATCTTAAGAGTCTTGCTATATGATTCATCATTGAAATGGTTAAAGACCTTAACTAGTGATATATTAATGTAGGAATGACTTTTGTAACTTATTGAGATAGAAACCTAGTTGATCCTTCATAACTTTAGAAGTTTAACTTGATACCTTGTGGTAGGAATTACCAAAAGTACTTAGGATGTAGCTCATTCCTTGTGGTAGCAACCTATGTTGAGTGATCCTTTGATCACATCCTTGGAGCCTTGTGTAGGATACACCTACTTAGAGTAAGGATTAATATATTTGATAAATCCTTGTCGATTAAATAGCATCTGCTGAACTCAGATTATTGGTTGAGTATAGTAGGGTATACCCATAATACTGGTTTATTTCAGTAGTATTTAGGATTGGTTGATTCACTCCAATATGGACTTATGACCAGGTGCTATCCTGCGGGATTAGCCGAATACAGTACCGTTAGAATAAATCTTTCAAGACTAAGAGTATTACAATTAGTGAACAAGATCCTTAGTTTAAGATGTAAACTACAATCGGGTTCTGCCTCCTATCGTAGTGCGTTTCGATAAGTGCAGTTTAAGCAAACTAAGTATCTTAAGTTACTTTGTGTAGACCACTGAGTATGCTTGTAATTAGGGCATTTAACGGCTTAGCTTGAGATGTAAACTGCAACCAGGTTCTGCCTCCTATCGTAGTGCGCTTCGATAAGTGCAGTTTAGACAAGCTAAGGGTTAAATCTACCTTTCTTGCAAACATGCTAAATATGTGTATACAATCATCCCAGCTAATGATGTTTAAGTAAACTTTCAACCTTAACCAATTATCGAATTAGAATTTAGTAGTCAGAATCCTTTTAGCAGGATTCTGCATAATTAGGACTTTGGATTCATTATCAAATTTTAAAACATTTTCTAGATTTATCTCATGTAGTTTAGAAGCATGAGTATGATGTGTGAGAATCAGAATGATGTGTGAGTATCAGAATGATGTATAAGTATCGGTGATGATTTGTGAGTTACAGAATGTTGCATACATTGACTGAGGAATTTCAGGATGTATCGGCATCATCAGTAAACAGTATTCCCAACTGGATGTATATATACATTGGATCGTACTACTCATGACAGTTCAGTGATATTTTGGTGGCATATCAGTGGCATACAATATTGTAGCATATTCAGATGCACACTTTCAGTGACATACAACATAGTTGTACATATGATTACTCAGTTTCAGATTCAGTACTGTTTTAATTTATTTTTAGTATTCAGTTGCAATTCAGTTTTACTTTACATTGCTTCAGTTTTGTACAATTCTTGACAGTTTTGTACTTTCAATTACCTTTACAATTTTTCTACACATTTAATTACATTATGTAAATGTTAAATGAATAATTAAAACTGTTAGATTAGTTTCGATGTATTAGACTTATTGTCTAACACAGGGTACTTTTGGGATTCAGTAATTTGCTAGATCCTAAGCAGTATATTGAGACAGGTCAGGAGGACACTCAAGAGATTCAGGAGGAGCCCATGGAGTACTAATGGACTCTCCTCCAGTTTTATTTTCTGCTTAGCATTTTTAATTCAGTATTTAATTTTATGTCCATTTCAGTAGACTGTTTGTAATAATTCTGGATGTATTTTCTTTTCTTTTCTGAAATGCATGATTTCATACAGCTTCTGTGATGAATATTTTCTGGATGTTTGCTTTAAGCTTCTGCACTCTGTTATATACTACTTATACTTAATATTGTGATGTAATCAGCATACTGGAAATACTGATATCTTATATATTGATTGGATTCCTATTGTATTCTAAATCCAATGTATGTATTTATCTAATATTTAGGATAATGATACTACTCTTATCTTAGGTATTAGTTCTCAACCCTCCTTGAGGTTGAGTTAGCAGCCCTGCAGATGGGCTTAGTTTGCAGCTATTCGGGGAGGCGGGTTATTCCTCCCCGAGTGGCGCACCGCTCCGCCGCCGATAAGATTGTACTTAATTCTTTTGCGCGCGGCGACGGGGCCGGGCGCTACAGGTAAAAACTCTATCTATAACATGCAATTAATCTTCGAACTTAGATAATAGCAATTGAATAGTAGGATTCGGAAGTGAGTGTACCTTGCGTTGGACAGTTCAGAACACTGGCTCGAACGGGGATCCATTTTTTCTTTAATAAAATTGATTCTTAGCAAAATGCTAGTATCCAGAGATTGAATAGGGTCCTAAATCCCTCCTTAGAGCGGTGGGACAACAGCTGCGAGGGTAGATGGCGAGCGGAGCTCGCTGCGTGTGTTGAGGGTGACCACGCGCACGGCGCGTGGCGCTGATCGGGGGAGACAATACCACAACCGTTCGATCATTCGATCGAACGGATCCGAATGATCCGTCAAGATAGATGGTCCCGCGTACAGATAGGGGATGGCGTGAGGAGTGGTAAACGGTACCATTAGAAGCTAATAAAATATTAATATTTTTAATTAAATTATATAAATTTCTTTATTAAATTTATATGATTAATTGTATCAAGAAAATTTCCAATAAATCACCCCTAACTAAATGAAGGGTGAGGAACGCAGCGGCGTGATCGGATTTTCAATTCGACAAGTATTTATTTATTTGATTTTTTGGGTACTTAAATAATATTAAATTATTTGAAAAATCCAACGACTTACAAATGCATCCAACCTTTCGCCCATAGCTAATTTGGGGTGGTGAACGCAATTGTGATGTTAGATTTTCAATTTGACGTCAAAATAAAAAGTCAATATCTAGGGTTTGGGATTTTCTAGAAATCAGGATCTGCTCTATTTGATCCCTGATTTGATCCAGATCTTAGAGGTAGGTTCTAAATGACTTAATTAAGTACTAGAACCATAATTAAGACTTAAATTAGTCTTTACTGACCTAGGTAACTGTAACAACCCAGGTTGTTACCTTAGTCGATTAGGACTAATCTTAGTTTTAAGACTAATTATAAGTGCTAATCAGGTCAATTGGAGTCAACCTCTAAGACATAGTCCAAATCAGGAGTCAAACGGATCAAATCATGATTTCTAGAAATCCAGAATCCCTAGGGATTGACATATTTAAATTGACTTCCGATCGAAAAACGGACACCGCCATTGCGTTCCTTGACCCCAAATTAGCTTGGGGTGAAGTTTTCGTGTCAATCGGAAGTCGTCGAAATTTCGACGAATATTTTAATAATAAAAATATCCCGGAAATCGAGGTATCAAAATACTCGTCGGATCGAAAATCCGATTGCGCCATTGAATTCCTTGACCCCAAATTAGTTAAGAAAACATGTTTGAATTTTTTTTATGACATAATTATTTTATTTATTTATTATTTTGTTTAGGAATTAATTAAACAAATCAATATTTAATTATTCATTTAACGGCGCCGTCCATACTTATCCGCGCCGTTCACTGTTCACGAACGGCGTCTGCCTCTGCCGTTCAATCGGACGTGCAAATCTGAGCCGTCCGATCGAATCGATCGGACGGCAACGCTTCGTCTTCCTCACGAAAATCGTCGCGAGCCACGTGGCATGCTCCGCCGCCCATCGCGCCCAACCGGCCCACCCCGCACCTCTTCGGATCCGCCCGAGAGTCCTTAAAGACCCTCTCGTGCGATTGGGCTAGGGTTTGCGTGACGAGGACGCACTCAGATGCTGACCAGAACCCTCGACCCGTCGCAGCCGTCGATCCGGTACCCTCCCCGATCCCCCGTTTAATTCAATCTCATGCTTGATCCAAGTATTGCTAATCTTCGATCCAAGCCTGATCGTCGATCGATCGGGTCCAATCGACCCGGATCGAGCCTTGATCCCTACGGGTTCGGCGGCTCGCGCTCCGCACCGCACATAGGCACATAGGGCTGGGTTTTTTCGGCGACCCCGGCCACCTCCGGGCTCGTTCTTGCCACCAATCGGAAGGTCTCGTCGAGACCCTTCCGACGGCATCCGGGCCAAGGGTCGTGACCGCCGGATGGCCGCGAAATGGCGTGCCCTAGCGGCCTGCGCAAGGACGCTCGGGAGCAGCCGAAGGGTCGCTGGGCCGAGCGGGTCGAGCCCGGCCCGCGCGCGCGTCCCGAGCTAAAATGGCATGTATCACTCTAATCTTAATCGCCTAATTCTCTGCCTAGGGTTCACTATTCAACATTGTTCACACACACGCACATCAAGTTTATCGGAGCCTGATTATTCTCATTTGATCCTATCCTAACTTAATACTATATTCAGAATTTATGCACGAACAATTAAATTTGACCATGATATGGAAGATAGCTGGGATTGAAGAGTACCTCTCACTCACCATCTAGAAATCATGTTCACGCGAGTCACTTCGATGCAGAGGTTCCAATCCATCCAGAGCAAATTTGCATGCGCTCAATTAGCCAAACCAACCTTTAGGAATGAGTTTGGCTAGACTTTGAGATGGTGAATGCACGACTCCGTCGTCGATTCGAAGCGGCGCTTCACCTCGGGCGTTGGCTCTAGGGCGACAACCCGAAGAGGGGCCTGTTCGATCCATGCCCTCCATTTCATTAGATGGATCTCATCCAATCAGAGCCATCCGATCGTACGTGGAAATGTATCAAATGGTTGATCTTCCGTCGTTCGATTCCAACAGATCGTTAATTTAAATTTTAATTATAATTAATTAATTAATTAAGCTATTTTAATAAACCCAAACACTAGCCAAATGATCTCCAAAAATTCTCAAAATTTCACTCTTAGTTAATTTGAGTGTAAGAAACTAAAAAATGAAGTCGAATTTTTAATTTGAGGTTTAAATAATTATATCAATTTTCTAATTAATTAAATTGATCAAAAAATTGATCTCACTCAAATGACTTCCGATTTCCATCAAAATTTTAGGGATTGATCTTAAGACTATTTTAAGACTAATGATAAGGTCCTTAAATTAATATGATAATTAAAAATTCAAGTAACAACCGCAGGTTGTTACAGTTGCTGCTAGAAACGGCTGGTGCTCTTGAGCACGATTAGTTGTTTGGAATAAAACAAAAGTTATGAGCAAATGTAATTAATATAAAAAATATGAATATCATTGTTGTGGAATCAGACAAGTTTTGAGTCATTGGATATCAATAATCTAATTTTGATAAATTGTTGAATATCAATAACAACATGGGATCTCGATTATTGCACAAGAATGTTCTGAGTCGTTGAATAAGTCGATCCAACAACCACCTAAATGTCGTATCTTTGTTTGAGCGTTCTCAGCAGCAGATCGGGTGCCGGATTAAGTTTTATTTAAAATTTATTAATTTGAATTATTTCAAATGTATTTTGCGCATCTTTCATCGATACATCCAAAATTTATGAAATTTTCACCATAACTAACTTGGGACGAGAAAATCAAAAATATAATTATTTTCGAGAACCGATATCAAATTCTTTTTTTATTTATTTTTATTAATAAAAATAAATATGTTATCTCTCTTAATATAATACTCACATATAAACTATGTGATGATATAATATTTAATGAAATAATTTTTCATAAGTTACAATCTTTTATGATAATGTATTGAACTTTTATAATTTTTTTTTGAAATTTAGCAATTTTCAAGCATGAATATATTGTGTGGCTGAATATATATAGACTGAAGATTTGAAATAATAAGTTAAGAGCTTTAACTATTGAACTATAACATTCGTATTTATTTAATGATTTTCTTAGTTGAATTCTTCATTAATTTTATTATAATTTCTTGAAATATTTTGCTAATACACCATATTATTGCTCTTCTTTTAGTGCACAGTGATATATGAATATCACTAACAATATATATTTTAAGTTTAAATAGGAATCATTCATCTTATTCATCTTATTAGTTGAATTTTTTTGAATATCACATTAGTGAATATAAATAGCATTTTTCAATTATTTTGGCCTAAAATAAATTTTTTATTAAAAATACTTTTTACTCATAATAAGTAAATTATTATTCTTCTTTACTAATTTGAAAAAATATTATCCTTTTTCATCAAAAGATAGAACGGCAAGTCTGCAACAGCTCTACGCAAATGTCCTTATATAATAAGCACAGATTTATTTCAATACCTTTTTCAATCGCCTCCACGAAGTGGATTCAGACGCTTTTTTGTCTCTTCTTCCTCTCTCTCTTTCCATTTGGACCCTCAGCTGTCTATGGCCCCCTCCTCAGTTTCACCCCATCGGAATCGGATCTCATCTTGCAAGCAGCGGAAAAAGGAAAAATAAGGTAAGAACATTAACACTCAATAACTTCCTTCTTAATCTGCAATGAATTTTCTTTCGCAAATTTGTATCAGGCGATTAATCTTTCCCTCGATGCAGCCACCTCGCATCCGATCAGTTTTAATTCGTTTTAGTCAGCATTTTATTGGAAATTGTGCGAGCTTTGATTCCAGTTGTACCGATGTTTGTTTATTATTTAAACATTGGAATTTATCCTGTTTGCTAAAAAATATTAATCAATTTATGATCATGTCGACTTTCGATCGTCAGAATTTTCTTATGAAATTGTTAAAATTGCTGTCCTGCATTTGCGTGTTTATTAAAGTTTGAGCGTTAGTTTAATTGATTAATTAATTAAAATAGTTATAATTAATAGTTATTAAATTAATTGCCTCTCCACCGCTTCCTCCAATCCCGGCTTTTATCTTTTTTGGTTTTTTGTTTCCTTGTCTGTTCGACAGCGATTCCACGCTCCCACGAGGCTATGACTGCCTTCGTCTTGCCCTAAATCGCAGAATCATTGGAATACAGCACGATTTAGCGATTTGCATAGCTTTAGAGGATTTAGAGGTAAGGGTGAGATTTGTAGGGGTGTTAGATTTGTCTTAGACAAAAATTCTGTTTGGGAAGATTTAAATATTTTAAAATTTCCTGAAGCAACTAATGATGAAAGTTTGAATTTCTTTTTCTTTCGTTTAGCAGATTTCTGTTGCATTGCTGCAACCTATTTAGCATGAAGTTTTTATTTACATTCGATGAGAGTTGCTTTCTGTTTCTGTGATTTGGATGGTGGGGATTTTTGAGTATATATGTTTAACGATTGTTCAATCATCTGTGTATCACTTTTATGGATTAAATTTCTTATAAGCAGGATAATGTGTTGTAATATCTTTGAATGAGATTGATGAGCATTAACCCATATTTTTTTGTTTAAATTGGCATCACGGTGTAGGCATTCTGTTCTTTTTTTTATGATTTCTTATTTTAAGAGGAATAATTATATAGTTAAATTCTTCTGCAATCATATATATAGGTTGTGTAGCTTCCTTGTTGATTTTTTTTTCAGATTGATGATGTTGTACTTTAAATAAAGAGAAAAAGTTCAATAAGATTAGTTTTATGAACAATGGCTTCCTAGGTTTTTAATGATTGTACTCTTCACTGTTTTCAGTTGAGCTTGCACTAATGGACTTTGATAGTGCTAGAGAGAGAGAAAAAAGAGATTACATTTTCCAGGGGAAGCAGAATGCAATGATCCAAAATAACATTGAAGAGCTTGATCCATGGACTTCATGGGCATACAAGCCTCGTACAATTACTTTACTTTTTATGGGGGCATGCCTTTTGGTGTAAGTGAACCTTTTGATGCTGCTCTTTTTCCTTATATTTTCAATTGTAAGCTTGCGATTGTTCTTTCTTCTATCTTAGGTGTATTAGTCTCATTCTTGCTAAATTTGCATTTGTTTAATATCCACTTTCTAGAAGGTCAAGGGGGGTGGCTCACTTGTTGCTTGGGTTTGAACTTTTGACAAGTAAAAGGTTCAGATTTCACCAGCTACATATTTGCTTTATTAATACTCAATTTCTTTCAAAAAATCTTAATACTTTACCATCGTGTATCTCATCATAGTTACTTTTGTTCAAATTTTATTTTGTTTTGAGGAGTAGAAAATATTAGTTTGGCTTAGCTTAAGCTTTTTTCAATTTACAATAAATCTTGTTAACACCTACTAGAAATCCAGATTGATACTCACTTGTTGCTTGGTTTATTGTTTTATCAAATATCATACGATATTTTCTATAGATTTACTTTCTACACAAATCCCAGACAGTTACTTATAACTTGCTTGAACTTGTAATCATTTTAAGCGTGGGAATCATAAATTTTGGTTTCTCTGATTTCAAACTTCGCTATTTCGTATTTAAGCTCATAATTAAAGTTAGCCAATATTGTTTGAATTTATATTGTGCGATTTAATAACCATAATTCCTGAATTAATTTTGTTGGACTGTGCATTTCTGCATAAATTTTGTGCCTGAACGAGTTGTCCAGTGATATTTTAGAATTCATAAATTGCATCTGTGCGAATATTCATCCATGTTTTTTCCTGAATATTTTTTTAGCTGGTTAAGTGGAGCGCTTAATCCTGAGAGCAATGCTTCCGCTGATAGTGTTACAACCGTGAAGAGGTATCCTTGTTACCTTTCTTCAATATTTCATTTTTATATGTTCAAGAAATATATATGTCTTGTTTATTATACATGCAATTATTCATTTGCAATGATGATGCAACTGAAATTGCTGCAATTTGTTTTAGTTAATATTATTTATTTTGTAAGTACTGATATGCAGAATGCCTCTTGATCTCTAACGGTTCTTTTTTTCTTAGGGGAGTTTGGGCAATGATTTTAGTCTTTCTTGCTTATTGCTTGCTTCAAGCACCCTCAACGTGAGTTGCAATATCTATGCACTATATTCTCTTGCAAATTGCTTGTTGAGAAGTTTCAAACTCTTACCTTGACTTTACATTGTGCCTATAACTGACGTCTTTTAAAACTATTTACTTCATGCATAAATGCCTTAATATAGTTGAATATGGTGCAATCTTAGGAAAGCTAACAACGGCTACCCAGATGATGATACATTATAATTTTGAAGTTTTTGTTTCATGTAGTTCTTAAAGATATGACATTCTACATCAGCAACTATAGATGCTATGCATTAATGTATGTAAATGAGAAAATTTAGTGGCATTGATACTTGTAAAATTTGCTCGTGATTAATAATATTTTAATTTTCCAGCATTCTGATTCGCCCACATCCTGCTGTTTGGCGGTTAGTTCATGGATTGGCAGTTGTCTACCTTGTCGCCCTAACATTTCTTCTTATCCAGGTTTGTTGCTTTTCTTATTCTTATTAGTATTATTTTAATTAATATTTTTAAATGCCTTGTGGCTTTGTATACTTTTTTTGTGTGCGCATATCTGTTGTTTGATTAACTTAAAGAATGCTATCTCTTATAGCTTAGATTAATAGTATGTTTACTTATGAACGTTCTTATTGTCCAACAAAGACTCTAAAAGCACTTTAAAGCTCCAGTTAATGTATCATAATCTTGTATTTAATAAACAGTATATTATAATTAATTATAGCTATTAATTATTTATTATTATAAATATTTAATAAATTACAAAGTCGATTATTTAATTAAATAAAGAAATTAATAAAATAAATATATTAACAAATTCTTAATTTGTTGATATGAATTTTACATAATTGGTTATAGCATGCTTAACTCAGCATTTAAACTAAGTGGTTTCCTAGCTTACGCTAATTTAAACTCCTTAACAGCTAAACAACTTTGCAAACTTAGCAGGTTTACCGAACTTAGCTTAGGTTAAGAATCTTTAACAAGTTATGCTTGAACCAAACGTCCCTTAAAAATTTATAGGGAATTAAATGAAGAAAATTAAATGCAAAGAAATAGGAGGTTGTCGTATGGTAATGTATTGGGAAAGTTATCAAGAGCAATGAGATATAGGGATAATAGTATTGGAAGTCTAAAGATAAACTAGTGATTGGATGGTTGTTATTAACAACTTGGTACATATTCTTAATTATTCCAAGAGTTTGAACAATCAAATGTAAGAAGCAATGTCTAATATGAACTATAAATAACATACTTGAACTAATAAAAATAATTTAAACACAAAATGCACATGCAAATTTTAATCATGTTTTTTTTTGCTCCTGAATTATACTTCTCAATCCATAATGATAATGCAAATTTAATGTGGTTTATATTTGTTATAATGACAACAACAAAAATAATAAGAAGCTTGAATCCCACTAAATGAGCCTGGCTACATAAATCAATTGTTTCTATTGTGCACAATCAATTACAGGGGCAAAATTTATACTCTCAATTTTTATAACAGGAGCTTCAAATAGTCTATACACTTAATATGCATGAACTATCTAAGACAGCATTCTCTAATCTTATCCACCACAACATTAATTGTCTATGCTACCAAGATTTGTCATGAGAGATAGATGCTAGGTTTTTGGAGTTTACATGTTACTGCTACAAATAATACAATGTACTGGAAAACATGATCATTTTGTTAGTATATGTTTGCATTATTTAGGAATTTTTCATTACTTGTTTGCAACTCTTTTTTAAAATATTCTATTAAATGCATTTAATGGTTATTCATTGAAAGGTAAGAACCTAGAATTTGAAGTTATTTGCTTCTCTCATTCATATTTTTCTCATTCATATTCTATTTAAGAATTTTTTCTTGTTGTTCTTCTTGCTCATTATTTTGTTAAATTTGCAAATCTAACCTTACAGCTTATTATTTTCAGAATCGAGATGATGCACGGAAGTTTATGAGCTTTCTTCACCCTGATCTTGGAGTCGGTAACAACTTCATCTAAAGCTAAAATTCTAATTTTTGGCATCTTTCTGATACTAATATTTCTTATCAAAAATAAAATAGAGTTGCCTGAACGATCATATGGTGTTGATTGCCGAATTTATACGCCTGAAAATCCAAAAAGCAGGTTTTACAGTGTTTATGTATGATTGCTTGATTCACCATGTGTAAATTTAAATGTTCTATTTCATTATTTTCCCATTATATATTTTCTTGTTTTTTGTGTATTTTAATAGGAAACATTGTTCGATGAATTCGTCCTGGCACATATTTTTGGATGGTGGGGTAAGGCTATCATGATAAGGAACCAACCTCTCCTGTGGCTATTGTCAATTGGATTTGAAGTGATGGAGGTGAGCTCTGTAATGTGTGTAATTTTTTTGTTTCTTTTCGGCATGAGTTATCTAATGAATTAATTCTACAAATATTTCATAGCTCACTTTCCGCCATGTGCTGCCAAACTTTAATGAATGCTGGTGGGATAGTATTATTTTGGATATCCTTGTATGCAATTGGTTTGGTGAGTTTCTCATCTCCTATCACTTCTCTGTAAATCTGATCTTATTATTATATCTGATTACAATATGCAGGCAGCTATATGTAAACTTTTGTATTATAACTTCAGAAATTTTTTGTTGTTTTGCATTATTGTTAGGTTAAAGTTGAGACTAATTGACTTTAGAATGATGACAAAGAACGGAGAATGCTACTCTTAAATAGATTTCTTATATGAGCTCTATTAGAATCTTTCAAATGATCTAAAGTTTCATTTGGTGGCCTGAAGCTAGAAAATGTGTTCTAATTTTATGTTAAAACTAATAATGAATACAATCAAAAACAAGTAAAGAAACACACAAGGAACTTCAGGTTTATGTAAATAACTCGAATCATGAAAAGCCACTCGAGAACAAGAGCCAAAAGATTTCATTGTATAGGAAAATCCACACAAGAAAAGAAGGTGGCAGCTGGGAGTAACTCGGGAAATCTTTAAAGAAGCGCACTTAATTCCTAACCCTCTAGATATTTATAGATGGCTTAGAGAAACCCTAAATGACTAAATATTCCTCATATTAGGGGATGATTGATATTGACTAGAGCTCAAATTCAAAGCACCCACAAAACAAAAGGGCTTTTATTAAATTGTCATTTGCTTAGATGCTATTAAGATCAATAGCGATTTTAAGCTCCAAATTACCATTAAGATTCATGAATATTGATTATTTGAAAAAAAGTATTGAGAGCATGCCATTCTCTTGTTCTGGATCTCTGAAGAATACGCATTTTCTTACTTTGTATTCTTGGTCTTGATGCAGGCATTTGGGCTGGAATGTGCACTGTTAGGTACTTTGATGCTAAGACTTACGAATGGGTTGGCTTAAGTCGTCAGCCGAATATAATCGGTAAGGTAAGTTTGCAAGATGTTTCTTCTACTTCTTATTACCCTTTATTTTATTCAAATGGTTGGGTATTTTGTTCAGTGTTATTTTGCAAGTTATTGAGATATCATTATTATTCAAATGGTTGGGTATTTTGTTCAGTGTTATTTGTATATTTTGTTTAATGAACCAAACGCCTGTTATTGTACTTTTATATGGAGATAATAACATCACGGACAGATAGCAGCAAGTCAAACCAGCGCTTAATTTCTTGATTATGGCCTTGAATGTTCTTTGGCTATACAATGTTTTTGGATTGCAACACCTTGTATTTCCGAACATTAAATCGAACTTCCTCGGACACTTTCTTCATAGGTGAAAAGAACGTTGGGCCAATTTACACCCGCACAATGGGACAAAGATGAGTGGGATCCGCTTCAAGGGCCCTGGAGGTTCATCCAAGTTCTCACCCTATGCGTCGTGCTGCTCACTGTGGAGCTCAACACATTCTTCCTCAAGTTCTGCCTCTGGATTCCGCCTCGAAATCCCATAGTAACCCATAGATTGGTCGTATGGTGGCTGATTGCGATACCCACTATCCGAGAGTACAACTCTTACCTGCAGGACAGGTTTTCTTCATTTTCTATCGTCAATTACCTATAAATTATGTGATGAGATTCACTTGACTGCTTTTACTTATACAAACTGTTTTGATTATTCCAGGAAGCCAATTAAGAAGATAGGAGCATTCTGTTGGCTTTCCTTGGCAATTTGCATTGTAGAACTTCTTATATGTATCAAGTTCTGCCATGGTAATTCCATTCATTCATTCATTCATTCATTCTGTTACATTTAATTTGATAATTGCATTTGTGTGCGCTTATTAGGTCTGTTTCCCAACCCTATGCCTCCAACATGGCTGGTAGTCTTTTGGGCGTCTGTGGGAATAATTCTGGTGATTTTCTTGCTGCTCTGGACATGGCAGAACCATCTTGAAATGCACAAAAAGAGGCAATGATTCTTCCCTTTCAGATTGTTTTCTTTCTTTTTTATTTACCTTTGAATAATTTCATTTCAAAATTTTCTGTGGTTGTACATATTACATTAATATCAGTTCTATAAGTGCCTATCCTTATTTTTTTGAGAAATATATCTTGTTTAAAAAATCAAAGAGTTCCTTTCATCATTAACCGCGAATGCAAAAAACAACAACAGCCTATTCGGCGGCCAATTTAGTCCCCCGAATATTGCTTTTAAGCTGTTTGGTGAAACTGAACCGGGCTCAATAGAACCGAACCGTCGGGGGACTAAATTGGCCGAGCCGAATAATAATATCCGATGGCCAAAATGCAGTATGACCAGCAATTGGCAGCACTGATGTAGTTTTCTCAAGTTTTAAAAGATTCACTGCTAATGATACTATTAAATACTCCTCAGCATTCATTTATGACTTTATGTGGAATATTATATGCTCCAACTGCTTGCTCTGTCTGTACTTATTACTGTCTTCTGTCTGTTTCTTCGAAATCAAAATCTGGATAGTGTCTGCTATAAAAAGGTTATCCCACACAAATTTTTGGTTTTTTTTTTTAATTGAAGAGCTCCAATTAGTATTATTATTATTTTTTGACATTGGTGAGAGATGTAATACAAGAAAAGAGTTTGTGCAAAAAAACATTAGTACCAAGTATCCAAATAGAGCATTAGTACTCAAGATATGGCCCTAAAATTATCATAATTCATTCTGCATTTTATTTTATTTTAAAGAAAAAACATTTTTACATAATAATTCTTGTATCATGACATTTTACTTGCAAATTATTAGATCTATTTAGTAGGTTGTTTGTCTACTTTTTTAATTAACTTCAACTAATAATAGTTTACATCTAATAAGGTTATTAATTTGCTAAAATTTTTCTAGAAAAGATAAAGCAATTCGACCCACCCAAACCCCAAAGAGAATATCCCATATGTTCTCACCAAATACTTAAGGTATTAATTATTAAGTGCAGATCTCAAATTTGGCATTAGTGCTCAATAGAATAAATTCTTATGCATCGAATTCGGTGAGTTTCAAATATAAAGCTTATGCGTTGTCGTTAAAATTTGAAATATATTATACTTTAAACTGTAATTTATATATATTTTGCTAATTTTTTAGTTCAATTTCTATTTACTTAAAAATATATTATACTTTAAACTGTAATTTATATATATTTTTCTTAATTAAAAAAGTAATAACTAAAAAAATGCAGGTAGCTTATAGATGAAAGCGTCTGCATTTAAAAATAATACTCTAACAACCAAACAGTCATTTAGCGTTCCTAAGCATGTTTAAGAGAAATAAATAATTATCAGAATCTTTCTTAAAAAGATAGTGTTTTGACCTAAATTTATTTTGTTTTGAACTCTATTAAAGTGCAAATAATAATTCAAAGCACATTTAACTTTTTATTTTATATTTTTTCAAATAATTTGAATTATTATTTGAACAACAAAGTACCCTTCCTACACAATATAATACTATTTTTAATTAAAATCGTACTAATTATCTCTATTTATTTTCTACCATATTATATCGATTATCATTAAATTATAAAATGTGAGCTTGTTTTATGTGCAGAGTTGAAATCTGATTATATATTAGTTTAAATAAATTAAAAATATATTGTGATATCCTTTTATTAAAGTATATATTAAAATGGAAAATTCTATGATATCCGCTTATATATATATATATATATATATATATATATATATATATATAAGCAATGCATCGTTTAATTAACACCAATTAAACCCACAGAGTTCATTGTGATCACCCAACCTGGCCATGATTCAATCTGACATGGGTTAAACCCAAGCTCGATCCCAAAGACAAAATCGAACATGTCATGGTTATTATTATCTAGCATATTTGTCATATATAGAATCTTATATAACAAATAATTACTTATAACACATAAATAAGTAATATATATATATATATATATATATATATATAGTATAAGTATTGTTGATTATTGGGCTGGCTTCGAGTCAAGTTCAATTCGAGTCAGCCCATACTCGAACACAAGTTGAGTTTTATTCGAGTTCTTGTCGAGTTTGAGTCATTTCGACTCATTTTAAATAGGGTTCGAGTCAAAACGTATGACTCGAACTCGACTCAAAAATTTTCGAGTCGAGTTAAAATATCTCGAGTTCCAGTCGAATCGAGTTTGAATTTCGAGTTCCGAGTCAAATTGCCAGCACTAGTTGATTATAAAGATAAATGAGGACAGTAATGATGAATATCAATTCATGGCAATGATCATTAGATTAATGAAATAAAAATCAATAGAGATATTTCATATTTATACTCAAATGTGGATTTCCAATATGTAGATTTAGACTGATACTTGTGTACTTCATGAATTTGTTAAATGATATTTGGTTTTTTGATTTTTTGCAAATCTTCTATTTTTTATATAATTATATAGTATAGTATATAAATAGCAAATTATGTCGTCAGGAAGTGCAAATACTTTTCTGTAACAAAACTCTATATAAACTGCCTTGGCAAACTTTAAAGGAGTTCAGATAGATGGGACTCAACACAAAGTTATTAGCACTTCAATGTTCCTAATAGCAATTTTAATTATTTTATTGATGTTTCTTTAATTGATTCACTCAAGAAATACTGCTATGCTGCTCCAGAAAATCATATGTTCTCTTCTCTCCATTGCATCTTCATTTTTTTGATTAGTAAATCTCAATTATCATAAATTTAACTCTAAGTTTAAATGTAGTAATTGTATTAAGGGTGTGCAAGCATGTGCATTTACGGAATGGCACTCTCCTAAAAACAATTGACAAAACGATAATAGTTTTGTTCTCAGCAACAAATGTGAATTTTTTAACATTCTCCATTCACAAAATCACACCTTTAAAAATAAAAATCAATTATGAATTCGTGACCCAACTGCGTTCCTAACAGCACTTTTTAAGAGAAAAAAAAAACAGCAAGAAAAAACTATTCAACAATAATTCAAAATAAACAACAATCTTTTACAAAGCAGCATATGAAAAAAGCTGGCTCAAACAGATCCAACGACTGCCTGCTGAACTGAAGCCTCTCATCAGCACAAGCTTGACACCATATTTTAATTTTTTTAATACTTGTAGAAAACTTCAAACACACTACTGAAATCAGCCCTGGAGTTTCATATTTACATCAATAGCACTCAAATCTTCTTAACAAATCACAGCTACCACCCCATTTAGGCATTAAATATTCTCATACTCCACTACAATGGTAAATATTAATCTTTAAGTGTGATGGTAGATATTATCCAAGTGTCAAGCAATTAAACCTCATATTGAATCACACTTGGCCACATTTCTTGAGACAAGCCAACCCTTCTTCCATGTAATCCTGCCTGTTAATCCAAAATTCTGGTGCATCCTAAAAGATTTATGAAAGAGAAGCTCAGGTCAAGTAAACCATGGGTTTCAAGGGGCCGATGATAGCTGTATAATAACATTGGAAACTTGAATATTTGCAAAACATTCGCCCGGCCACGATCATTTTCAATAATATCACCCTCATTGCAAAAAGCACAATAAAATTGCAATCAATATTGTTTAATATGCAAGGGACACAACGATTTGATCATAGCATGCATCATTGAGTTATTAATTTATTTTTGTGAAGTGGTAGTCATATGGTAAATATACAAGTTTATGATACCATATATGTAAAAATACCTTCATGATTCCTGCAAGAACTGCACCTCCTAGGTACACCATGTGTTTTCTTCGTGGCGGATCTTCTATTCGTAAGCGCAGCTTCTGTCATGGCACATAGCAGCATGCATTATTAGTATAATATGTGAATGGTATCTAAGAGATATTGAATGAAAACGATGATTGCTTGTTCAAAGCATAAGAGTATTTACATAGATTAAAGAATTTTAAATATAACTGTATATTTAATAAAATATGTATAGTATAATTTTAAAAGCTCGTAACTTTATGTGAAGATGGGGAAGTCGAGAGCTTCAGAGTATTTTGAAAGCATAATATAACTTTATGTATTGAAGGAAAACGATGATTGCTTGTTCAAAGCATATTTTATAGCATGCACTTGTACCATTTTTCTCGTGGGAGATTCAAAATACTTCTGATTTAATTTAGTTTATTCAAATATAGCTTATCTCTATTTAAATATACAGATCCTTAGACACGATTACACAGCAGAATGATAACAATGTAGCAGAATAAAAAAAATAATCACCTTTAATCCATCTTTGTTTCCCTTCAATACTGCTTCAAGATATCGGTCAAGTATTTCTTTCTCCAAGCTGTTACAATCAGAGAGCAATTTAGCGTTCGTTCAGTCTATATAAATATAAAGGTTTAATGCTGCATATACTACTAATTCCTCAAATAAAATCATCATTCAAAAAAGGAGAGCAGATTTTATCATATGATAGAGATCTGGATGAAAGCTCGACTAATTACAAACTCATTTCGTCACCAGTTAAGCTATTTTATATTTTAATTGATAAGCAACTTCAAGAGCTTGGTAATATGTTTGATTAAGTGATAAATGAGTTGCTTCTTTGTTTGGAATGCTTGAATCCAACAAATTCTATCTTGATGTGCAGTGATTGGTTTACCTTCCACAATTTTCTCCGATAGATTTCTCAAAATTATATCTTGTTATTTTAACACAGCTTGAGAATTTTAATGGCACATGGAATCGGTCGCACAATACTTTTCAGAGCTTTAAGAAATTGTTATCTTACCAAAATTAGTGAAAGCTAAGTTAAATGGCGTTTATCCATTTGCTTATTTACATGTAAGGCTATTAATAATCTTACTAAAAGCTACAACAACAATTGAATGGGCTTTCTCAGCTATAAAATCAAGAAAAATTATTACATAGTTACAAAAAGAATTCATAATGAATAATTCTTATTACATATATTGAAAAATGCATATCTAATGGTGTGGACAGTAGAAGAATTATACAACATTTTAAAATATAATGTGTCAAAGAGTGATATCATGACTATTGAAGACTTTCATAACATTTACACAGTCGCATGGGAAATTCCTAAATGAAATATTATCTTATTACTAATAATGAAAAAGATATATTTTATCGAGTGGATTAAGGCTTGCAATTTTACTCTAAACTTGCTTGAATCTTGCCTAAAAATTGAGTTGATTCGAAATCAATTCAAAGAAAAGTTGTGTATCATATAACGAACTCCAATTAAAGCGATTCTGAGCCGCGGGCAACATGCTAGAAAAATGATGAGTCAGCTCAAAATATATCTAGAATTAATTTGAATACTATACTAGCAATTAAAAATATTAGGTAAAGTAGTTTCAACTACACATTTTAATTAAATGGCTTAAGTTTGAAATCCCAAGCTAACATATGTTTTCATTGATTTGGATTTATTTCAAAATGAAAGCCTTTCATCCCAAAATAAACTCATAAAGATTTTTCAATTTTATGTCCAGTTTGATTCTAGCTTGAACCACAAGCAACACCTTTTTCTGTATTCAATAATTGTTATACTAGCAAAAGCAAAAGATTTGCATTTCTATTTTTTGTCAGTCTATCACATGCTAATACAGGTATTAATATTGTGCAGATTACTAAATATTGGAATTCCTGTGAAAAAAAGCTAACTGACAGCTATCAAACAAATACTAACTAATATAAAGGCAAAATATGTAATGAATCGATTGGATGAAAAGCAAACTGTCTTACTGTAATTGGCTACTAATGTTGTACTGTCAGGTAGCCAAGAACAGATAAGATACAAGTACCTTTGTAAGAACGGATACTTGTATATTGATGCAGTATAGCCACCTTTTGGGAGATCAAGGACCAAGACTCGTACAAGAAGCAAGTAATTTAGCAAAGAGTTGAACTGATGAAGATGAAATTTTATTTTTAGTTAATTACTTTTTATTTAAATTTTATTATGATATTTGAACTTATTCAACTTTGATGTTTTAAGGCCGGTTTTGGGGTTGTGTTAGGATTTTTGGGTCAATCGGGTGACCCGTAATTTTATTTTCATATTATTTTCTTATTTTAGTGGGAGGCCAACCACTAGAAGTGGCATAGTGTTTCAAATAGGCCTTAATCTTGTTGGGTAGTGGAAATAGAATATGTGGCTCTTGTGATATGTTTTGAGGGGCATGTAGATCATTCACCCAGAAATAGGGCTTAAGGGTTAGGATTTGAATGCTATTATAATATTCATGTATTGGCTAAAGAAGAAGGGAATGAAGAATATAATTTGTTGCCATTGTGCTTTCTTGTGAAGTTTAGCATAAATAACAAAATATTCCCCTTTCAGTGTGCATAATCGAAAGGTCTTCTTGGTGTATATAAACTACAAGGGATCAAGATGTATGATAAGTTGATTTTTATCATTTTATAACTATATATTCTTTCATCTCCACTTTGCATCTCCATCAACTCCACTTTGTTTCATATTATTTAGTTTCCATTCCATTCACCAAACATCTTCCCGAAGTGCATCTGTGTAAAGTTGACAAGGTTTTGTTCATACCTTCTTTTCATTACAAAAAAAATTGTTGTATAGTTTCATAAGATCTCAAATATCATCCCTTTGAATTTTGAGCCAATATGACCTTGTTTCATCCATTAAACATCTTTCAAACATTATATTGCTTTTCAACTAATTTGCATCTTATGCCATTGGGTGCCCCATCATTTTTAGTATAAGAGAGCGATGTTCCCTTCTAAATCCTTTATTAATTATTTTGTAATTTTTAGTGCTTTTTTAAATTTTTTTGAGTTTTTTGATGCCTTGCTTTGCAAAATCATCAGTATGCAGTTTCTGACCGATCGTCATGCTCATGCCTAATCCGAGCTCGATCGACGGTTTGCCTTTTTTGTAACGCGTGCCCAGCCTGACCCAACCCAGTCCGCGCACAGTGCTACATTCTGCTAGACCTAGCCCGTGCAGCAACCCATACACAACCTGAACAGACCTGATTGAGCCTGTCCGAGCTCTCTGCCACACGCATAACCTTGGAATCGGCCCGAGCAGCTACAACCAACCCACTGATCTAATTCCACACGCAGAACCAACCCATAAGCCCAGCCAGCCTTCTTCCACGTGCCTCAGTCTTCCAAAACTCCATTTGAAGTTGTTTGAACTCTAATTTTCGATCTAATTCCACTGTTGGATTCCTAGATGAGCTGCTTATACTCTCCATATCACTAAGCTTACAACACTTTAGAAGTAAAAAAGTTCAATTTCACCTTGAGAAGTGTACTTGGAACTACACTGTGATCAGTGATCCATTCACCTTTCACGGGGGGTTGACTTCATGATTGGATCAAGCGGTGATCCATTACATGATGTTCTAAGATCTTCCAATATGAATTTAAAATTATTATTGTTAATGAAATTGCTGTATGCATGCTTGGAGAATACGGGTTTATGATTAGATAGAAGAACAAGCCTCGTTCTAATGATAATGGGTGAGCAAATCAAAACTTCAAAAGTTAAATCTCAATTTCAACTCTGCAGAACTAAATTTCTTTAGCAGATGAAAATGTCAGGTCATGCTTTTATTGAACCCGACCTCAAGGTTCTAGCTTTGCCCATCAAAATTATTAACGTCGCTTCATGGTATTAAGACATAAACATATATATAAATTTTTATGTGATTATTGATTTATCATTTAAAATTTAGCATATGACATAACAATGATAAAGAAATATTTATTTGCAGGAGTTTTGATTATTTTTATTGTATTAAAATCATATTTTTCTGCAATTATTATCATATCATTTTCGTCTTCCGCTTTTGCTTAAAAGTATATTATTTAATATCCTTTGTAGTCATAATATGTACTAAGACATTATTTTTATAATGTCAGACCAGATACAACTAGAGGCTGAGATAATTTAAATATGTTAAAAAGAATCGTGGCGCAGAATAAAACTTTAGCTTTTATTTTCTTTTCAAGAGATAAATATTTATTTTTGTATGCTGTCAAATATGTAATATTCTGAATAATATGATTTTAAATTGAATGAATGATATTTTTTTTATTATTGTACGGCTCTAGATATTATTTAAATGCTATTTTGTTTAACCGCCAATATGATCTTGTATAAAGATACACCTATGTTAAATTAGTTATTACTAACCTAATATGAGTCATCACACTGACAAACCTCTTCCAAGCATTTTGTAGCAAAATTTCTACCAAACCACCAAAGGGTCGCCTCAAAATTTCCACTACCATTAAACTTCCAATGCCTTCATCTATCTAAAAATAATACGCATTCTCAAAATGCCCTAAATTGTTCAAATGACAATAAAAAATTTTGGAACTGCTTCAGCAGCTGACATTGAGGTTGTAAAGTACAGATTGTGTAGCATCTTTTCACTTATCTAATGCCATACGTTTGCTCATAACTTTTGCTTAGTTTGGCAAGGGTTCTCGGGATGCGCCTTCGTAAATTAAAAAAAAAACCTCCAATAAAATAAGTATATTATAAAAATATGCCACGATATTGCACAAATAAAAACAAAAGGAATTTTAAGAGGCAAAATTTTACCGGCTGGGCAATCCAGGATACATGGTGCTCCCTCCACTAAGAACAATATGTTGGTAAAGCTGCACAATAATATAAAATGTAAATGTGGAATATTTGCATAGAGTTAGATATTAGTGAAACTTTTAATAAAACTGCCAATGAGTAACAATGAAACATTCATGAGGACTTACTTTAGGATAAATCAAGGTCAAGACCAAGGCTTGCAATTGCACCCTTTACTCGTCAATTTAATTTAAGAAACTCTTTATCACGTCCTCAAATTTTCTAATAAAACTTTAACAAATTCAATTAAAGAAACTCTTAATAGCATCCCTTATCTTTTTCTTTTTCTTTTTCTTTTAATTGAACTTTTAAATAAAAATCTAGGCTCCGCCATCATGACCATTTCAAGTAAAAATCAACATCGCTTTCTAGACCAGCTTTGTCTAATAGAATAAAAAGTTTAAAGTAAAATTTTTAGAATTATTCTAATGATAAGTAGATGTAAGTTGCCCTGGAAGATAAAAGTGCTTTATTTGCAAATATTAATGTTTGGGTTCTGAATATGTATTTATTAAAATTTGAGTGTTAGAAATTATAACACAATATACGACCTAATTAAAGGATTTCTAATGCTATCATGAAATAAATTTGGGTCAGGTTATTGAGGTGCAATTTTTTTTCAGCCAAATACAGATAAATTAAAACGACGTTTATTAAGCTAAAGCAAATCAACAAGTCAACTTTTGATTAGTAAAAATGAAAGAGATTGCCAACTTTTTGCTTAATTTTAATTGCCATAAATACCATCATCCGATTATCAATATCCATTTCCTGAATGCATCTAAACGCCATGTCTGCCATGCCATCACCTTCAACATCTATAAGCTCCTGTATTAAGAAAAACATTTTTAGGATTTTTAGCTTATGTATAAAAATAAAAAAAAAACACAACCAAGAAGATAAAGTTCGTTTCGTGCTTAATTTTGCTTACCTTAGCTAATCCAGAATAAATTTTATTTACTAAACATAGCGTTAGCTTAAATTTGAATCTAACATATCTGGATTAGCTTGCATTTACTTATTTTAAGCTAAAATCAAGTAATTAACAAAATAATTGGCATTGTGGATTAACAATATAAATAAGTAATTATCAGGAATTTTGCCATACATAACATAAACTTCCTTTTTATTTTCATATTACCAAGAAGAAGTCAGAGTGATTCATCCTAACTTTAAGGGAGATGTTTTTTATTGATCGCTTAAAGGCCATATCATCTGTTCCAATCCATACCCTCAAATAGAATATCATTCGTAGCATCCATTTCAAACAGTCACAACAAAAGGTCATGATGGCTTTTTAGTCAGATAATTAAATTAGAGAGGTTTACCAAAAGTATCAGCAACCATTGAGTAGACTGAATGAAGCGGTAAATCAGGAATTTTCATAAAGCCACTCATGTCAGCTTGGTTGGGAATTCAGAATTATTAGATCCCATCCAACTTAACTACATATAAAAACCCTCCACAATATAAGCGTGTGCAGTTATTGCCAACTTGCCATAAGATAGTTACAAAGACCCATCCAACTAATATATATATATATATATATATATATATATATATATATATATTTCTCAATGTCTAGCCAAATTTTCAATATAAATAATTTTATCATTAAACTCTGTAATTACCGGGTCCCAAGTCCTAGATGTGAAAAGAGAGTTGCGTTAGGTTGTAGACAGCCAACATAAAATTTTGTCGAGCCCTATTATGAAATTAGTCATTTAAATAATTGTGCTAGAACTAAAGTGTCCCTAGAAGCGATGTGTTGCATTGGTTGAATGTATGAAAAGTGTGAAAAGGCCTCTACATCCATATGACCATATGTAGTGTCAAATAAGTAAGAGTTCTCGTATTATGGGTGAATGTGAGTAAAGAAGCTAGTCTTTAATTTTATATTAAAATTAGGTAGTTAAAATTTTGAACTCTCTCAAGAAAACTATTTGAGATAGTGAATATTATGATAAACATGAGTATTAATATGTTGTGCCTTCAAGAAACCAAGTGGGCGGGAGAAAAAGCAAAGGAAATCGATGTATAGGCTTTAAGCTCTGGTGCTCTGAGTAATAATGTGAAGGCCCGATGCCAGTTCAGCGAGAACTGTCCCGACATCAAGTGTTCACATACCGCAGGATCCTATTGAGCAATTTAAAAGAGACGGGAGATACACATATAAAAACCAAATTATATTTTTATTCATTAAAATTACATATTACAAAAATCTCCAACGTACACCTCTTACAATGTTCATCTTTTTAGAACAAAAATAAAATAGTGTCGTAGATTCATCAGTGAATTTGAAAATTTATGAATTAGGGATCTTGTGCGAATTCTCCCAGAAACACCTGATCGGATATTTTAAAAAAAACAATACCGATATTAAAATTCCCAATAATTAAAGAATACTCCAAGTACCGTAGTAAACAATAAAATATTACATTTTATAATAGCAGAGATGTCATTTACGAAAATAAGGGTGTAATAAAAATTCAAGAAAAATAAAACAATAGCGCAAACAAAATAATTAATTTCCTGCAAAAAGTATTATCACAAAGGTGTTGGTTACTGATGTCATTTTTCCAGTAACCAACCACGAACTAACTACGAATATTATTGATGTCATTTTTCCAGTAACTAACTACGAATGTTACTGATATCATTTTTTTAATAACTAACCACGAATAAAATGATGTTGGTTTCGAACAACCAACCAAGCATCAATATGAATTTGGCTCAAAATGAAGCTAAGTAGCAGTAAAGTGCAAAATTAATACATGTTCATATACTGGGTACTTTCTTTTTTAAATTCAAAAGTACAACAATTTGATCAAATCTACATTTAGATTTTTGATAATTTAAATTAGCCTTTTAGCCAATATTATAATAAAAGTGATATTTTAGGGATATTTACTTTTTTCTTTTCAATTCTATTTTTGTAACAACCCAATGTCAATACTTTGCAAAATTAGATCAAATCCCGTCTCAGAAATCAGGACCCCAAAAACTTCAATTTAGGGCAAACAAAAATATCATTAGAAGGATATAAATTTTTAGATTAAAATGCTCAGTTTGAAAGAAATATGGATAACAGAAACTCCCGCTTTAATTTCTGAATTATTTAAATTCAATAAATTGAGAAAATTAAATATGTGTCCAAATTCAACGATTTTCATGTCATTATGTTAAGTATATTATTTAAAGGTTATGCTAAGAGTTTCATCGATTCTGGAGCTCCGGTTCAACCGCAATTAAATTTTGAAGTTTCAAACTCCTGAAATTATTTTAAAATAAAATATAGCTCCAAATCAAAAAAAAATTGGCGTAATGATGTCTGTTACATCATAACACACATCTGTGTCAAGTTTCGTTACTTTTGGAAGTCAAATGGCAAAAAAATATGAAAATTTTAATTTTAAGTAATTACTTAATTTTTTTCCTTTAGATTTTCTTCCTTCTCTGTTTTCCCGCCCCACCCCCCCAAAGTCATACCCGCAAATAGGGCGTAAGCTCTATCGCTCGACAGAACCTGCAAGGCGCTACAGCAAACGGCGCCATGCGTGCTGCCCTGGTCAGGCAGACTTGCGGCTGACCGACCATCCCCTCCCTCTCATTCCCTCTTCTCCATATATACCCCTCCCCTTCCTTCTTCCCATCAACCTGCTCTCTCCCTCCTGCCAGCCCTCAACCTCCTACCAGCCACTACCAACTAACCACCCCCTCCAACGATCTCCTCCGACCCCCTTCAGCCATGTCCGGGCTCCCTCCGATTTTCGGCAACCCTAATCCTAGGTAAGAGAAGGAAAAGAGGAAAATGAGAAAAAAATTTGTTATTTCCTTATTTCTTATTCATTTTGTTTTATATATATACATAATAATCATTATTATAAAAATAATAATGATAAAAATACATCATTAACATTATTATTGTTCAAAAATAAAAACAGTATAAATGCTGTAAAATGACAATTATTTCTATTCTGTCAAATTCAATTCAAGTATTTTTATTCTGACATTTTATTATCACAATTATTTTTATTATTACTTTCTACAAATTTTACAGTCATTTCCATTCTATCTTTTTCTTTCATACATTATTATCATTAAATAATGATAATAATAAATATTATTATAAATATTATTACTACCTTCAGTAACAACTCAAAAATATTATTTTTCTATCAAGAAGAAAGAGTGAAAGAAAGACAGAATAAAAAAGAAAAAAAGTAAATATCCCTAATTTAAATTATCAAAAATCAAAATGCAGATTCAATCAAATTGTTGCACTTTTGAACTTAAAGAAAAAGGTACCCAGCATATGAACATGTATTACTTTTGCACTTTGCTGTTGTTTAGCTTCGTTTTAAGCTAAATTCATATTGATGCTTGGTTGGCTGTGTAAAACCAACATCCTTTTATTCATTGTTAGTTACTAAAAAAATGACATCAGTAACATTCGTGGTGAGTTACTAGAAAAATGACATCAGTAATATGCATCTTTGTGATAATACTTTTTGCAAAAAATTAATCACTGGAACATGACATCAGTATACTGGTATCATTTTCCCAGTAACCAACCACTAATGTTACTGATGTCATTTTTCCAGTAACTAACCACGAATGTTATTGATGTCATTTTTCCAATAACTAACCACGAATGTTACTGATGTCACTTTTCCAGTAACTAACCACGAATAAAAGGATGTTGGTTTCAAACAACTAACCAAGCATCAATATGAATTCGGCTCAAAACAAAGCTAAGTAGCAATAAAGTGCAAAAGTAATACATGTTCATATACTGAGTACCTTTTTTTTTAAGTTCAAAAGTGGAACAGTTTGATCGAGTTTGCATTTAGATTTTTGATTTTTTATTAGTCTTTTAGCCAATATTATAATGAAAGTAATATTTTAAGGATATTTACTTTTTCTTTTTCTATTATGTCTTTCTTTTACTCTCTTCCTGATAGAAGACAGTATTTTAAATTACTGAGAGTAGCAAGTATATTTATAATAATATTATTATTATCATTATTTAATAATAATAATGTATAAAAAAAAGATAGAATAGAAATGATTGCAAAAATTGCAAAAAGTAATAATAATTATTATTATTATAATAATAAAATATCAGAATGAAAATGTCTAAATAGAAATTGATATACTGCAAATAAGTCATTTTACAACATTTGTAATGTTTTCATTATAAATTAATAAGAACAATAAAAATGCTAATGATGAATAATAAAGATAGTATTATTATGAAAATAAGTAAAATAAAATAAAAATGTAAATTAATTCCTCTTTTTCTTCCCATTTTTTTCTCCCTCCTCTCACCTAGTGTTAGGGTTACCGGAAATCGAAGGGAGGTCGGACGTGGCTGAAGGGAGTCGGAGGAGATTGCCAGAGTAGGGTAGTGGGACCAGAGGGAGCGGCGAGACTGGTGGCTGACTGGGCTGGTGGCTAAGTTGCTGGGGGCTGAGGGTGAGTTGAGGGCTGAGAGAGGTTGATGGGAAGAAGGAAGGGGAGGGGCATATATAGAGGAGAGGGAAGAAGAGGGAGGGGGATGGCCGGCCGGCCGGCCAGACCAGGGCGGCGCGCATGGCGCCTGTCCCGTCTGCAGACTCTGTAAAGCGATAGAGTCTGCACTTGGTGCCTGGTGTCAGGGGGGGCGAATAAAAACAGAGGAATGAAAAACTTCAGAGAAAATTATATGTAATTACTTAAAACTAAATTTTTCACATTTTTCTGTTATTTGACCTCCAAAAATAATGAAATTTGACACAAAGGTGTTATGATGTAACGAACACCCTAGTGCCAAAAAATTTCAATAGCAATATTTTATTTTAAAATAATTTCTGGAGTTTGAAACTTCAAAATGTATTAACGATCGAACCGAAGTTCCGAGTTTGATGAAACTTTTAGCATAGTCTTTAAATATAACATACTTAATACAATAACATGAAAATCAATGAATTTGGACATGTATTTAATTTGCTCACTTTATTGAATTTAAATAATTCAGAAATTAAAGCGAAAGTTTCATTTATCCGAATTTCTCTCAAACGAGAGCATTCTGATCTAAAAAAAATTCTATCTAATGGTATTTTTGTTTGCCCTAAATTAAAGTTCCCCAGGTCCTGATTTCTGAGGCGGGATTTGACCTAATTTTGCGAAGTAACGACATTTGATTTTTACAAATAATCATCATAAAAACGGTGCGTATCATTCAGGATAAAAAATTAAAGAATAATAAAATGAAAGTTTAGAGGTTGGAAGATAGAATTATATCTTTAAAACTTGTAATTAATGAAATAATTTTTAATATTGCAAATATTTATACCTCTCAAATAAGATTGATTTGTGTACATAAGAAAAATTTTGGTATGATTTGGATTACTTAGTTCAACAAATACCTTAAAAGAAAATAATTTTATAAGATGAGATTTAAATGGATATCCTGGAAGGGGTAATTGCAAAATTTAATAGTATTCACAATAGTTTTGATTTTGAAGACATTAATTAAGAAGGAAGAATGATTTTGATGGTTGTTTTAGCTTATGATCTTATGATTGTTAACATTTACTATAAAAAAAGAAGGAACATATTCACTTGCTAAAAATAAGTGTCTAAAACTCAGATTGATTATTTTCACTTAAAGAAAGGGATTGTTTATTTTGTAAAGATTGTAAGATTATTCTAAGTGATTGTTTAACAACCCAACATTATTTATTAGTTTTGGATTTAAAAAATATGGTTAATAAAAATAATAATTAAATTTAAAATATATCTTAAAATGAAATGGTAAAATCTTAAGAAGATAATATAAATATTTTTAAAAGTGAAGTTTTAAAACTTGTACAGTATGAATTTATGGGTAAAACGAATCTTGTGTAAAATTCGATTGCTTGTTATATTCACACTATAACAAACAATTTACTTAGTGAATTATAAGGAAGAATACCAAATACCAAAGTTGCATGATGGTGGAAACAAGAAATTCAAGTTAAATTAAATATAAAAAATGCAATATTAAGAATGGTTTAAATGAAAAACTGAAGAGAATTAAAAGAATTATAAATTGCTAATCAGTAATCCAAAATAATAGTTCGTAATCTAGAAGTACGATATTCAAAAATTTATATAATAGATTGGAACTGTAGCAGAGAGTGCATTTATAAGCTAGTCAAATTAAAAGATAAAGATTCAAAAATTTTACTCATGTTAAATATCGAAGACAACCATCAAAAAGTTCATTTTAAGAATAAAGATTTTAATTTGAATGGATGAATTATTTTACTAGGTATTTTAATAAAAATTATACTAATAAATTAATATAAGTGAGTTTAATGGTTATAAACCAGTCTCAATTATACTTCATTCATTGTGTTACTAAAACTGATATTCGAATATTTTAAAGAGAATGAAGAGCGGAAAAATGAAGGATCAAATGGCATCCCATCGATGCATGAAAATATTTGATCGAGGAAGGGTAGAAAAGTGGTAGGACCAAATGACATCCCTATCTATAGAAATATTTGGGTGATGATGAATTTTCTTAGCTTACCAAGTTAGTTTATATTATTTTAAAGACTAAAAGGTGTCAGATTAGTCGATAAAGAGCATTGTTACACTTATTTATAAGAATAAAAGTGATTCTTAAGACTGCTAATTATAAATGAATCAAATAAAAGTATCCTTCATTGAAACTTTGGTAGAGAGTAATTGAATACAAATTACAAAATGATACTTGAATTTCTCAAAATCAATTTGGTTTTATATCAAGTGGAGCTGCCATGGAAGCCATACATATATTAAATAGTTTGATTAAAAAATTTAGAGAAAGAAAAAAACAGATCTTCATTTAATTTTTATTAATTTTGAAAAAGCTTATGATAGAGTACCAATAGAAGTTCTTTGGAGAGCTATAGAGAGGAAAGGGATTTGTGCTGCATATATTGATATTATTAGAGATGTGTATAAGGGAGTTGTAACATGTGATTGATTGCAAGGTAGTTTGTCTAATGATTTTCAAGTTACTATTAGATTCATCAATGCTCAGCCCTCAGCCCATAGCTTCTGGTTATTATGGATGCTCTTAATGAGCACAATCAAGAGAAGATTCCTTGAGCATGTTATTTGCATATGGTATTCTTTTTATTGATAATACTAGGGATGAAGTTAAGGCAAAACTTGAATTATAGAGGACACCTTTAGAATTTAAAGGTTTTCTTCTTAGTAAATCTAAAATTGAATATATGAATTGCAAAGTACAATTGCATTAGAAGTCCAATTCTTGAATACATAACTATTGAGGACCATGTGATCAAGAAGAGCAAGAGGTTTAAGTACCTTGATTCAACTATTCAAAAAATAATGGTAAAATGGAGAGCGATGTGATTAATAAGATCCAAATTGGTAAGTGGAAATGAAGGAGAGCTTGTACAATGTTATACGATCCAAAAATCTCACTCAATATTAAATAAAAAAAATTTCTATAGCAGCTTTACGATCAACTATGTTATATGAGGCTAAATGTTGGCCAACAAAGAAAAAACTAAACGATAAAAAGTGTTATAGAGACGAGGATGCTCAAGTAGATGAGTGGGTATACTCGTAAGAATAAAATGAGAAATGAGTTTATCCATAATAAGGTTGGAGAGGATCCAATAGTGGATAAGATTTGAGAATGTCTCCTTAAATAGTTCAAACATATTAGTGTAGCATGTGCAAATCCCCAGGTAGAAAAATTAAGTTTATGAATTTTGCTCATATTAAAAGAGGAAGAGAAAGACTTAAAAATATATGGGAAAAATCTATTATGAAGGATCTTCTCAACTTGGAACTTATGGAGGGGCTTCTATTCGATCATGCACAGCATAAACAAAGGTTTCGTGTAGCCGACCCCACCTAGTGTGATCAAGGCTTGGTATTGTTGTTTTCTGTTTATCAATGGCTCCCTCTTCAAATTTAACACTATGATATTTTTCAATTTTCATAATAGATTCAACATGTTTAAGCCTAATTGATATGGCACAATGTGTCAACCACCAGGATATGGTCCAGTAAAGCACATTCTAAGTATGGATTACTACTAAACCTATCCATATATTCTCCAAAAGCAACATAGGATTCAACCTGCCATAAATACACTATACTATTTTATTATAATTTAGATATATAAGTTTCCTGTCAAAATTTAAATTTGAAATTTAACATTTGGAGGCAAAATTTTGTGATCTAATATTGAGGTTTGTTGTATATTAAATTTTGGACAAGTTCAAATTATAAATTTCCCAGCCAATTTTGAATTCAAAATTAAGAAGATTTGAATTATTTTGAAATTGGAATTTTAAATAAAAAAATTTAGGCAATCGATAATAAAGAATTAATAATGAATAAAAGATATTTTAAAATTCAAAAGTAAACCATCCAATCAAGATTACTCCTTCTTTAACCACCCCTTAATTTATTTCTTAATTAGTGTTCAATTACATTGAATTATTTCTATTAAGAATTCTTTAAAAAAATATTTGAATGATGGAGAGATTTACTTAAATAGTTGTATAATTGTAATAAATTCAAAATGTAGAATAATATAGTTTTACCTTAAAGTGTTAACCTCCTCTCTGTCCAATCCATCTCTCAGGACCTGCAGCCTCTTTACGTTTTCTCAAGGCTCTAAGCTTCCACCTTATCATCTCTCCTCTTCTCCTTATCCTCTCCAAAAGAAGAAAAAAACTCCAACCAGCAGCTATCCCAGCCTCCTACCTAATAGCACCCCTCCACTCTTCTTTTTTTGCCCTCTCTTCTCTGTTGAACTCATAGCACACTGGAAAACAATAAGCAATCATTGTACAAATCAGAGAAAAACAGGGAAGAAATTCTTTTCTTATTCTTCAAAAACTGCTTGCACACGGGAAAGCAACTCCACTAGCTTCTTGTAGCTTCTCACACATAATGGCATACATACTACTTAAATGTAAAAATACAACTAAAACTACATATGAAGTACAATCTTCATAAAGTTGCACGAACATTCTTTCACATATACCCTAATAACTTTCACATATACTACCATAATACAGACAATTAACCAAAACATTTTAAAATATAATATAAATAAAACATAAAAGACATATATCAGGATTAATATTATTTGATTTTGGAGATAGTCATCCCCATAGTCTTCTTTAGTTTCACAAACATATCATGCTTCAGAAAGTTGATTAGTATATAAGCAACTTAATCTTTTGCCTTTAACAATATTTAAACTTTATTACATTTTCTTTCCGTTGGTGTTTGAAAGTGAAACACTATAGCCCTCATTTAACAATATGATGAATTAGATATATTCCATTTTCTAATATATATATATATATATATATATATAGAAAATTATCAAAATTGTCATTAACGCTTGTAAATTTTTTTTTTTGTCCCTAATTTTTGTTCATGTATTTTTTTGGTACCTGTCGTTAATTCCCCCATCCCTTCCATAAAATTTGCATCTTTCAACCGGAATCAGCCGCTTGCTGTTGGAAGAGGCTGCTAGAATCCGGAAGACGATTCCGGCTGCAAGCGACAGATTCTGGCTGCTGAAATTGGCCACTGGAATCGACCACGCTGGGGCTCGCAAAGAGGATCACGGCCATTGTTGGCCAGGTCAAGCTCTACATTCAATAATCGTTGTGCCATATACCTTCACCAGGCTGTTCATGACGGGGCACGGGCACGTCGACAGCATGATCATAAAGGTCGATGAGGATCCCAACGACATCCTAATCCATGAAAAGCGGTCGTAGCCCATGCATATGCATATATATATATATATCTATAAACAATCACAGTACAAAAATTCAACCGGGATCAAACTCCACGGTATCATCTACCAGGAGGTCCAAAAGCCTCCTGGGGAGCACAGCGCTCCTATCAAAAGTGAAAACATCCTGTCGGGCCAAAAAAGCACAAAAGTCGGCTACCTGATTCGCACTACGCGATCGGTAATAAAAGATAACACGCGGGATCTCGAGCAAAAACGAGAGGGGGTCCGCATGTCTGTCTGCTCCTCGGGATCGCATGGTCCTCTCCCAGAGACGTCGGAGTCTCCGAACTGCGCCTAAGCAATCGCCCTCAATAATGAGTCCCTCGAAGTCGGTCCTAGTGGTCAACAGAGCCTGCCGGAGAATAGTCACTGCCGAGACCTCAGCCTGGAGCTGGGATCTAGCCTGAACAACATCACCAGCGGTCGACAAAAACTGTCCCTCCGCATCCCGATCAACTGCCGCTACAAAAGCTGTGGGCTCTCCAAAGAAGTAGGACGCGTCAATGTTGGCCTTCAGCCAACGGGGCGGGGGGGGCACCATCTCGAGGAGGTGGAGGGGTCCTGGTGGGCCGCGGAACCCCAGAAGTCGCACCCGTCATGAAGATTGGCACTGACCAAGGCTGACAGAATCAAGCTAGCACAGCCCACAGGAGTGGGAAACTAACGGCCATGGGAGAACTCAGTCCTGCTCCGCCAGGACTGGTACAGAGTATAGGCACCCAACTGGCAGCTGAATCGGCGGCTACGGGACACAGTGGAAGACAAGAAAAGCGCTGCAACTGATCCCAAGAAGTCAAGGCAGCAGGAAGCAGACCCCAAGTCACGAAGGTCTCCATAATCGCTGACGTATAACTGCAGTGGAGTACAAAGTGCTCCATGTCCTCATCTGCCTCACAGCCCCAGACACAGGCAGGAGACTAAGCAAGCCCCCTCCTAGCGAGCCAGCACTGAGTCGGGATGGCGTCCCTGAAGAGTCCTCCACAGAAAACAGGCCTCGCGAGGACCCAAGGCCATATCCCACAAAGCTGCATACTGCCAGGGCTGTCCCTCCTGCTCCAGTCTATACAGCTGGCTGGTCTTGCTCTCCAAGAAATCTGCAATCTGCCACTGGCGGGCCCCCTCCTCAACACTAGTGTGGTGCTGCACCACAAGCCAGCCGTAGCCGAGAACTCTCTAGACTGCCGAATCTGCTCGTCTGATGGTGAAATATTCTCCACGTCGGCGGTAGAGGGTCTCCATGATTCTCACCCAGAGAAGGTCCTCTCCACAGACAAAACTAAAAGTGTGGCGCGCCACAAGAATAGACCTCCAAATCCGTAGGTCACGGATCCCAAGTCCTCCGGCCTCAAGTGGTCGACAGACCTCCTGCCATCTCACATAGTGTAGACTGCTACCCCCCCGCTCCTTCCCAAAGGAACTTGCGGAGAATAGCCTCAATGTCCGAGAGGCAGGAGTCTGGAATCGGAGCCACAGACATCTGGTAGCAAGGAATCGCTGCAAGCACAGACCTGATCAAGCAAAGTCTGCCTGCAAGGGAGAGGTGTCGGCTACTCCAAGAACGGAGACGGCTGCGGACCTGCTCTGTGACTGCTGAGAAATCTGCCTGTCTCGGTGGTCTCCCAGTGACAGTAACTCTGAGGTACCTGATGGAAACACTCCTTTTGTATCCAAGCTGCCGAGAAATCCTGTGCATCCGGTAAGGCGGTGTCTGACGGTGACATCCTAATCCAGTTGACGAAGGATGGCGAGGTGCTAGTGACCACGGACAGTGAGAACTTCAGCCCCATTCTCTGGCAGTGGTGCCCGTCGGTGAGGATTCTACCAGGACGGTCCTTCGAAAGGTCCTTCAGAAAGGTCCTTGGCACAAAATAATTTCTTACCGAGGCTGAAGTTAACTCTTATAATTTAGCACAGAATTCTCGAAGCCGTGAAGAAAGAAGAAGACTGAGAAAGACTCAAATTTAACAGAAGAGACGGGGAGGGAGTTAACAGCAGAAACAAAAAAAATAATTAAACAAAAGTCGAGAGACCAAAAAAAATATTTACAAGAGTTAAAAACTATTTTGAATATTTTTCAAGAGTCAAGGGATCATTTTGATACTTTTTTGTTTCTCTATCTATATATATATATATATATATACATGTATATATTCTATTATCTAAATATCAAGCTTAATATATAAATCATTAAATGTCGTTGCTTTTGCTTTTTTTACTAAACACTTTCTACAATCTTATGTATGCATTTTTTTAATGTATATATATATATATATATATATATATGTGCATAGATATATTCAATTTTCTAATGTATACATATATAAGATTTTCAATTAAGCTTATTACATAAATCAACAAATGTGTAGCTGCTGCTTCCTCTATAACACCTTTTGTAATCTTCAAACTTTATAAGAGTATGCATTTTTTTAATGTATATATATATATATGCATAGATATATTCAATTTTCTAATGTATACATACATAAAATTTTCAATTAAGCTTATTACATAAATCAACAAATGTGTAGCTGCTGCTTCCTCTATAACACCTTTTGTAATCTTCAAACTTTCTAAGAGTATCATAAGCTTTAATAACATTCAATTGTTTTCATCCTTTACAAACGACTAAATTTCCCACACTAATTCTATATCTTTGTCCCCCCCCTCCATATCTTTTTATTAATGCATGGTTTAAATGAACTATTTTAAATTCAATGAAAATTGTATAAATAGAGCTAGCAATCTTATCTTTATCAAGCTAAATTCAGCTAAAGCATTTCAATTTACCTCTCCTAGCAGCCATTCATGAATAGCTAACAATTTCTCATTTATTGTAATTTCCATTTCACCAACTTATCCTACGAAAACAGTGCTTGTTCGCCTTCTTTGTATACTCTTAAAAGCACATACATAGTGAGTTCTCCATATTATGTTCTCAAACTATCTCCAAGAATCACCTTACAAATTTGCAAAAAGTTTTTTCCAGAAATATTTGATTACCAACCATAAGTTCTTTTTGACACAAATAGAACACGTTGGAGAATCAAGGTTCAAGAATAAGAAATTTTTTAAAAAAGGTAAATGTAATTTACTTAGTAGTCGTGTAGGAAGCTTTGTGCAAAATAGGTTTAACATCTAAAGCAACGCTAAATAAGAATAAAGCAAGATTGTTCATGAAGCCTACCCAATTTAATTGGGATAAGGATAAGAACGATTATGAAGATGACAATGGTGATTCAACCATAAAATAGGTTTTAGATTCTTAATACAAAAGTTGATGAAAGCATCATAATAAAATAAATGTTTTTGGTGAAGAATAGCATACAAAAGCTAATTGCATCTACAACAAAATTTGATGATGAATATCCATCCAAACGAAGGCAGACCCATATATCTCACTAAAATATGATAGATGTGGATAGAAGAGAGTAATAGATCAAAAATAAATGTTGAACCAATTTACCTTTCTACCGTTATATATTTTCAAGAGAAGATAAAACAATATGAAGTGTCTCTAAAAAGTATGAAAGACCGTAGGAAAGGGTTTTAGATCTATAGACAATGGAAAACTGAGACATGTATGTAATTGATAATTTTTAATGTTTAAAGCTTAACAAATAGTTTCCTTGACAGGATGTTATTATGTAAGAATAATTTAGTATTGAGCCAAATTGATAAGCTTGGCTTCCAACACCATTAAATAAAACCACAGTTTGTTAACTAAATGAAGCTCAGTGAGAACAATAAAAATAGTCTATCAAATAAGAGAAATGATTGCAAGAAAAATTAAAATACCGGGGTGAAAAGAGCCTCAGGAGCCTGGAACCTCTCCGTGCCGACTTTTATGATTCTTCCATCTGGTAGCTGGTCAGAAAATTTAGCATTTTTTTGTAATAATATACAATTGTTTTTTCTGATGTCATCATACAAGAGCAAGTGTAGTACAACAATAATGCTCATGGTAAGCAGAAAGAGAACTCAGTACTTTATTAACGAGACATGCATAATCCATCAATAAGAAACGAACTGAATTACAATGCAAATGATAAAATTAATAATCAAAACGCCTAGCAACACAATTTTATAAAAAATTATGCAAATAAATATACTAACATTTTTTTAGTTAAGCAAACAAACTGCTCAAAAGTTCAAGTGCATATTTTGCAACAAGTCCCAACCCGCCAAATCAATGACAACGAATGAATTTATCTTACCTATCAACTCATTGCTTTCACTATTTTATACTTAAGGGACTGTTTGACATGAGGGAATTTGAGAAATTTGAGTATCAAATAATTTGATTATATTAAAATCATGTTACTTTATTGTTATTTGGTAGTTTTACAAGAGATTTAATATATTTCTATTTGAAATGAAGTAATTTGTGAGTGTGATGTTTTGAGTAATTTGAGGGGTAAAATTACTCCCTAAAGAAATTTGATTTTTTTATTTTTTAGGGTTTTGTTCGAACGAATCGTTCATTCGAACAAATCTTCAAATCATTTTAAAATTATGCAAGGGTTTCGTTCGAACGAATCCTTCGAATCGTTCGCCGGAGAAGGACGAACAGAATTGTTCGTTCGAACGATCGAACGAAATCCATTCTCGTTCGCTCGCTCACTCTGCTGGTTACTCCTTGTATTCTCCAAATGTGCCTGATTTGAGAGTAAATTATTTACTCTTCATATATATAGTAACACAAAATCAAAATACAAAGTAAAATTTTTCACCCATTTTACTTCATACCAAGCAACGATAATCTCAATTTTCTTGAAAAATTTTACTTTACATGGATTTTACTTCATGTTAAACAGCCCCTAAATCATTCCTAGTTGCATAGAAAAAGAATGAATTTTTGCATTGCACTCACTATATCAAATAAGAACATCTAAAACGTACTTTGAATGCTTAAGAAAATCCAAAAGAATATAAAGAAACCAAACTTTAATAGATATCAATAGTAACTAGTAAGCCGACCTCTTCTTCTAGTAGCAAGAAGCAGACAAATAGCGCATCAAGAATAAACTTACAGTGTAGTTTTTTACGAGAATGGTAGTTTCAAGACCAAGTTGGTATTCACGTTTGTAATCATAGCTGCATAAATTCTTCATTAAATTATTAAAAACACACAAAAAAACAAATATCTGTATGTGTGCTATCAAAAAGAAATAACACCTGGTATAACAGAGTCTCTCCTTTATATCCCTTACTGTTTCAAAATCTGCTGACCTGTTCATTGAGTACCTTCCCCGGAAAAAAAAACAAATACTCATAAAAAGCCAGCTCAATTTTATATTGCATTTGATAATTGAAAAGCATGTAGACTGTTACCCCCTTCTAGAAAGTAGATCCACAAGATATGATGTGATGTGTCTGCCGGCTACATTCATTCTCTTAGTAAGATGTGGAAAAGAGTAACCATCTACAACAGGCACCTGCATGAAACATGCCATAAAAAATAACTTGCTAGGAAAAAAATATATATGAAATGAGTAAAGTAACTCTATCGTATCCAAAGGACTAAAGTAATTGGATTTTGTAAACTTGGTAAAAACAAATTTTACGGCATTGTTTTTACCAAAGAAAATTAACTTGTTATGAGAGCTCTTCATATAGTTCAGGTCAAGACCAAACTTTATAGCGATAGTGATATTAATCCGAGCGATTTTGTATCTTGCACATTTAATATAAATACATTAGAAATTTGTTTATTTTGTTTTCAAAATTGCTGTAACTGCTTTCATTTGTATTCTATGGTAAAATCACGAAATTTTATCATGATTTAAATTTTGTATGGTGTCAAAATTGTCTTCAAAATTATTTTTGCTTTTATAGTTATAAATAACTGTATTTACTCTAAACAATAATATCTGTATTAACTCCCGATTTAAAAATGAATTTATCAATCATGTGATTTAGTTGATTTAAAAGTTTAGTGCTACGTAATACCATAAAAAGCAGTTCCTATCTGTGTTTGTGTAAAGAGTTCTTGCACAAATCATGTCCTTATCAAAGGCAGTACAGCATATGATAAAGCTTAACAGTTAAACTAGTGGAATTCCAGGCCTACTTTAAATAGATGATTGCGATGGACCATGGCAATCTAGACAGTGCTATTTAGAAAAAAAACAGAGAGCTTCATTTTGAGCTCCATCTTTAAATGGAGCTATCGGAAAATTTTTAATATATGTAAGAAGAAAACTCAATGATCACAGGAGTTGCAATTCAAGCTTAGCCTAAGTTAAATTAAACTAAACTGAGATAAGCTCAATAAGCCTACTAAGTTATTCGGATGATAAGATGAGCAATAAAATAAGTTAACATTAAACTAGGAAGTCATGCAAATCAGATTAAGTTGAAAACTCAATTTTTGTATTCTAAATAGTAATATCCAGTATTTAATTAGAACAATTTAATTAATATAAACTAGCATTAGTTTCAAAAATAATAAATATATTAATAGCAATAATCAGTACTAATTAAGCAATTATGCTAATGTTAGTTAATTAAAAATAGTATAATTACATAAGATTAATATTCGTATATGCTAGTTAGCAATAAATAATCTTAATAAATGTATAATAAATATAAATTTAACAAATTTGACTAAATAATTTCATTTTTAATTATATTAATATACAATTAATATAAATTATTTAATGTCATTTTTCTTAACATAAAATTATCAATATTAATATTAATTAACAGGCAATTGATTTTCTTTGAAGTAAATTATTAATATTAATTATCATATATTATTAGTTTAAATAATGTAATATTAATTTGTAATATAATATAATTATTTTTATATAACAAACAACACCCAAATCATGTATATTTACAATTTATGTTTGAAAAAAAAGTTATACTCCCCAAGCAAACTTACACAAATTGATTTTGTCAGCTCTTGTGCACCATAATCATGAGCAAAATACTTTACTACTTTTATAGGCCATGCAAGCACCAAATAATCTAATAATCATCCAGCCACAAACAAACAACAAACCGACTCCATAATAAATGTGAACAATAGCTTCCAATTTTAAAAGTGTTCTACCAAATCTTTCATCAACAACAACACAAAGCCTAAATCCCATTACGCGGGGTTGGCTACATGAATCAATTGTTTCCATTGTGCGCAATCAAATAGAAGCTCCTCCCTAAGTACCAAATAGACAAAATCCTTTCTAATAGTTCTTTCCCATGTCTTTGTTGATCTTCCTCTCCCTCTTTTAATAAGGGCATAAGTTTTCTAAGTATGCACTACCTGCGCTTAATATGCCCTAACCATCTAAGACTTCATTCTCTAATCTTATTCGCTATTGTAGCCACTCCAGCCGTGCTAGGATAAACTCAATTCTCATTATAACATTACGAATACACCCACTCATTCATCTACGCATCCTCATCTCTAAGACACTTGATTTATTGGAAAGTTTCTTCTTTGTAATAGTGAGCCGACTTCTTGGTTGTTGGCCAACATTCAACCCTTTATAGCATAGTTGGTACTATAGTTGTTCTATAAAATTTTCCTTTAATTTTAAGTAAGATTTTCCAATCACATGCACTCCAGAAGCGCTCCTCCATATCATTCAACCAGCTTGGATCCTAATAATCACATGCCTCTCTATCTCATCTTAATTTTTAATAATTGAACCAAGCTATTTGACTCTCCCGCTCTTCTTGATCACATGTACACAATATTTATGTCCTTGAGATTAGGATTTTAATACAATTGAACTTACACTTCATATATTCTGTTTTAAATCTACTAAGACAAAACCTTTAGATTCTAAAATAGTCCACCACAACTCAAGTTTTTCTTTAACTCCATTTTTAGTCTTATGAATTAAAAAAGTATCATTTGCAAATAACATGTACCAAGGAAATTTCTCTTAAATGTGCTTAGTATGAACATCTATAATTAAAGCAAAAATATATGAGCTAAGAGCTGAGCCTTGATATAATTTAATAGTAATATGAAAATCATTAGATAAGCCACTTAGCGATCAAACACATGTTACAGTTCCAATATATATATTTTTAAGAGAAAATCATCAGAATAGCTCCTTGACTCTTGCAAAAAATATTTAGAATAGTCCTTAACTCTTGTACTTTTTTTTGGTCCCTTAACTTTCGTTTTAAGTATTTTTTTCCTGTTGTCAACTCCCTCGTCCCTTTCGTTAAATTTGTATCTTTCAGCTAGAATCCAACCACCCATTCCAACAGCTGGAATCGGTCGTTGGATTATAGCGGCCAATTTTTCGACTAAATGCGCAAATTCAACGGAAGGGACGGGGGAGCTAATGGAAGTGACAAAAAAAGTAGGAAAGCAAAAATTAAATGACCAAATAAAAATATTTACAAAAATTAAGAATTATTATGAATATTTTGCAAAAGTGATCATTTTCATTATTTACCCATACTTTTAATATCATCAATATATGCAACACAAATTATTTTTCTCTCCAAAGCTCTCTGAAGAATTTCTCTTAGTTCTACCAAATTGTTATTATCAAAAAAATGAAAAGGAAAATATTTAATCCAAAAATATCAATGCTACTTCGATTGTAATGAAACTAGTAGTCTTTTTCAATCATTTTATAAAAAAGTGCATTCAATTTTAATACAAACAAATTTTTTCCTTTCTTCTTTTTTTTGTATGCTGAGTTTTAAATTCAAAAAATGGCATAAAGTTTAAGCATTTTAATAGGCATTGCTACACTCTAGAAAATACGTACACGGTCACACTAGCAGTTCATTATAGATTAGAAATATAACCTCCAAAATAAACCAAACTAAGAAAATAAACTTGGATAAGGTTGACTTCACATCATAAAAGCCATCGTAGAGTTCACAAATACAAAATTTTACAAGTTCATTAAGAAATGAACTACTATCAAAGAAGAATTGGCATGGATGCTAAACTTTCTCTGGATAACAGGCTTGTATAAATGCTTATATCTTCTCTGTTTCTCTAGAGAACAAACTTAAGTTTCTTGAATGCACACATACTCTTGGTTAAACTCGCATAGCATATGGCTCAGCTCAAGGCTGATTGACCAAAAAAAGAAGAGCAAAAACATTTCATGTAGTAAATAATAGAAATTTCTTGTAATGCGAGCACAAATAAAACATGTCAAAAGATGTAACTAATTACCACATGTGTCACACCATCTCCTGAGTCAATGACAAGACCGGTTAGCAATCCTATTGAGGTGGAATAAAAATTAAAAAAGCAATATTTCGTAAAAATGCAAGGAATGAGAGGTTTTAGGTTTAGAAACATATACAATATACAAGTGCGCATATACATATACACATACAAGCATTACTTTGCTTACTTGCTAAACTGCATGCAATTTGAGATGTGATATATAGAATGGTAAACAAAGAGTAATTTTCAAAAAACCTGGGAATCACAGTTAGCACCTTGAGCATATAATGTTAGAACAGCTTGGATTTGAATGAAGACACCAGCAAAATTGTACTTCTCAAACATGATTTCTACCTGGCATTGTCAAGCATGACAAAAGCATAAATTTTCAATCAGCACAAAAATCAATGAGGTACTGCTTTCGAAGTCATGTTAAAAACAATTTAAGAAAATACAACTGAAAACCAGCTTCAACATTAAAGAGCTAAAGTTACCATTTTATCACGGTTTTTAGATGGATTAAGAGGTGGATCTGTGAGTAGAATTTTGCATTCAGTGGGATCAATCTAAACCATGCATATTCAAAAAGGATCATCTATTTAGTCATCTCTCTCTAAGCATGATAGAATTCATAAGACAAAAGCATCTGAGGCAAGCAGCAATTAAAAACTCATAAAGTAGTGTTCTAATGTTGACGTGAATTGGTAGCTTCTTAAATATAGAAAGATGACCAGTGGTACCTTTAATTCATTAAAAAATGCATGATCCCATACATGGGCCATATCATCCCAGTTCTGTACAATCCCATTATTGACAGGGTAAGAAATTTCAAGTTGATTTCTAAAATCTGCACAAGATTCTCCCACAACAATGTCCTGGTAACGTGAAAACAAAAGTTAAATCAGGTAGCATAATACTGAAGCATAGCCCAAGGTACTAAATTTAGTAGCGTAATTAAATCTCAAGACATGAAGGGGGAATGAGACATTTGACCTCAAACCTTCAGCTCTTGTTCAATGAATGATTCCTCGTACCGCAGCATTGGTCTACCAACCACACAAGGAAACACGGAAGTTGGAAAGTTTTCACCGGCAAAACCACATTTCACGTACTGCAGGCATGAATTAGTATGAAATTGAGAACAAAAAAATAATAATAATAATCGTTGATCCTTGGACCTTCACAGCTGGAGTCTTATCTTTTCGATCAGGAAAAACTAGCAGAATTGAATATTCTATCTTCAAACATAATCGACATTTCGAAAGTAAGACAAAAATAGACATAGAAATTCCAAATCTGAATGAAGAAATGAGTTTTTTAACAAAAATAAAAAACTTTTATCGAGTTTTGACATAGATGGGACAGGGCCCTAAACCCTAAACATATTGCAACTTTCAATTTCGCTATGAGTTGTGATCTAGCAAATCTAGAAAGGATATTGCGTGCAAAAATAATCAGCGAAGGGATTGAGCAAAAATTATCCACGAATTCTATGGATATCTAGTCATGAAATAATATATATATTGAATCGAGCTGAAAATGAAGTTACCCCTGTACCGTTGTCGCAGACGACTACATTTTTACTACCCATCTCTGATGATGCGATTCCTTCTCTGCAGGCGAGGTCGCTGAGCGTTTTAACCGGCTGTCAAAAAAATAAATAAAATAAAAACTAGTTCTACAAACTTACAATTAAGATAACATCGCCCGACAATCTATCGCAGGGATGGTGTTCTTCGCGTTCTTCCCGAAGCTCACCTTCGCCAGACGCAGCTCCGGTGCAGAGTCCCCCGCCTTCGCTTCGCCTGACGCAACGCCGGTGCAGAGCCCACGCCTTCTCTTCGCCCAACGCAGCGCCGGTGCAGAGGCTTCGACGCCTCGCTCGTCTCGGAGAGGATCGGCCGACTAAGAGATAGAAATGCGATTTTTATATGAATTTTCTATTTATTTTCCTGATATTGGCATTTGATTTTAATAATTTAGGATTGTATTTGTTTTGTATTTTTAGTGTTTATTAGGGTTGACTTAGAATAAATTTATAGTTAGAGTGAGTATATGTGGTCATATTAATATTAGCAATAATTCTTTGTTGGTTGTTTGTATAATTTTATCAAAATTATTTACATAATTATTTTTTTAATTATGTGTTCTGCTATTTTAATATATTTAAATCTCAGTATTTGTGATAATTAAACAATATATCTGAATAATATTGATATCTGTTATTTAAATAATACTGAATCAAACAGCCCATATTATTTGAATATCAGTTTATCTTAATAACTTTTCAATTGACAGCTTGAGCTGGCGGGCAACGTCGGAAATTCCACATTAGAAAAAAAACGACATCTGGTGCGACCTGTCCATCCACGGCAATGAGGACGGCATGGTCGTGCTCTGAGTACCCTTCACCCCCTATCCTTGCTTCCACCAGTTCCACGTCCACGGAACCCTTCACCATCTTGACATCTTCGACCCCATTTCCCTCCACGACTTAAAATCTTAATTTCGCTCTCGAATGATCATAACAAAGACGGAGAAGCCCGATGGAAACAAGAAGAGGAAGCTGTTTCCATTTTGGCAGCGATAACGGCATTTCGCAAGTCTCTTGCGTTCTGCAACATCGGCGTGGCGAAGAAGGGGCCAAGGCTTCCATGGGGATCGACTGTTCGATGACTGTGCAAAACGTGTCTCATGTGACTTTCAATAGGTTTGATGGGTTTCTCGGTTTGCCTATGAAGTTCCAACCCGATGTTACAAGCGAAGTTCCCTGAATAGTTTGGGTATGCGAATTGTCGCCACTAAACACCGAGCAGCTTACCCCACTGCATCTGTATCGTCCATCCCTATTTGGGATTGAATATAACCGTGATATCGATTCTACGGGCGAAATGTGATCTCGTCGTTGGATTAACCGTTCGATCCAACGATCGAGACCTCACCCGCCTGCGAATGGCTCAGTCGCTTCTACTCGGGGAGCGCTAGCGTCCGCTCAGAATGACCACTTCCCCACCCATTTCTCGTGTCATAACCAAGCCAGCGTCATCATATGGCACTTTACGACCTAACCTACCCGACAGAAGGCTTGCCCGACACCCCCGACCACCCAGCACGACGAACAAACCCAACAGAGTATCTGGCTGACGAACCTTAGGTATGTCGCTTAACCTGTGACGCTCCGCCCCTCAGTCCGTAATATTTGGCTTAAGATGGAGGTGTGCCACCCTAGCAAATCTCTCGTTTATCATTGGATTAGGTATAATCCACAATCCACTAATAAGGAAGAGATATGCTAATAATACATACAACATGAATAAATCACTAAGTAACATAACTCAAAGTGTAGAAGCAAAACAAGGTAAAATATTACATCCAATTTATAACAATAAATAAGTATAATGCAACATACAGCTCAGAATAAACAGTATAGTAAGTAAAAACACAGTTAAATGTATCTATATTATTATAGCATTTTAAATAAGTTTAAGATGAAAGAAATAAAAAAAATCTCTCATCCTCACAGATAAACAAAAAAGAACTAAATAGCTTTTACTTTACTCGGCTGCTCCTCCTCTAAGAATGACTCATCTTCAGGCACGAGCTCCTCAAAACAATCTGATTCTGATATTATCGGTTTCACAATACTATGGCCACAACCAACAAAAAGGAAAATCTTATTATACAATTATATAAGTATATTTTAAACTGATATATTATTTCATGAATTGTTAGTCACCATTCACTTAACAATACAAACCTAACTAGCATATGAACAATAAACATACAATGAAAATGATAAGCTATAAATAAAGCATTTATAATTAAATAAAAATGAGGCAAAATACATACATCAAAATTAGTTAAAATAAAGCTAGGCATATATGTAAAAATAAAGTAAACAAAAGTACTGAAATGAAATACTACATCTAAATATGTTGATGATTATATAACCTGTGCAGGTTAAAAATAAACAATTTGATTGTGATACATATAGTAAGCAACAATAAAATATAGAATCCTATGATATACGAGTAAGCAAGTAAAATAAAATTGACTGAAGTAAAATACAATAGTAAAACAGTAAGTAGTAAATAGTAAATAGTAAATAGTAATAGGTATGTACAAACTGTTATATCAGAAATTGACTAATCGGGCCACAGTAACATTTCCAAAGTCTTTTTGGACTAGGGCAAAATAGAACTGAACGGGCGGGATTGAGGAGACAGTAAATACAAATGCAGTAAATTTTAACTATTTTACTTTGCTCGTGTGGACACATCCAGAAGCAACTAAGGAATCAAACACGTCTATAAGACTATACGGGTTCTAAAATTAACACAATACTCCTCAATGAGTAATACTAAGTTATCCATTATTTCTCATTACCCTTATCTATTAGGATAAATGTGACCAGAATCAAATTCAATATTAAACTCAATACAAATATTATTCTAATTATTCTAAGTTTTTATTTATGCAATAATGTTATCTTATATGACATGTCCAAGGTAAATGCATAAAATACAAGAAATGCGTAAGCACAAGTAATCAATAGTGAGCAAAAGACTCTACTACATGTGGTGACATCAGTTGTTATCTACTTAAATCATTCTAATTATTTTAAGTTACACAAGTTCAAGATCTTCATTTCTTACTATTGAGTGTAACTTAAACATATGACCTTATAAATTATAAATAATTAGGACTAGCTAGGTCCTAATTTAGTTCAATCAAAATATATTATAAGTTAAATAATAAATCATCACGTTCTATATGATAAATTTAGACGTTCGAAGCTAAGATTTGATCAAGATCTACAAAATTAGGGATTATGAATTAAACACCATAAATTAGAGTTAATTACATAATACAAAGATAAAGCTTAAGGACTAAAGTTTAAGTCTAAATGTGAACTAATAATTAAGGCAAATTCTATTAAGTATAATCAAGCTTAATAGGATGATTCTTCTAATCTTAATCTAAAGTTGAAAGATAAAATAATCAAAATTAAATTATGAAAATCTAGAAACTAATAAAATCAAGGTCCCACTCATTGAATAATCTACTTATTCAATAAATAAAATCTAACATAGGATATATTCCTAATTATAAGAGAAGGTCCTAATGTGAGGTGTAGATTCCTAATAAGGTCATAATATAATGACTTATAAAATTTTAGGAGTTGATGGAATATATTACAATTCATCTTCATTTGCTAATTTAATTCATTTAAGTTAAGATGAAATATATCTTAGTTAGGCTATACTAGCCTTACTTAAAGATTTTCAAGCCTTTAATAAAATATTGATCAGATTACTCAATTTATAAGATTAATAACTTAAATTGATCATAAATTAATTTTATTACTATTTTTAATGATTTAAATGATATTTTGAGATTTAAGGACACTTAACCTAAAATTTGTGCAAAATAATTAATTTTCCTCTACTTAAGAGTCCAAAAACTACTTTTTGATTAAAGGTTCTTAATTGTTTTTTCTTGGCACCAAATGATTCCTTACTATATAACATCTAGATAGATAATAAGTACACTTGATTTGGATAATAATTGAGTCATATAGATCTAAATTAAGGAATTTAACCTAAAGGGTAATTTAGTAATTTTACCTAGTGAAGTATAAAAAATTGTACAGTTTATTATTTCTTGCTGTCCAAAGATTTCATAGAATCCAATAACACTTAATTTGATATCTATTGATTAAGTTATGGTGATTTCAAGTTAAAGGGCAATTATGAAATTTTATGATTTATAAAAGGGTTCAAAACTTATTTTTTCCATTTAAAATCTAAATTTAACAAATTTAGTGACTATATGTAATAACTATAGTGTTGTTACATATTAATTAATGACTTAATTGACTCTAATCCTTCTCCATTAGTCTTATAATAGTAATAGGGACCTCCCTTTCAATTTTCGTACGATTTGGAGATCGTTTGATAATTTTCAATATTTCTTAGTTTTCTGATAATTTTGAGAATGTCTAATTTATTTAGACCTCATAATCGAGAACGAAGTCCACAATTGAATTCATCACATCCAAATTAGCTAGGGGTGATATTTTGGAAGTGGTCGAATTTTCTCCAAATATTTTAATAATATTTAAATATCCAAAAAATTAAGATAATTAAATTGACCTCAGATCAAAAATTCGATTACATTTTTGAGTTCCCCACGCCCCAATTAGGTAAAAGTGAATTTTTGGAATTTTTTAGAGTGTGTTTAGTTATTTTATATTGATTAATTAAATAGCATAAATTAATAATTTAATATTAAATTAATTACCATTATTTTATTTATTAAATCGGTTATTTATAAATTTAGACCATGCGGATTCCGTGCGTGAGTCCAACGCAAGGGACAGTCGCGTGGCTTCATCCCGACCGTTACGTATTTTTAAATCAAATCCAACGGTGCTAATTGGTCGATCATATCTAGTAGTCAGATCAATGCCTTGATTTGATGGACCAGATATGTTCCATGTACACCTCCTTCTTCGCACAATAGCAGGGCGTCAGAGAGGGTTGTTTGGTCCTCCAGCTGGCCTCCGTAGGGTAAATTACCTCCCCCATCTTTCTCCTAAGCTATTTTGGCACTTATTGCGAAGTTTGGCTGGAGCTGGGAGCTGCTGAATTGCTAGATAGGGCTCGTCGATTGATCGCTAGTTTTTGATATTCTTCTGCCTTTATGTACCTCCATAATCATCCTTCTCTTAGTTTAATTATAGTTCTATCAATCTCGTATTGATAGCCGTCGGTCTGAGGCTCTATCAGGATCAATCGAGCTTGATCAATTAGATTAACCCTTAGGAATTAACGGTGATATCCAGGTCCGTTTCTTGAGACCTATGGTTCAATTTTGCTAACACCACCGTTGACTCCAAGTGCTAATATTAAGGTTATTAAGTCGGCCTTGTCAAGAGCTTTAGATCCTTGTGCGGGTCGAGCCAGGGGATTACCGAAATCGACCTAAGGCTAAAACCCTAATTGGGTTTCTTCGGTCGATTCGCGGGGACGACGCGGTCCGAACCGCGTGTACTACGGTCCAAGTTTTACCGCTAAACCAGAATGGTTCTGTAACAACCTATGTACCCAGCTTACTTTTAGCTTAATCGTATCTTAATTAAGTTCATATAGTCGTTAGAACTAATTCCTGAAGATTTGGAGCAATTCGGAGCCCATTAATTATTTTGGATTATTTTAATATTTAATTAATTAGAAAATTGAGGTATTTAATTTGACCTCGAAATCAAAATCCGGCTTCGTCGTTGCGATTGCCACCCCCAAATTAGCTTGGGGTGATGTTTTGGACGTGTTTGAAAGTCGTCGGATTTTTCACGAATATTTTAATATAATTAAATGCACCAGAAAATGGAATAATTAAATAATCGTCGAAATCGAAATCTGACTTTGCCGTTGAATTCCTCACCCCCAAATTAGTTAGAGGTGAATTTTTGGAATTTTTTGGAGTGCATTTATTAATTTGAATTTTTAATAAATTAAATATTATGAATAATAATTAATTATTCCTTAATTTGTTTTTTCTCTTTCCTTATCTTTCATAAATTCTGGCTGGCCATCCCCCTTCATGCGGCTAACTCTTGCTTCTCATACTCTCCCCATACTTAATGGGAGAGAGCTTGCCTCCTATATCTATAGACCATATCCTTCCTACCATCCTCCTCTTCTCCTTTATTAAGAGAGCTCAGCTGTAACAACCCAGGTTGTTACTTTGCTCAATTAAGACTAATTTAAGTCTTAATTAAGGTTCTAAGTCACTAATTAAGTAATTTAGAACTCGCCTCGAAAACCTAGGTCAAACCAGAAGTCAACAAAGTCAAATCTGGAATTTTTTGGAAAATCCCAAACCCTAGAAATTGATTTTTTATCTAGACCTTAAATTGAAAATCTGACTTCGCCATTGCGTTCAGAACACCCAAATTAGCTATGGGTGAAATTTTGGAAGTATTTGGAAGTCGTTGGATTTTCGTCGAATATTTTAATAATATTTAAATACACCAAATAATCAAATAAATAAATACTCGTCGAAACGAAAATCCAAGTGCGCCGTTGCGTTCCTCACCCCTCAATTAGCTAGGAGTGATTTATTGGAAATTTTTAAAATATGTTTGGTTATTAGATTTTAATAAATGAATTAAGTAAATTAATTTGAATTAATATTTCAATTAATTAACATTTGAACATAATGGCGTCATTGCATTACCTTGCGCTGTATCCCCTGAGCCGTGAAGATCAAACAACTCTTTCGAGTCGTCCGATCATTTGATCAGACGGTGGTCATCCGTCTTCTCCATTGACACTGCGCGTGTCGCAGGAGCAGGCGCGTGGCGCATGTCCCGGCTCGCGACGCTTCTCCGCTTGCCAGTTGCCTCCCACCGCTCGATCCTAAGGTGGGAAGCTCCCTTAAGAGCCTCTGACCCTTCCTCTATCACAATTTGGGGCACCTTTTTGAATACCTAAGGTGATCTGAGGTCTCGCCGATCGGGCATTAATCCTTCTTTACCAATCACTTATGGTACTCTACAACCCATTCTTCTTCGCATACTCAATCTGCTCATTTCTGACTGCGATCTTATTATAAAATCAAGGTTATGCTATGCATTTTTTTCCGATTTGGTTGTTCGCAACTTCACCTAGTTTTTGCCTAATCAATCCATATATATTCGATATTTCAGAATCAATCACTTCAATCCCTACCCGTATATTGCATGTTGTAATGAATATAGATTTAAATTGAAAATAGAAATGATAATTATCGATACGCCAATTTTGTATCACAGAATGCAAGATTTCCAGTTACTCGCCTCCGTTCCGGCACACCTAGGGCAGCGATTTACTCTCAGTCTAGCTTACCTCCGTTCTTGATCCGTATGTTCATAGATAGAGTTTTGAATCCTCTTCGTTTTAGCGTATGGGTCGAGCTCTTCCAGCGCCTGCATCCCCCTCAATCCCCAGCCCTAATTTTTCCCTCGTGTCGACCCCATCGGGACGAAGACATGCCTTCGATCCCAGTATCCACGTGTCGACGCTGGAATCATCAAGTGGACCCCACGCCAGCCGGTCTCCTCTATTACAGCCAATGGGGTCCAGTCCAGATGCCTCGACCAATATCTCTGCGCCACGTGGATGGAGGGGATCCCGTCAGACGTCTCCTGCAGACAAAAGAAAATAATAATTATATTATTAAATAAATCATTAACAGATAATTAAATTAAGTTTAATTTAAATAATTAAATACTAATACTTAAAAACATTAATATTTTCATAAATACAAATCCAAAAATAACAAATTTATATACCATTAAATTTAGAAAAATATAAAGAATAATTTGGCAATGACAAATTTCTATTTTAATAAATATTTAGTATAATGATATTTAGGGTTATTAATTTAACTTAATTAAAAAAATCACAAACATTCAATTGGCTATAACTTTGCAACCACGAATCCAAATATACCCAATATGAGTCTTAAAATACTCACAAAACCCAAAGGATTATTTTAGTATGTTAGCTTTGCTGTTTGGATTAGTTTGAGCCTAATCACATTTAGGACATAATCCTAATTACCCTAATTAATCGTAGAAATTCAATTGACCATAACTTGGTCAATTGAGCTCCAAATTTAATGATCCAAATATTAATTTAGATCAGAAGAACTTAATTAACAGTAATATGTAAAAATATTTTAAATCCAACGGTTAGATTTGTTAATCACCCTTAATTACTTTAAATCTTGATTAGTGAATATTAGCAAAACTAGTAATCCAAATTGAGTAATTTAAGTTTTAGAGGACTCATAGAGTTATTAAAAACCTAGGTGTGAGGTTGAATTAATGTTTGAGTGATTAATTTTGCTAATCACTCACTAATCACCCTAAACTCTAATTAAGTCATAATTTAGTCAAATTAGATCAAAATTGAGCCTACCACATGTCATTATGATCAGTGTACTATTTTTAATCCATAGCCACTGATTTTGCTTAATTTGGACACTAATTGGCAAAGTTAGAATTTTTGACCTATAATTAAGGATCCCTTAATTAACCTTAAACCCTAAATCTTGTATTGGCCATAACTTGGCCAATACTCATCAGAATTCAATAATTTAAGATTCTATGGAAACCTTAGAGAATAAGCTTCAGTAAACTAATATAAAATTTAGGTATCATTAAGGTAAAATTACCAATATATCCTTATAGGTCAAATTTCTTAATTTGACCCTATAAGGCTTAATACTTAACCAAAATTAGTGAACTTACTGTCTAAACTCATATTAGATAGTAAGTAATCATTCCACTTTATTAAAATTTAGAATATAGCCTTAATTCACAAAGATGAGATTTAGACCTTTAAATAAGGGGCAAAACAGTCTTTTTGCCCAATATTAGGGTTTAATGAATTAAAGACCTGATTTCACTTCTAAATCATAATATATAGTAATTAAAATGATTTAAGCTTTGATTTAGATAATTCTAAGTCTTAAATTAGAAATTTGATGAAAACTCTAAGTTAAGTCTTGAGCAAAACTTAAGTAAATAGTGAGTGTTCTCCTTCTTTAATCATTCTTAGACCCATCCTTAGGTCTTATAATATTAGTTAGGATGTGTGTCTTGAGAGATACTCTTAGAAATAAAGAACCTTAATTCTTAAGATTAGGAATAGATCTTAAGTTAGAATTTATCTATTGAGTAAATTGGGTTACTCAATAGGTGAAACCTTGAGTTTTCTAGTTTATAGATTTTCTTAGTTTATTAAATGATTATTTGATCTTTAAACTCTAAAATTAGGAATAGAAAATCTATCCTAATGAATTGATTTATTATTAGGACTTGCCTTAACTTAATCTATGAAATTTGGATTCTAAACTTAGACCCTTAGATTATACCTTTAGATTAAGTGATTAGACCTCATCATATAGAGTCTAATTTTTAATCTTTTCATCTTGATTTGGCTAATCAAAATAGGGTTGGGATGAATTAAAATACAAAATTAGGATGATGATTTATTCATTTTAACCAAATAGCCATCTTTTGATTAAGTTATAATTAGGATTTGGCCAGTCCTAATTATCTTCAACTAGTAGGATTCGTGATTCTAAGTTACAGAATATGTAAGAATTAATGATTCTGAAACTTATGTAACTTAGAGTAGATAGAACGAATAAAGTAGATAACAATGGATATCACCTATATTTTAGATAGAGTTTCTTGCACTTTGATTTGGATGCTTCTCATTCCTTGAGTTTGATCCTTATACCTTGAACATGTATTATGTACTTAAGATATTTGATAAATATCTTATGTTAATTTGGAATATTTATAAGCAGCATTGTGTTTTCGTTTCATAAGTGGTTTGTAAGGTGTAGCTTGATTAGTATACCTCTTCGATCAACTCGTTCGGGGTCGGTAACCTTTCGAGGGTTTAATGTCCGACAGTCTATTGGGCATGCCTAGTCCGAGTGATAGGATGGATAGACTATCGCCCTACTGACTATAGAGTCAGGATTCTGTTATGGATATGCTAATTCAAGTACACTTACATTCAGTTCTGTCTTAGCTCATCAGGCTAAGAGTTTTCAGTGATGTTCAGTTCAGAGTTTCTTAGCTCATCAAGCTAAGATTTGTTGTATATGTGTTCAGTTTGGTGACTTAGATAGTCAATGTAGTTTCAGTTTACAGTTACTATTTTACTAGCGTATTCTGCATCTCAGCACTGTTTTACTTACAGTTTTCTTGCACTATATAGGATGCTAGTTTTACTTATTATTTTCATATGCTCACATAGTATGTTAGTGTTTTCAGTTGTTCACTGTTTAAATTATGTATGTCACCTAGCATATTCTGTTTGATCATAAGCATATTTAGGTTGTACTTTTCTTACAGTTTTACTTTTCTTTTACTTACCTGTCTTTGTTGCAGTTGCTTGGAGGAGGTATGTATTACTTCCTAGTTATTTTAGTTATAAACAGTTTGTTTATAACTTTATACTGTTCTTTTGTACGCTTTTCTACACCTATTTTGCTCAATTCTGTTTTTATGGTGATATCTATTTAACTTAATAAAATTGTTTGCCCTAAAATGTACTTAGACATATTGTCTAACCAATTTTTTTTTTGTTGGCTGGGGCCCTACCATTATAAAACTGATAATGGTAGGTTTTGAGTTTGTTGGAGCAGTAGATCCAGTGGAGAGCTTACCATTGGAGGAGGAGCCCGTTCCTGAAGATTTGTAGCTTTAATTTTTCTTTCTTTCAATGAGATTGAGAGTTCCTTTCAGTTCTTTTAAACTTATTAAATATTGTAATAATACAGGTTTATATTTCTCTTTCAGTACTTTACTTATTCTGTATTGTTATATTTATACTGTATTGGATGGATGATATGTTTTATGCTTCCGCACTCTGAGTTCATGTATGATCATTTAGTGATAGTATTTTTGTATGAATAGCAAAGTCCTTATTTAAATTGGATTAGAATGTGTGTCTAATCCAATCTTAAGCGGGAACCTTGTCATTTGGTGATCCCTCCACTGTAATCATGTTAACTTAAGAGTTAACAGGACCACGGCGGGGCAGGGCCGCCACAGTTGGTATCAGAGAATTCCATAAGGTGTCAGATTGGAATTTGCATTCCTTTCTACCTAATGGACTGTTCTTCTGCCACTTGATTACTAAATGAATACTTGAATTGACATCCATCACATTATGAGTATAACTCAGAATAAGTTAAGTTATTAAATAACTATAAAAGATGATAAATATCAAATTATGTATATATATATATATGCTCAACAAATCTAAGTAGAATGTTATAATTGTAGGAATAAAAGATCATCTAGGAATGGCATTCATGACTTACTCAAAGGAGTTCGAGACTATTTGGAAATATGAACATAAATTAGGTAAAAAGCAAGGAAGAACGATTAAAGGAGTATCAGAACAAGGATCACAAGTAATAAATAAATTACTGAAAGAAGGTGTCTATAGAGGCCTTGATTTTCCAGTACTAGCAAAGGAGTGGCTTGCGAGAGTTGACCATATATTTGGTGTTATGGAGTGGCCTAGTCACATCAGACTAGAAGTGGTGCTATGTCTTCTGCGTATGTAAGCAAAAGAATGGTGGATTATGTCATACGGAGAATTGTTTCGTAAAGCACAAGAGGAGCATCGTGAAGTAACTTATGAAGACTTTCATAGAGCATTTTTCACTAAGTATATAGGGTGGGAATAATATGTAATTCATGATGTAATAAGTATGATATATGTCACTATTATAATAAAAGTTTAATGATGAATAAATAAGGAATTTAATTTTTGTCATATGATTCATATTGAGTAAGCTAAGTATACATGTTTTGATTTCAGGAAAATGAATCCTGCTACTTCTCCAAATAATACTCCACTCAACCCTCAACCGTCTGTGAGCAACGCTCCAAACAATACCGTAGCCGCTTCTAATACTATTGATGAAATAACCTCTCTAAGAAATATGGTTACTGCAATGCTAGAGAATCAAAATCAGCAGGCCCTAGCTATTCAAAAGTTAGTATCTGTAATACCCGCCACTAATGCCAGCACTTCTTCAGCATCTCCTGCTCCACAAGTTCCCAATACCTATCGGCAATCTGCAGATGGGATACTTCACAGTTTCCTAAGGTTAAGACCGCCTACCTTTGAAGGATCTAAATCCCCGATGGATACTTTAGCATGGCTGAAATCTATAGAGAAAAATATCACTAGTCTTGGTTGTTCAAGAAACCAATCTGTAAGACTAGCTACTCATCTTCTGCAAGGAGAGGCAGAACATTGGTGGGAATAAGAAAGGAACACATGTTTTGAGGAATTCGAATTAGATGAAATAGAATGGAGATGATTTGTCCAAGCATTTAAGGAATCATTTATTCCACCATCCACTAAGAACATTATTGGTGAATCATTATTGAAATTAACACAAGGAAATCGAACTGTAGCTGAATATACCTCAGAATTTAGAAAGCTCATACGATTTTCACCTCACTTGGTTCCTACTGAAGCAGATAGATGTTTCAGATTTGAGAATGGACTTCGAGAATCCATTAAAGATCATGTAATTCCTTTACAACACACCCAGTTCAAGAAATTGGTGGAAATAGCACGAGTTGTAGAGCATCATCAATCAGTCAAGGACATGAAGAGAAAGGCCTTCAACATGAACAAATACCCTCAGAACTTTAAGCAACAAAGAACAAACCAAGGAAGGGTATATCAGATGGAGACTACTGAAACATCAAGCCAAACTGCCGCCTGTAATAGGCCACATCCTTATGGAAAATGTTATCATTTTGGCAGAGTATGTTTTACTTGTGGAAGACAAGGTCATGCGTATAGGGACTGTCGATCAAATAAAACAATTGATGGAGTAACTATTGATCAGAATCGTACAAATAAAGTATTCCGTGCCACTCCCATCAATTTCAAAGAACCTCAGAGGACTCTTATGCCACCTCCTGCTCAAGCACGAACCCTTGCAAAGGTTCAATACGCTGTAAAGCCTTCAATCCCAAATCAATCAACAGCTCAAACATCTGACAGCAGACCTACTGGAAAGGCAAGAGTATACAATCTCACTCTAGTAGAAGCAGCAGAAGACAACAATGTAGTCTCAGGTACAAATCACAAATTTTGCTTTTCTTACTGAATTAGAGCTTTCTAAAATTTGTATTTTTATTAGGTACCCTATACTTTAAAGATGAGCCCTGCAGCATATTATTTGATACTGGGGCTAGTCATTCATTTATCTCTGAAAGTTTTGTTAAGAGAATAGGATTACCCTGTTACAAACTTGCGAAGATCTTAAGTGTTGGACTTCCTTCTAGAGCCCAACTTAGTGCGAACAAATTCTGTGACATTCAAATACCAATCAATAACCATACCTTCCAAGCCAAGTTAATTATTCTACCTATAGTAAATTTCGATCATACTAGGCATGAATTGGCTTAGTATGCATAACGCTTCTATTAACTGTCAAAGGAAGAAGGTTATCATGCAAACTCTGGGAGCTTCAACAATGTTTATTGGGAAGTTTAGCACTAGTAGCTCCTTAATCAACACAATTCAAGCAGAGAAAATGGTGTGCAAAGGTTATAGTTGTATTTTAATGGTAATGATGGGTAGTAACAAAGAAGTAACCCCAATCTCTAAAATAAAAGTTGTTAGAGATTTTGAAGATGTTTTTCCTGAAGATCTGCCTAGTTTACCTCTAACTAGAGAAGTAGAATTTGAAATAAATGTAGTTCCAGGGACATAACCTCTATCAAAAGCACCATATAGGATGGCCCTGAAAGAACTGCAAGAGTTAAATGAGCAATTACAAGAACTGCTAAATAAGGGGTTTATTAAACCAAGTATGTCCCCGTGGGGAGCTCCGGTATTATTTGTAAAGAAGAAAGATGGGTCTATGAGAATGTGCATAGACTACATTGAGCTGAATAAAGTCACTATTAAAAATAGATACCCACTTCATCGTATCGATGATCTGTTCGATCAACTTGCCGGTGCTGTAGTGTTCTCTAAAATTGATTTAAGGTCAGGGTATCATCAAGTGAAGGTAAAGGACTCAGATGTAGAGAAGACAGCGTTCAGAATGCGATATGGGCATTTCGAGTTTCTTGTAATGTCATTTGGTCTCACTAATGCCCCATCTCTGTTCATGGATTTAATGCAGAGAGTTCTGAAACCTTATCTAGATAAATTTGTTATAGTATTTATTGATGATATCTTAATTTATTCCAAGATAGTAAAGGATCACGAAGAGCACTTGAGATTGGTTTTGGAAAAGCTTAGAGAGCATGAGTTATATGCTAAATACTCTAAGTGTGAATTTTGGCTGGATTATGTATCATTTCTTAGACATATGGTTGATTCTCATGGAATCCAAGTAGACCAGAGTAAGATTAGTGCTATTCTGGATTGGGTTCAGCCCAAGACAGTTACTGAAATTCGTAGTTTTCTAGGTCTAGCCGAATACTACAGAAGGTTCGTTAAAGGCTTCTCCTAGCTTGCCGCACCTCTTACAAAATTAACTCAGAAGGCAGTTCCATTTGTTTGGTCAGAAGAATGTGAAACTGCATTTCAGTCTATAAAGGACGCATTAACTTCTGCTCCAGTTTTAGTTCTTCCAAAAGAATGAGTGAATTATCAGGTGTATACAGATGCATCTGGAATTGGGTTAGGATGCGTATTAATGCAAGAAGGCAAAGTTATAGCATACGCATCTCGCCAGCTTAAAACCCATGAAAGGAATTATGCTGTACATGATTTAGAATTGGCAGCATTAGTTTTTGCATTAAAAATCTGGCACCATTATTTATACGGAGTTCAAGGCTCTATATTCACAGATCACCAAAGTCTGAAATACATCTTTACCCAGAGAGAATTAAACTGTAAGCAAAGAAGATGGCTGGAATTAATTAGTGATTATGACTTAGATATCCAGTACCATCCAGGAAAAGCTAATGTGGTAGCTGATGCGTTAAGCCGTCACACTGTTCTTAACAGCTTAATTTTAGAAAGTCCGTTGGCGGATGAGTTTCATAAAATAGAAATTTCTCTTGCTAAGGGAAATTCAGTCAGTACCTTGATATCCATGAATAATATAGAACCCACATTCCATAGAGATGTTTCAATCTCTCAAAGTAAGGATGATGAATATTTAAACCTTAAAGTGGCAATCAAAAGTGGTCGTCGACCAAAATTGCAGTTTAAGAAAGGTGCTATCTACATGGATAATCATCTCTAGATTCCTAAATCCATGCAGAAAGAGATCTTGATTGAAAGTCACAATTCATGATATCAAATTCATCCAAGAAATTCTAAGATGAATCAAGACCTAAAATAATCATTCTGGTGGCCAGGGATGAAGAAAAATATTGCAAAATTTGTTGCAAAATGCCATGCTTGTTGCTTAATAAAAGCAGAGCATCAAAAGCCTGGTGGTTTATTGCACCCACTAGAAATCCCAGAATGGAAATGGACTGATGTATCCATGGATTTTGTCATGGGTTTGTCCCGTGCTAGATCTGGAGCTGATTCAATATGGGTTATAGTAGATCGCCTTATAAAATCTGCTCATTTCATTCCAATTTGTCAAACTGACTCAGTGGAGAAATTGGCTAAACTATATATTAAGGAAATAGTTAGATTGCACGGAATTCCTAAAACAATTGTATCCGATAGAGACAGTCGTTTTACTTCTAAATTTTGGCAGGCTGTCCATCAAGATTTAGGCACAACTTTGGCCATGAGTACAGCATTCCATCCACAAACAGATGGCCAAACAGAGCGAGTAAATTAAGTCTTAGAAGATCTTCTGCGTTTATGTATGTTGGATTTTTCAAGATCCTGGGAAGAGCATATTCTTTTAGTGGAATTTGCATACAACAATAGTTTTCAGTCAAGTATTAAGATGACACCATATGAAGCATTATATGGGAGAAAATGTTCATCCCCACTAGCATGGTCTCAGACAGGAGATACCCAATTATATGGATTTGAGCTAGTAGAAGAAACAAATAAGAAAGTCAAACTCATTCAGCAAAGAATCAGAACAGCTCAAGATAGGCAGAGTAAATATCATAATAATCGTCATCGTCCTCTAGAATTCAACGAAGGAGATTTTGTATACTTAAAAGTGAGCCCGATGAAAGGAATCTATCGTTTTGGAGTTTCTGGAAAGCTCAGTCCAAGGTATATTGGACCTTTTAAATTTTGCAAAAAATTGGTTCAGCAGCTTATAAATTAGAGCTACCAGAAGGTTTTGCTGCTGTTCATAATGTATTTCACATTTTATCACTAAGGAAGTGTCTTTGAGATCCTTCTCATCTTATTAACCATCCTGCAATTGAAATTCAATCTGATCTTTCCTACACTGAAGAACCAATTAAAATCTTAGATCGTGATCTAAAAAAATTAAGGAATCGATCTATTCCAATGATAAAGATTCAGTGGAAGAACCGGTCTTGTAATGAAGCCACCTGGGAGAAAGAGGTGAATATGCGTCAAAAGTACCCAAACCTTTTTAATCAAGGTGATTCTTTAATTATATCTTATTTCAATTCGTTTCTTTATATCTGCTTAAATTCTTTTTCTCACTTGAGTGATATCGAGGATGACATCATTCTTAAGTGGGGGAGTTTGTAACAACCCAGGTTATTACTTTGCTCAATTAAGACTAATTTAAGTCTTAATTAAGGTTCTAAGTCACTAATTAAGTAATTTAGAACTCGCCTCAGAAACCTAGGTCAAACCAGAAGTCAACAAAGTCAAATCTGGAATTTTTTGGAAAATCCCAAACCCTAGAAATTGACTTTTTATCTAGACCTCAAATTGAAAATCTGACTTTTCCATTGCGTTCAGAACACCCAAATTAGCTAGGGGTGAAATTTTGGAAGTATTTGGAAGTCGTTGGATTTTCGTCGAATATTTTAATAATATTTAAATACCCCAAATAATCAAATAAATAAATACTCGTTGAAACGAAAATTCAAGTGCGCCATTGCGTTCCTCACCCCTCAATTAGCTAGGGGTGATTTATTGGAAATTTTTAAAATATGTTTGGTTATTATATTTTAATTAATGAATTAAGTAAATTAATTTGAATTAATATTTCAATTAATTAACATTTGGACTTAACGGCGTCATTGCATTACCTTGCACCGTATCCCCTGAGCCGTGAAGATCAAACAACTCTTTCGAGTCGTCCGATCATTTGATCAGACGGTGGTCATCCGTCTTCTCCATTGACACTGCGCGTGTCGCAGGAGCAGGCGCGTGGCGCATGTCCCGGCTCGTGACGCTTCTCCGCTTGCCAGTTGCCTCCCACCGCTCGATCCTAAGGTGGGAAGCTCCCTTAAGAGCCTCTGACCCTTCCTCTATCACAATTTGGGGCACCTTTTTGAATACCTAAGGTGATCTGAGGTCTCGCCGATCGGGCATTAATCCTTCTTTACCAATCACTTAAGGTACTCTACAACCCATTCTTCTTCGCATACTCAATCTGCTCATTTCTGACTACGATCTTATTATAAAATCAAGGTTATGTTATGCATTTTTTTCCGATTTGGTTGTTCGCAACTTCACCTAGTTTTTGCCTAATCAATCCATATATATTCGATATTTCAGAATCAATCACTTCAATCCCTACCCGTATATTGCATGTTGTAATGAATATAGATTTAAATTGAAAATAGAAATGATAATTATCGATACACCAATTTTGTATCACAGAATGCAAGATTTCCAGTTACTCGCCTCCGTTCCGGCACACCTAGGGCAGCGATTTACTCTCAGTCTAGCTTACCTCCGTTCTTGATCCGTATGTTCATAGATAGAGTTTTGAATCCTCTTCATTTTAGCGTATGGGTCGAGCTCTTCCAGTGCCTGCATCCCCCTCAATCCCCAGCCCTAATTTTTCCCTCGTGTCGACCCTGTCAGGACGAAGGCATGCCTTCGATCCCAGTATCCACGTGTCGACGCTGGAATCATCAAGTGGACCCCACGCTAGCCGGTCTCCTCTATTACAGTCAGTGGGGCCCAGTTCAGATGCCTCGACCAATATCTCTGCGCCACATGGATGGAGGGGATCCCGTCAGACGTCTCCTGCAGACAAAAGAAAATAATAATTATATTATTAAAAAATCATTAACAGATAATTAAATTAAGTCTAATTTAAATAATTAAGTACTAATACTTAAAAACATTAATATTTTCATAAATACAAATCCAAAAATAACAAATTTATATACCATTAAATTTAGAAAAATATAAAGAATAATTTGGCAGTGACAAATTTCTATTTTAATAAATATTTAGTATAATGATATTTAGGGTTATTAATTTAACTTAATTAAAAAAAATCACAAACATTCAATTGGCTATAACTTTGCAATCACGAATCCAAATATACCCAATATGGGTCCTAAAATACTCACAAAACCCTAAGGATCATTTTAGTAGGGTTAGCTTTGCTGTTTGGATTAGTTTGAGCCTAATCACATTTATGACCTAATCCTAATTACCCTAATTAATTCTAGAACTTCAATTAACCATAACTTGGTAAATTGAGCTCCAAATTTAATGATCCAAATATTAATTTAGATTAGAAGAACTTAATTAACAGTAGTATGTAAAAATATTTTAAATCCAACGATTAGATTTGTTAATCACCCTTAATTACTTTAAATCTTAATTAGTGAATATTAGCAAAACTAGTAATCCAAATTGAGTAATTTAAGTTTTAGAGGACTCATAGAGTCATTTAAAACCTAGCTGTGAGGTTGAATTAATGTTTGAGTGATTAATTTTGCTAATCACTCACTAATCACCCTAAACCCTAATTAAGTCATAACTTAATCAAATTAGATCCAAATTGAGCCTACCACATGTCATTATGATCAGTGTACTATTTGTAATCCATAGCCACTAATTTTACTTAATTTGGACACTAATTGGCAAAGTTAGAATTTTTGACCTATAATTAAGGATCCCTTAATTAAGCTTAAACCCTAAATCTTGTATTGGCCATAACTTGGCCAATACTCATCAGAATTCAATAATTTAAGGTTTTATGGAAACCTTAGAGAATAACCTTCAGTAAACTAATATAAAATTTAAGTATCATTAAGGTAAAATTACCAATATATCCTTATAGGTCAAATTCCTTAATTTGACCCTATAAGGCTTAATACTTAACCAAAATTAGTGAACTTACTGTCTAAACTCATATTAGATAGTAAGTAATCATTCCACTTTATTAAAATTTAGAATATAGCCCTAATTCACAAAGATGAGATTTAGACCTTTAAATAAGGGGTAAAACAGTCTTTTTGCCTAATATTAGGGTTTAATAAATTAAAGACCTGATTTCACTTCTAAATCATAATATATAGTAATTAAAATGATTTAAGCCTTGATTTAGATACTTCTAAGTCTCAAATTAGAAATTTGATGAAAACCCTAAGTTAAGTCTTGAGCAAAACTTAAGTAAATAGTGAGTGTTCTCCTTCTTTAATCATTCTTAGACCCATCCTTAGGTCTTATAATATTAGTTAGGATGTGTGTCTTGAGAGATACTCTTAGAAATTAAGAACCTTAATTCTTAAGATTAGGAATAGATCTTAAGTTAGAATTTATCTATTGAGTAAATTGGGTTACTCAATAGGTGAAATCTTGAGTTTTCTAGTTTATAGATTTTCTTAGTTTATTAAATGATTATTTGATCTTTAAACTCTAGAATTAGGAATAGAAAATCTATCCTAATGAATTGATTTATCATTAGGACTTGCCTTAACTTAATCTATGAAATTTGGGTTCTAAACTTAGACCCTTAGATTATACCTTTAGATTAAGTGATTAGACCTCATCATCTGGAGTCTAACTCTTAATCTTTTCATTTTGATTTGGCTAATCAAGATAGGGTTGGGATGAATTAAAATACAAAATTAGGATGATGATTTATTCATTTTAACCAAATAGCCATCTTTTGATTAAGTTATAATTAGAATTTGGCCAGTCCTAATTATCTTCAACTAGTAGGATTCGTGATTCTAAGTTATAGAATGTGTAAGAATTGATGATTCTGAAACTTATGTAACTTAGAGTAGATAGAATGAATAAAGTAGATAACAACGGATATCACCTGTGTTTTAGATAGAGTTTCTTGCACTTTGATTTGGATGCTTCGCATTCCTAGAGTTTGATCCTTATACCTTGAACATGTATTATGTACTTAAGATATTTGATAAATATCTTATGTTAATTTGGAATATTTATAAGCAGTATTGTGTTTTCATTTCATAAGTGGTTTGTAAGGTGTATCTTGATTAGTATACATCTTCGATCAACTCGTTCGGGGTCGGCAACCTTTCGAGGGTTTAATGTCCGACAGTCTATTGGCCATGTCTAGTCCGAGTGATAGGATGGATAGACTCTCGCCCTACTGACTATATAGTCAGGATTCTGTTATGGATATGCTAATTCAAGTACACTTACATTCAGTTCTGTCTTAGCTCATCAGGCTAAGAATTTTTAGTGATGTTCAGTTCAGAATTCTTAGCTCATCAGGCTAAGATTTGCTGTATATGTGTTCAGTTTGGGTGACTTAGATAGTCACTGCAGTTTCAGTTTACAGTTACTGTTTTACTAGCATATTCTGCATCTCAGCACTGTTTTACTTACAGTTTTCCTACACTATATAGGATGCTAGTTTTACTTACTATTTTCATATGCTCACATAGTATGTTAGTATTTTCAATTTTTTACTGTTTAAATTATATATGTCACCTAGCATATTCTGTTTGATCATAAGCATGTTTAGGTTGTACTTTTCTTACAGTTTTACTTTTCTTTTACTTACCTGTCTTTGTTGCAATTGCTTGGAGGAGGTATGTATTACTTCCTAGTTGTTTTAGCTATAAACAATTTATTTATAACTTTATACTGTTCTTTTATACGCTTTTCTGCACCTATTTTTCTCAGTTCTGTTTTTATGGTGATATCTATTTAACTTAATAAATTTGTTTGCCCTAAAATATACTTAGATATATTGTCTAACCAGTTTTTCTTTTGTTGGTTGGGGCCCTACCATTATGAAACTGATAATGGTAGGTTTTGAGTTTGTTGGAGCAGTAGATCCAGTGGAGAGCTTACCATTGGAGGAGGAGCCCGTTCCTGAAGATTTGTAGCTTTAATTTTCTTTCTTTCAGTGAGATTGAGAGTTCCTTTCAGTTCTTTTAAACTTATTAAATGTTATAATAATACAGGTTTATATTTCTCTTTCAGTACTTTACTTATTCTGTATTATTATATTTATACTATATTGGATGGATGATATGTTTTATGCTTCCGCACTCTGAGTTCATGTATGATCATTTAGTGATAGTATTTTTGTATGAATAGCAAAGTCCTTATTTAAATTGGATTAGAATGTGTGTCTAATCCAATCTTAAGCGGGGACCTTGTCATTTGGTGACCCCTCCACTGTAATCATGTTAACTTAAGAGTTAACAGGACCACGGCGGGGCAGGGCCGCCACATCAGCCATCCCTCTTCATTTTGCTGTCAAGTTAAAGCTGTTAAGTTCTCTCCATTCCCCTCCATTGTTATGTCTTGGGCTGAAGAAGAAGAAGAAGAAGCTCATCCACCAAGCTTTCCAAGTCTTCTTCCTCCATTTCTTATAAGGCTAAGTACCTATTTGCTCCTCTTCATTGTCTATTTCATATTGTTATCATGCTGATTTATATTTTTAGAAGTCCATGATTGTATTTGGAAGCCATTGAGGCTCATTAAAGCATCATATTACTTTGAAAATTGCATGCTCTGTTTTTCATCTATTTTGTATACCTGAGCCTTCTACTCCATCGTTCGTATAGTTAAAATAATTTATTTGTGCCAATTTTGGTATTGATGGAAATGTATCAGAAAGACCTTTCCATTCATGTATAGCACCGCTCATAAAATACTCTGGATTGAGAGTATTTAAGCTTGAAATGTGACAATTCATGGTTTTCGCACAAGCGAAATCACCGTCGGGTGTTACAGCGCGCCCGCAGCTCAAATAGTTTTCGCTGCAGTGCGTCGCAACGAGTTGCAGCATTATTTCAGGAAAAATCATATGAAATCAATAAATAAGGTAATTGAACAGTAACCCGCAAGTTAGACCGCCACAGCGCGCCGCAGCGGGCTGCAACGTCATTTCGGGGAAAACTATAGGAAATCTGCTGCAGCGCACCGCAGTGCCTTCTAGTGTGCCACAGCGCGCCGTAGTGCCTGGCTTTCGGCTATAAGGTGCTACGGTGCGCTGTAGCGTCCAAAATTGCCCAAAACTGTCCGGAATTATCTAGAATGCTCGAAACTTCACATTTTTTGTATTTTAAGGTCCATATGACCCTACTGGAGCTGAACTATATCAAATTTGAACCTAATTTATGTAAAATTAAGCACTATATAAAATTTTGTGTGAAAATCAAATTTGAAAGTTTGTCATTTATAGCATGCGCTAAAATCTCTTATGTGTCTTAAATATTTTGTGCCAAATATAAAAGAATAGAATATTTGAATACTTATATTGACTAAGTATATCTTAATAATCAAATTGCATGAAACTTAAGTTATTTAAATTTGTAATTAAGTGCTAATCTCTTTAGTTTGAGTTAGGATTTAGTTAAGTCTTAATTACCTCCTATTTTATGTCATTTACATTCCTATGCTTTCATGATATTAGGATATATGTTAGAGAATCTTAACATTTAATTAGACACCTTGATGTGCTTAAATTGACATTAAACAAGATTGAACATGAGAATCTTAAGGCCATGATTAAGCAGATGATACTTAATCTAAATCCCAAAATTATCATCAATAATACACCAATAACATATTTATTTGTCGTTGATCTATAAATCAACTATTAGTCTTAATTTTGGTAAGGCTAGGGGTTTAAGCCCTAACTTGTCTTGATTAATATTTAAATCTTAATCACCTTAATCAAGTAACTTTGATTGAAATATAATTCAACTTGCATGATTCCAATAATGCATATGATTTAACATTGATCTTAATTCATTAAACTATAACTGCTAAAATATTTAAAGAACTTGTGTGATTAAATATATGAACTTAAGCTTTAGAGCTTTAATTTTCTCTTATATAAGACTCTAAGCATAAAGCTAATTATAAAACTAAGTTGAATTATCACAAAATTAAATCTTAATAATACTCTTGATTATATCTCATAATTATAGTATAGGGTGTAATTAGATGGGTCTAACTATCTGATCTAATTTGATCAATTCAAGTTTAATAAGTAAACTTGCAAATTTTATCATATATGTTAGATGAAGTCTTAATAAATTATTAATACACTGAGGTATGAAGGACTTATTGTGATATCTTAATGTATGAACTTAAATGATCCTTCTTAACTCTAGAAGCTTGATCTTAGATTCTTATAGTAGAATCACCTAAGTATTTAGAATGAGATTTCTCCAATATGGTAATAACCTATATAGGGTGATCATTTGGATCACATCCTTGGAACCTTGAATATGATTCACCTATTGTAGTCTTAATCTTATAGCCTTGATAATCCTTTATTGATTAAATAACATTGATTGAACCCAAGTTATTAGTTAAATTTAGTTGTGTGTACCCATAATGCTGGGTCACTTAGCAGTATTTAGTATTTGGTTGATTCATTTTAATAAGAACTATATTTGTGTTATATCCTTCGGGCCCTAATCGGATATAATCCCACTTAGAATTAAATCATCCAACCCTAAGAGTGTTATAATTAGTGACTTAAATCCTTAGTTTAAGTATAAACTGCGACCAAGTTCTGCCTCCTATCATCGTGCACGTGGATAAGTGCAGTTAAGACAAATTAAGTTTCTCAAGCCATTATTCTTATAACACTAGTAGTATGTTGTGATTAGGGAAATGAAATCCTTAGTTTGAGATATAAATTGCGATCGGGTTCTGCCTCCCATCATCATGTGCGTTTGATAAGTGCAGTTTAAGACAAACTAAGTATCTCATGTCACCCTTCTTAGAACACTCAGTATACTTATAGTTAGGGTATTTAACAGCTCAATTTGAGATATAAACTGTGACCGAGTTCTGCCTCCTATCGTTGTGCGCATCGATAAGTGCAATTTAAGACAAATTAAGTATCTCATGTCACCCTTCTTATAACACTCAGTATACTTGTAGTTATGGTATTTAACAGCTCAGTTTGAGATATAAATTACGACCGAGTTTTTCCTCCTATCATCGTGCGCATCGATAAGTGCAGTTTTAAAATAAAACTAAGCATTAAATTCACCTTTCTTTGAAACATACAACAATATGTATATAATCTTTCAAACTAATAATTTTAAGTAAAATCATAAGCCAAAGCTAGTATTAAAATTAGGAACTATTAGTCAGAATCCATTTGGATGGATTATGCGTAATGGAGACACTTGATTCATTATTTGATTTTAAATCATTTTCTAGATTTTAAATTTTAAGTCATGTTGTGTAAAGACATGAGTATAAGCATAAGCATGATGTATAAATATCAGTGATGATTTATGAGCTACAGAATATTGCATATATTAATAGGGGAAACTCAGGATGTTCAAACATCATAGTAAATTATATTTTCACAGTAGAATATATATAAATATTAGACCGTATAGCTCATAGTAGTTCAGTGATGGTTCAGTTGCATATTAGCGGCATACAGTATTGTGGCATATTCAAATGCATAATTTTAGTGCCATGCAATATAGTTTTACATGATATTTACTCATTTTCAATTCCATTATTATTTTTATTTACTTTTCAGTATTCAATTTTCAGTATAGTTGTATTTTACTTTACTTCAGTTTTGAACGATCTTATACTGTTTTATATTTTCAATTACCTTTATAATATTTTTGCAGTTTTTATTTACATTATGTAAATGTTAAGTAAATAATTAGAACTATTTTAGATTAGTTTCGATGTGTGTCAAAATTATTGTCTAACCGTGGTACATTAGGATTCAACAATTTGTTAGATTAATAGCAGTTAGTGGAGCCAGACCAGGTAGGTACTCAGGAGATCCAGGAGAAGTTCGCTGAGCACTAGTGGACTCTCCTCCACTTTTACTATTTTGTTTCGTTACTATTTCAGTTCAGCACTTATACTTATTTTTTGTATTTCAGGTAAACAGTTTATAATAATTCTAGATTTTTTTTATTTTTTTTTCTGAGATAAATATTTTATTTAGCTTCTGTGATGAATATTTCTGGATATTTGCTTTAGCTCCGCACTCTGTTTATATACTACTTATACTTAGTATTGCGATATGATTAGTATATTGGAAATGCTGATATCTTATACATATATTGAATTCCTCATGTGTGTTTTATATCTAGTGTATGTATTGGTCTATACTTATGATATGATACTACTCTTATCTTAAGTATTAGCTCTCAATCCTCATTGAAGTTGAGTCAGCATCCCTTCTAACAGGTTTTGTTTGAACTATTTAGGGAGATGGGATATTCTTCTCGAGTGGCGCACCGGACTGCCGCCAAATTAATTATGTTACCTCTTTTTACGCACGGCGATGGGGTGGGGCACTACACTTTTTATGTAACGTCATTCCACCACCAACTGTTTTAGGGGTACTTACACTTTAAACACCTCTGTTGTGCGGCTGCGATGGGATGAGGCACTACAATTAATGAGATTATTGTATGGTTAATCAGATCTGATAGCCTGGTGGTTAGGCTAAGACTTATTGATATCTTAGTATCAGGAATGGCTACTCAGATTCAGGTTAAATAGAAAATAAAAAGGAATATTTTTTAATTATTTCTGCATTTAATTGCATACAACATTCGATTCATACTCAGTGATTCAGTCAGAAGATTCAGGCATATTTAGGATAGCATATCATGCATAAGTATGCCATGGTTAGGTGCCAAGTTGGCATAATTCTATTGAATTTGGGAGCGTTGGGCTCATGTTTTTGGGTGTATTGTGCACAAATCAGATCTGCATGATACATATACATGCATATATTTTAGGAGCATTTGGCTCATTTGTTTTCAGGAGCATTGGGCTAATTTGTTTACTGGAGTGTTGGACTCATTTCTTTTCGAGAGCGTTGGGCTTATATGTTTAGGTGCATTGGACACATGTATATGAATGTGTATGTATGTGTATATGTATATGAGTATTCTGGGAGCACTGGGCTCTATGTGTTGTGAGTGGTTTGACATCTTGGTTTTGCATATATACTATGAAGTACATTTCAGTTTGGTTTAGTTCATCTCAGTTCGGTTCAATTGTATATTCAGTTCAAATTGTATATGTTTAGTTGTTACATTATGGTATTAGTTCAGATACTTATGTTCAGTGCTTTTAAGTACTTACGATAGTTATTTTCTGCTTTAACTAACATTATTGTTTATTTATTGCTTAAAGTTAAATATCAATGTAACTTAACTAAATGCATTTTAGTGAGTCAAAATATACTTAGACTTATTGTCTAAGTAATATTTTCTCTTTTTGGATGTGGCCTTGGATTGCGAAGCCGACAATGTCAGATTTATGTTGCTTTGAAGAACCCTTGTTCGTGGAGCTGCAGGAGACTAAAGAGGGCATGAAGCGCGGTGTTGCTGAGTAGCCATGGCGATTTTCATCATTGAGTGTTCTTATGTTTTAGTAAGATGAAAGTTATTTTTTGCAATTTAAATATTTGTAATAAGTAATCATATCTGAATATATTTTATGTCTTCTGTTCTGAGGTGTATGTCTCTTACTTACTGCTTCTGAATGAATGAATGAATGAATACTGTTTCAGGTTCCGCACTCTGTTCTCTGGTTATAATATACTACATATATAGTTATGATCATCAGTCTAGCAGACTTGTATTATTAATCAGGTTAATGAAATAATTAACTTTGTTAATAATAGAGTTCGTTAATTATAATCACATACTATGATTAATGGTTTAGGTTAATTGTTGGTGCTCAATCCGGAGTATTAAGTAGGAGGAAACCCTTATTATTCAGTTAATGAACCGTTCTGCCGCTAATGATATAGTGTTGCACATAGTGACGAGATGGGGCATTACACAACCCCCCATTCTCTCTCTTTCTTCTCTGACCACCACCGGTCCTCTCTCATCGACCGCCAGATAGCCGCACAACAAGAAATGGGGGGAAGAAGCAGAAAGAGAGGAGGGGGGGCGACGAGGCGAGGGGCGGCGGGGAGGAACAAAAGAAAGAAGAAGAAGAAGAAGAACAAGAAGAAGAAGGAGGATGATCAATAGAGGATATTAGGAGGGGCAGTCTACAAAGGAGAGCTAGCAGGGGAAGCGATCATGATTTTCTCATATATTATTATTATATTTTTATTTTAAATAAAATGAAAATTTTTGTTCTTTTCATTTAATTGATTCATTCACCATTTTTGCATCATATTAAACTTTGATCCACTTTAATATTCACATAAGATTTTATGCTCAAAATTTGAAATAAAATAATAAAAAATTAGTATCATAGGTTTATTTAGGTAGATCTTAATCCTGTACAGACAATATATTAGGTCATGACAATATTTGGAGCAATAAGGAGATTATATATAGCATTTGAGGGGAAATGTGTAGTTAGTCAGGAATGCACATCCTAGATAGTTAGATATATGTATCTAATTTCTAATTTATTCTATAACTTTGCCTAACAGAATAATATATATTTATTGGTTTTTTTTCAAAATGCGTACATTTCTTTTATACTCGCACACAATTATTAAAGTTTTGAAAATTCTGTAGGCATATTTTACTTTAATATTGTATAACATATTTATTATCTAAATTTTTAGAATTCTAATAAATACAAACACATATTCATATATATTTGTCAATAAATGTGCTCCTTTTAAAAGAAAATAATTTAAATAAAATATTTATTATGTTGGACAAAATTACAGAATATATAAGAAGCTAAATACGTCTATTTAACTGTCTATGATGTGAGTTTATAATTTAACTACACATCCCCTTAAATGCTATGTGTAATTTCTTTATTGCTATAAATATCAACATGTTCTGCATAACATATTGTTTGTACAAACTTGAGATTAATATGTATGAACAAATGATATTGATTTATATTTATTTTATTTCAATTTTTGAGTATAGATCTCACATGAATATAAAAATGGATTAAAGTTGAATGACGATGCAGAAAAGTGACGAATTAAGTAATTAAGTGAAAATTAGATTTCTTTTATTTATAATAATATAACAAAAATAACGATGATGATAATAATAATATAATAATAATAATAATAATAATAATAATAATAATAATAATAATAATAATAAATTACAGAAATTAAAATGACTTGGAAATAAATGATAAAAAGAAAATTGTAATAATAATAATAATAATAATAATAATAATAATAATAAATGATAAAAAGGAAATTACAATAATAATAATAATAATAGTACTAATAATACTAATATTTGATAAAATTGAAATGATTGAATTAAGTGATAGAAATAAAATGTATTAATAATAATAATCATAATAATAATAATAATAATAATTATTATTTATTATTATTGACAAATTGAATAAATAAATTAAAAATGACAAAAATGAACTTGGAATAATAATAATAGTAATAATAATAATAATAATAATAATAATAATAATTGATATAATTGAAATAACATAATTAAAATGATAATAATAATAATATCAGTAATTAATAATATTATCATTATTGACATTAATGTTATGATTAATTGTATTTATCACAACTTTAATTTATTTATTATTAATAGTAAAAAATAATAATAATAATAGATTTTATTAATATTATAAAATTCAAATTAAGAGAAAAGAAATAAAGAAAGAAAAAAATTCTTAAATGTCTCTCTTATTTGTATGTAAAGTAGGGATAAGTTGTGACCGTCAGTCGAAGAGGGTTGAAGGAAGTGGTTGAGAGGGATTGAAAGCTGCGGGTGCCAGCGGTTGGGAACAGGGGGAGGGGCTATGGGGAGTTGAGAAGGAATGTGGGGGTATTTATAGGAATAGAAGGGGAGGGGCGGCGGATGGGCAAGTCCGGTCGATGGGTCGTCATGGGGGTGCGCCAACCACCTCGTGGTTAGTAGGAGCAGGCGCCGTGAACTGCATGACCCATCGCTGTCCCTCGGCACACGGGCCCGGGACAGTGGGTGGAGGGAGGAGAGAGAAATGAGGAACTCTGGGGGACAAACATGTGGACTTTTCGTTAGATAAAGAGGCCAGGCCGTAGGGGACACCGACCACAACGGATACCTTCTTATCCTGCCCCAGCGGACCATGCTTGCACCGTTGCCGCGGAGCTACAAGATCGTTACACGTGGCATATTTACGCATCGCCCCGTCTAAACGGAAACATTTCCATTTCTGCTGTTCTCTCTCTCTCCTCTCTTCTCTGTGCGGCCAAAGAACCGAGCAGGGAAGGGAAAACCTAATTCTGGTGATGGGGAAATTGCTCTGCGACTCGACTGCCGTCACCGAAGCCCTGAAACCTCCTCCTCTACTGCTTCCATGGCCGGATCCTTGCCTTTCTACTGTGGGGACTTGGTTCTGAGTCCGTTCTTGGCGGTGGATGGGACGCTGTAAGAGGGCTAGAGGAAGCAACAGCGGCGGCAACTTGAGAGGATCCGCACTAGGGGGGTTTATTGGAAGAACCCTCAAGATGGTGCGTCCGAAACGGGTATGGCATTCGGGCTTGCCCACGGCGGTGACGTCGAGGCGGATGGAAACTGCCTCTTCACAGCTGTGAGGCGTGCAATGGGGGCCAAAGTGTGCGCCAGGGAGCTCAGGCTGAGGACCATCAGGCGATTCTTAGATGACCATGGATCTGTGGACGGGCGGGCTAGAGACGCTATTGACGCCTCTATCCGTCATCTCTATTCGCCGGATCTTCAGGGCTGGATGGGGAATCCATGTTGTTCAGGAGGTGAAGTTGCTCGCCAGGAAGTCGGATCGCCAATTGCTGGACTCCGCTGTTCAAGAACTTGTAGATCTAGGCTTACAAAGGTAGATTCATGCCGTATTTTCATTCCCTTCTTTGGTTTTAATGATTTGTATCTAGTTTTTTATTTGACCGGCGCTCCTGAGGACTTGTTTAAACTTGTATTTTATTACGTCTTAGGAAAGTTGATCTTTTATTGTAAAGTATAGATATAAACCTCAATCAATGATTGCGAAAAAAATCTCCAAAGTAATTGAGAGCTTCCATTTTACTTCGTAATGTTTATCTATTGGTCTGATATTATTTTTTGTTGCAGTTTGGAAAACGATTTTGTCAATAGTTTTGTCTGAGGTTGTTATTATTTTTTCTTTTTTGTATATTATATTTGAAGTACCGAAGTGGTTATTCGTTTCCCCTGCCGTCTCATTAAAAATCTTTGAAATGGTATTGATATTTAGTAGTTAATGCTATTGCCTGATTTTCTGATGAAGGGAGGTAGCTGCAGAATCTATCTACAAGGAAAGGGTGCATTGCAGTAAATGATGGAAAGAGTTGGGCTAAATACATGTCTACCTCTGGTACTTCCGAAGATGAATCATGATATTATCACCCTTCAATACACAGAAGAGGGTCTTTTAACTATAGATGAGAATCGAGACGGACGGGCTGCGGCTTTTGGAGATGACATAGCAATTGAGAGCCTGGCCACAGAATTCAAGCGCGAAATTTTTGTGGTGAGTGCATTGTGTTCTTTTATCAATTTTTTTTTTTTGTTATTGATTCATTTTTGTGTTTATTCACTATATGATTAGATGCTCATTCTCATTGCATTGTGTAGTGAGGAATTATGGCAGTTCATTTTTAAATTTTGTCAATCTCTTATTTTTATTTTCTTAATCCATATTGATGTATCACATTTGTTTTTGGTATGATATTTTGTAGTTTGTGTCGAAGTATCAATTGTCTTGTACAAGAGGGGAGGTGCTTTACTTATGTAGAAATACAAGGACATAATACAGCAGCACCACCACCAAGTCTTAAACCCACTAGGTGGAGTTGGCTACATGAATCCTTTGTTTTCATTGTGCGTGATCAAATAGAAGCTTCTCCCTAAGTTCCAAATATAGAAGATCTTTTTTAATAGTTCCCTCCCATGTATTTTTTGGTCTTATTCCTTCTTATTTTAATATAAGCGAAATTCATAAACTCAATTTTTTTAACAGTTGCATTGCACGGTCTACATTTAATATGCCAGAACTGTCTAAGTCATCATTCTCTAATTTTATCCACTATTGGAGCCATTCTAGCTTTGCTATGTGTAAACTCAGTTCTCATTTTATCTTTACGAGTATACCCACTTATCCACTTAAGCATCCTCATTTCTGTAACTTATGTTTAATTAGAAAGTTTCTTCTTTGTTGGCCAACATTCAGCCCAATATAACATACCTAGTCGTATAGCTACCATTTTATACCTCAGCGCCATTTCATCCATTTATTTTTGAGTGAGATTTTTGGATTGTACAACATTCCAAAAGCTTTCTGCCATTTCATCCAACCGACTTGGATCCTATTAATCATGTCGCTCTCTATTTCGCCATTATTTTGAATAATTGAACCTAGGTACTTTAACCTCTTGCTATTTTTGATCACATAGTCCCCAACAACTTCGTCCTTAAGATTAGGGCTTCTAATGTAATTGAACATATACACCATATATTATATTTTAGTTCTATTAAGACGAAAACCTCTAGATTTTAAATTAGGCATTCATAACTCAAGATTTGCTTTAACTCCATCCCTAGTCTTATCAATTAAAAGAATATCATTTGCAAATAGTATGCACTAAGGAATCTTCTATTGAATGTGCTCATTAAGAATATCCATAATTAAAATAAAAAGATATGGGTTGAAATAAAACCTAAGCCTTGATGTAATCCAATAGAAACACAAAAATATTATTAGACAAGCCACTTTACGATCAAAAACATATTATAAACTCATTATATGTATCTCTAATAACTTCAATAAATGCAGCATAATTCCATTTATCTCCAAATCTCTCCAAAGAACTTCTCTTGGTGCTCCATTATAAGCATTTTTAAGATCAATAAAAATTAACTAAAGATCTTTTTTTCTTTTTCTAAATTTCTCCATTAAACCTTTTATTTTATGTATGACTTCCATAGTAGACTTATCTGGCATAAAACCAAATTAAATTTGAGAAATATTTTTGTAATTTGTATACAATCACTCTCTCCCAATATTTCAATGTATGACATTAATTGATTTATCTGAAATACACAATAGTGAGCATCACCTTTATTCTTATAAATATGTACAACAATGTTCTTTCTCCACTCACATTGCATTTTCTTGGTGTTCAAAATAGCATTAAATAACTTGGTAAGCCAATAATTTTTTTTTCTCTCCCAAATATTTTCATACATCGATTAAGATATCATCTGGTCCAAGCACTTTTTTGCTCTTCATACTCTTTAAAGCATTTCAAATCTCAGCTTTACTAGCATGACGAACGAAAATATAATTGAGACTATCTTTAGTACTATTAAAACCCACATATATTAATTGTATTGGTACAATCTTTATTAATCATTTTTTATTAATTGTATTCGTATCACTTATTTTCAAATCTTTATTAAAAAGCTTAGTAAAATAATTCATCAATATATATTGATTATCTTCATCATTAAAAGATTTTTATAATCATTTTTTTATATATTTAGCCCGAGTCAAATCTTTAGTTTTTTTATTTTTTTAATTTGACTAGTTTATAAATGTACCTCTCTCTTTTTCAACAATATCTAATTTATTTTATAAATTCTTGAATGCTGCATTCTTAGTATCACGAACTGCTATTTTGGATTCAAGATAGTTTATATTTTTTTCAATTTTCATCAATTTTACATTTAACTATTCTTTATGACATGCCTTTTTATCTTTAAGCTTAACTTGAACATTTTGTTTCCACCACTTTTTTATTATTGGATACTCACCCTTTTGATTCATTAAGTAAACGGTTTGTTACATTACGGATACAATTAACAACCGAATTTCACTCAAAGACCTGCTTCATTTTCAGAATTCCATTGTCCAAGTTTTAAAATTTCATTTTTAAAATATCTATATTATCATTCTTAAGATTCCACCATCTAATTTTAGGCTATATTTTATATTTAATATTTTTTTTATTTTCAATTATTTTCAAATTTAAAATCAATAAATAATGTTGGGTTGTCAAACATTCACACTTAGAATAATCTTATAATTCTTACCGAATAAATGATTCATTTTCTTAACGAAAAAATAATTAATCTGAGTTTTAAATGGCTTTTTATTTTATGTGATAATGTGTTTATTCTTTATTTTTTTTAAATGTTAGCAATCATAATATCATATGCTAAAACAAATTTCAAAATCATTATTCCTTATTCATTGATATCTCTAAGATTAAAATCACTATGAATACTATTAAATTCTTTAATTACATTTCCAATAAGTTTATTTGAATCTCCTCTAAAAAGCATTCCCTCTTTAGGTATATTTTGAAAATGATGAAATAAAATTGCCAAATAAAATAAGGTTCTTGAACAAAGATTTATAACTAGAAACACTTGCACAAGAAGATGCACGGAACAGAATAATAGAGAACCTGTAAATGAGTAAACACAATAATCTAAATTGAAAAAAATTGTGTATTTGAACTTGCAAAGGTGTTCAAGCCTGTTATTTGAACGTTCGTAGTCGAGAGCTTTCACCATATAAAATTGTGAACAAAACTTACCAGCCACATAATTGTTTTCTTTACGAGGGTTATTAGTTAAAAAAGTATATGAACATTAGTTCTACTCCTGTGGCTTGAACCTCATTCTACTGCCACATCTGATTCCCCACTCAATGAAAGGTTACACCCCAGTGGTAGATGATTCCATGTTAAAAATTTATTATCTAATTTTTATCATGCCGTCCTAGTTACGCGGCATGCAAACTATAAAAACGAAAATTTAAATAAAAACATGACGATCTTGCAAACTTTTTAATATTCAGACAATTTTCTTTATGTGAATTTCGTTGCTTTGAATGGGAGTGCAAGTGATTACTCAAATGAGAACTTTTGTTTACTAGAATCATTACATGAAATGAAGGGGAATTTTAGAAACTTAAATCTTTAGCAATTTGATTGTTTGGTGAGATTCAGGGTATGTTTGGTGTAGGCTTATCTTTAGTTAGATAAGCTAAGCCAAGCCTGCTCGAACCCTTTTTTGTTAAAAGGGATCAATCAGTTGGGCTTTTGCTGATTTAATTTTGTGAAATAGAGGATTGTCGACTGTTGCGCTGAATAACTTGACATTTGCAAGAATGTGACTGTTAGATGACAATCTATGCTGCCAATCACAATGTTGGCTGGGGGTGCTTGTACATTGCGACAGCACGCTTCAAACGTAGAACCCACAAGTACAGTATTATATGTAAAGCTTTAAAGACTTGGGGAATTAAGAAGGTAATTGGGAATCAGATAACCTATACGATACTGTTGTCGATCTTGACATAGTTTTACTCTAAGCATTGCTTAAGTGATGAAGAGATTTGCACCTTGTATTTTCATAAATTTCTTACAAATAAAAGCGAACTTGTGCCTGCGACCAAGTCTAATGGAGAGTGTGATTATGCTTATTACGATTTTCTCTCCTGAGGATAACATTTGGATTAGCTGAAGTTTTTTACCAATAGATGAAAAATGCCAGCATTTAACTCAACTATACCGAGTTAAGCAATTTATACTGAGTTTGAGCTTGATATGAGCTCAACTCGAGCTCATTTATTGAGCTCAAACTCGCTTTTGCAAAATGCTCAAGCTTAATAGCTGACTTGCTGGCTGGCTCGGTAAGCCAATATAATGAATATTTTGCGTGATAATTTACAAGTTAAGCTTGAATTAGATTAATGATTTAATTAAGTAAATCAATGTTTTCATAGAATACTATATTTTTGATGTATTATTACACAAATGATTCAGCTTGATGAGTAAGCATGCCGCTTGCGATCGTGTTCAGCTGATTTACACCTTTAGAACCAACCACCCCTTACTTAGGATGCATTTATAAGCAAGCTAACTAATGCCCACTCAAACCAACATCATGATTTTTCGTACATTGAATATAACCGTTCAATTAGATGGTGCATTAAATTTTTCATAATTGTTCTTGTAAAGTTTGCAACAAATACGACTTCGTGCGCCCACCATGCTAATGTGAGTTAATATCTTGTGTTATTATTCTTTTTCGACCATAGTTAGACTATGATTAGTGAAAATAGTGAAAATGTAGCTTGAAAAATCCATGAAATTTCTCTAAATATGATTAAATATTATGAATATAACTTTATATTAAATTTCAATTATTAATAAGAACTATTTTGAAAATAGCTTACCGTTTTGATTAAGGTGGCTGCATGAATTATTATGTCAAGTTAATTGCAAGTCATTAGAATGCTCGAAAGGCATTATCGGACTAAAAAAACTGATTTGGAGCACCCATGATTCATAAATTTGAGCATTAGATTGCATTTTTGTTGTTTAATGGGGTAGCATGGTTGGAGTTCTTTCGTGTCCTATTAATATTTAAGATTCCCCCCCCAAAACAGTTGAGATATTTATAGTGACATGATAAACTAGGGAAGGAATTTGTCCTTTTGGATTTTTTCAAGAGCTCTGATTATAAGAATATTATTACTAGGTGGGTATTAAAATACTAATTTTTTTTATAAGTAGTTCAACGAATGCAGTGCTTTGTGTCTAATATTCTCTTCAATGTATTATGTATAGGTTCAATCCCATGGTTCTGATGCAATGGTTGATGAAGAAAACTGCATCTTCTTTTTCCCTCACCAACCTCGTGGAGAAGTCCATGAATCCCCACTTTTCCTATTCATGAAGGGGACAGGTATGCAGAATTTTATTGCTTTCTATTGGAATCTTGAAATTCTTTGATATATATATATATATATATATATATTTGTTTAATATCAGATATATGTGTGTTTGTGTATGAAAATATTATTAGGTATTCTGCTCTAATAAATAAATAAAATGTATTGTAAGCTGTTTGACCGTCTGGTCTATACATTGTCTGCTTTATACTCGCATCAAAATATAGTATGTGGCTGTTTGGTATGCCGGATTTGTTTTGGGTAAAGTAAAATATCAAAGCAATCATTTTACTAGAGTATAAATTTGGGCGTTGAAAATTTTTTTAAATGAACCTGGCGAATTCCAACTTCGCGGAGGTCTCTACTTGCTTCGAGAGCGTCGCCGTTTTGTTCCGAAGGAGACGCAGAGTTCGCCGGTGCCAACGATTGAACTCGCCGACCGTAGTTCTTCAATTTTATAGTTCAGCGCAACGACGGAGTTTGCTGAAACCGACATCGAAGCAGGTCTTCATATTCACAATTCGGTGCAAAGATTGAGCACGCCGCTCGCCGAAGCCAACGATGGAGCTTGGCATTGTTGACGTTGACGCCGGCACAGACCTTCATCTTCGCAGTTCGGCGCAACGACGGAGCCCGTCAATGTTAATAAATGGAAGCTTAAAAGTTAAAAACAGAATTTAGGAGGTAATCTCACCACATAATTACTTGGAGAACTATTATCTATAATTTTCTGCCTTTCAAACAAACATTCAAATAAATACAAAATAATTACCGTGTAATCAAATTACACCAGCATATCAAACAGCCCCTTAATAAAAATATATAAAAATATGAGTATTGTTCTACTTGCATATTAATATACATCAAAATATATAGATGATATATAAATTCAATGTATAAGTAAATTATTAGTTGAATATATTTTTTGTAAAATATATATAAAAAAAAAAATTATTAATCTTGATAATTTTTCATATATATTTTTGTATAAGCATAGTATTTTTTTTTAATAATTATTCCTTATTATTATTATTATTTGGAAAAATACTTTATCATTATTAATATTTACAGGATGGTGCGGTGCCGGGGCTGATCATTACGAGCCATTGTTGGCCACTCCGCTGCCGCTGATCACTCAGGAAAAAGCCGCAGTCATTCTCTGACCAATAACTATTTTTTCAGGCAATTTTGAGGATTGATTCTTTCTTTCTTTTTCTCCTTTTTTTTTTTCTTTTTTTTTAATTATTTAAATTTATTCCGTCATTTTTGAGAGAAGTACGGACAGTTTCCGGCTAGCCCTTCAATTATTCCAAAAAAAAACAAAAAGCAATGCTTTTGCCTTTGTGTAATCCAAAAAAAAATCCTTTTTATGTGGCACGATTTATTAGGAAAGAAAGATATTTTTCTATAATATTTTACTTTATATTAAGCCACATAAAAATGAGGTTTTGGGTTATAATTGAGTGTTTTAAGCAGGTTTCTTAAAACAAACCATTCTCTCTGTCTCTCCCCATATATATATATATATATATATATATAACCTTGTGAAGTTGCTGATGTTGATTTACAGGAAAGAACCTTTATTTTGCCTAATCATTCTGTAAGTGTTATTAACAATGTGATGATTAATTAGATGTGTGAACTGTGTTTAATTAATCGCTCTTGATTAGTTACATATTGTTGCCTTTACAGAATATTGTGGAATAAAATTTGTTGATTAATTGAGCAGTTTTCTCCGATGCCAGTATAATGAGATTATGATGTTTTATTTATTAGTAGATGTGTAAATTATAAAAGGAAAATGTTATGTTGCCAGCCCAAAACACATTTGGCAACAGTAATCCCACCGCAGGATATGTTCCATCAATGCTCAAAAGGTGGTGCATTACAGCGTCCACGATTTTTTTTTTCTTTACTGTGACATGCTGTTTGGGCTAAATGAATGGTTTTATTTTCAAGTTGTATCTTATATTATTCAAGATTGGTGGGTTCTATGATTGATGTCAATGAGAATGTACACATTTTTTTAATGGAAGGATCACCTTTTATTTCATTGATATATGAATTTTCTTGGTTCTTATTTTCGTTTGTTATAAAGTTGCTGCTCTCCCTGGATTTTTCGGATGGTTTGCTGCTCATTGCTGCTCTGCTGTTTGAGTTTTTAAAAACATGTGTCAGAACCACACCAGATTCATCTATGTAAAAGCACAAAAAAGCATGTCTCCTATAACAAGATTCTATCTTATTGTTGATTTGGTCTAGCCTTTGATGGATTTTATGTGGCTCTCTTATTGCTGATATGAACTTGGAATTGGTGTAGCTCTATTTTGTTGCGACTATCTTCTTATTGATTTTTAAATCTAGATTGTGTTGGTTGGATTGGTGGCCTTTCACAATGAATTCTTGTTAGTTCTTCATTGATTTGGATGCTGCTTTTATCAATACGTTTATGAGGTTCACATTAACTGAGTTTGGAATTTCCGGATTGCTATCAAAGTTCTTTCTTTTATGATGGATTCCAACGGTTAGGAGTTGTCAGATTGGAAGGCTACTTGTGCCGTGCCCTTGCTTTCTTGCTGAGTTTTATTCAGTGTTACTTTTGTTTACCATTTGAGTGATACGAATCGATATTGTGACTTTTCTTGTTATAGGAGACATGCTCTTCGAGTGGCTCTTAGATTTCATTGCTGATTAAACTTTGGAGTTTGATACATGCTACACATTAGGGCATCCTCGACAATTCTTAGGTATTATCAAAAAAATAAAGCTTGTCTTATAGTAATTAATTTAGTACTATTGATATTTGTTCTCTAATATGTCATGTTCCGGATAGGGTATATTTTTGCTTTATTTATTTATTTATTTATTTTTTATGCTTATATTTATGAGAAATATTATTTAGATTTATTGAGGTGATATTTAAAAAAATTAATTTAATGAGATTGGAATATTATTTTAACATAAATTTTAAAAATAATATTTGTATTATTTTCATATAAATAAATAAATATTAATAAAATAATATTTAAATTTCATTAGACAAGTTTTTTTAGATATATGTAAATACATCTAAATATTATTTCTCTATGTTTATTTTAGTATGCACTGTATAATTGGTTTCGGTAATTAAATTTGGGTTATGAAATCTCCCAAAAAAAAAAAAAAAGTGATTTTTGTAAGTCCTAAGTTGTTAAATTTAATTTTTATTGAAATGATTTCAAATAATATAAATATATTTTTAAAATTTGTATTAAAATAATTTCTAAATCTTATTGAATTTGTTTTTAAAATATAAATAGGATACTTCCAACAAAAGCTCTCCAGCTTCGTATCGCCTTTTGTGCTCTTCCCGTTCATTTCGGTCCAACAGCGGACTGCGGGCTTCCTGAAGTGTTTAAAATGTTTGCTATTTAAAAATTATGTTTAAACTTTTAAATAAAAATAAGAAAAATGAAAAATATAATTAATGTTAGGGCATTCTCCCATCGCCTAAGCCACATTCCGTCGCCGTCGCTGCTCCTGAACTGAACTCCTCAACCCATCGCTCGAACACTCGCATTCGAAGCTTCGTACGGAAACTCCTTGAACGGCTGCACCTCTTTGGCTCCGACCGATGTCGTGCTCTCCTTTCCTCCGCTCGAACCTTTATCTCCTCCTTCGCATCCGAATTTAAAGCTTCTTCTCCTCAGACGCAAGAAGTTGTATTGCTTTGAATGTCTACGCTGCTCTGAGAAATAAGGTGGAGGTCGGCGCTCTCTGTCTTCACAGGACCCAACCAAAGTTGTTCAGAGAGTGCTGAAGAAAAGCTTGAGAAGAAGAAAGTGGAGAACAAGGTGCAGGTCGGCGCTCTCTGTCTTCAAAAGTTTGATTTTCCTTCTTTTTTTGATTTTTACAGCGCATCACTCTTTGTGTCTATGCATTGTAGCCGCAGGTGATTTCTGTTGCGCTCATAGGTCAGAAGGAAGATTAAAGGTACGGTTTTTGTGTTAATCTATAACACTCAAATCAATCAAACTCACTAAACACTGAGCGGACAAATTACGGGCTTAATGGATCTTTTTCCTGCAACCTCTTCGTAATTAATTCTTTAAATATTACAAAAAAAAAAACCATAAATAATTTCAAAAAAATCTAAAAATAACATTTTAACTTGGTCACTTCTCTGGCACAAGTCTCTAAGTGTGCCCATTGGCTCAAGCTCGTAGTTCCTCGGTTGCGTCTGCTGTCTTGAATTAGCCAAGAGTACTTTTTCTTAAACACTAGTATGATGCTCTCATATTCTTTCAATAACTAGTTTGTGATTCGTGTATATGAGAAATGCTTGGTGAGGTGTTCATATAACTTAGTTTGTACAACTCTAGTTTACTTTTTTTATTTTGAGCAAAATTAACTTCTTATCACAGCGGATGCCAGAAAAGACAACGTTGGGGGAAGGCGCCCCCATATTTCTCTCAACATCCTGCAGATCGAACCTCGCTAGCGCCGGAAAATAATCTTACACGCTCGGCGCGCCGACCTCGTCGACGATATCTTCGACGAACTTCTTCTCCAGCTCTTCCCCTTCCATGGTGGCTCCCTAAAGCATTCTAGTCATGATGTTCTCTATTACGATAAACATCTCCAAGTGAACGCTGACGACGTCCTTGCCACGATGGCGGAATGGAGGCGTCGGATTCCGCGGTGGAGCTCGCGGCGGTGGAGGAGCTAGAGGGCGTCGAGGCTGGTAGGGCTGGGCATCTCGCGGGAGAAGAAATTGCGATGGAAGAAGCTGGGAACCGCTTGTTGCGATGGAAGAATCGCGAAGAATCTGCGAACCGCTCGTTGCGATGGAAGAATCCCGAACTCCATAGAATCAGAAATCGTTCATTCTGCGGGTAATTTGTTTTGTGTCTCGTTATAAGTCATCTTTCTACTAATTTTACTCTTTTCAACAATAATATTTTAGATTTGAAATATAGTATGCTTAAACAAAAATATATATTAAAATTTATTCAGAATTAAGAATTTTTTTTTTTAATTTTTATATATAAACTCCATAAATAATTTTATACAATTAATAATATATTTACATATTAAATTGATATATTATGTATATATTTTTACTTATATATATAAGTGTACTAATAATTTTTAAATTTATAAATAATGTCATTTTGTGAAGTGATGTGTGAGTGAGCATGGGTGACCAATGAGGTTCATGATTGCAAGTATTGTAAATAAAAAAAATACTTCAATGTCTCCATTTCAACATTTTTTAAATTATTATTATTTTTTAATAAATTTTATTTAATTATTAATTTTAAGTGTTATAATAGTTTTAAAATATTGAAAAATATATATTTGAATGCCAACAAGGGACAAGATCAACACATCTTGATCTTCTTCTACATAAACATTCACGGAGGGGTTCTCGTCTTTACCTCCGCCTACCGACTTCTTCAAGGCATAAAGTTCTTGAAGTATCCTGATTTCTCGCACTTCCAACATTCTAACTTTCCCTTTCACGGCTTTGATTTTCCTCGTCTTGACTTGTGAATGAGAAGACCACCATTAGATCGCTTCCACACTTCTTCATTCAACACCAACCCAACAATGTCATAAAACTTCAAGGTTGCCTTTCTTGAATAATTGTTGTAACCAATCCATCCCAGCTATCCACCAATGAAGATAGAAGCAACAAAGCTCTCACATCAACATCAAATTTGATGTCAACTGAGCTTAACTAGCTTGTCATAATATTGAACTAAGTTAGATATTCCATCATTGAACCGTCATCTACCATCTTCATGATGAATAACCTTTTTATTTTCCATGCTGAGAACTTCTCGTACATTGTCATTATGGCCGCCTTGAGATCTATCGTGGTCTTCTCATTCGCATTATTGAACGCCACTGATGAGGATGAAAAGAGGCAAATCAAGCTCAGTGTCGTTCTATCGAGTACTTTCCATTTTTCATCTTACATATTATCTGGATTCTTGCTAACTCATTCCAATGGTAAGTATAGCTTCTTTTGATAGAGCAAATTCTCCATTTACATTTTTCAAAAGGCAAAGTTTATTTTGCAGAACTTCTCAATCTTGTGTCTCATTTCATCGGCCATTCAAGCTAACAAACCCAAAAACTAAACAATGCTCCGATACCACTTGTTAGGACTGGGAGATCCAACGAGGTTCGTAGGATCGGAGTTTGACCGTTGAGAATCACCGAAGTAAACAAGAAATATAAACCAACACAAAGAATTACAAGTATTCAATCATACAAGCATACAAATGCAAACGATTTTATATGGAAGGCTCAAGAATGTGAAAAAACTATCCAGCTACACCACTACAAGAAAATTCACTGATGATGAGATGATTATAAATATATAGAGAACTTATCAATCACTTAAAGGAAGAAAAGATTCACCATCTTTGAGTTTCTTCTTCTTATTCTCTCTTAGATTTCTTATTATTCTCACTCTAGGGTTTCAAATCTCCAAGCCTCCACAAGCTCTCCACATAAAATGACACTTGACCCAACCCTAACTTAATATGTTAACTTTTATATGGGATTTCAAACAAGCGTGAAGTGCCCTAATCAGCTTAGGACGTTGTAAAATATCATAAATTCTTTTCAAAATTGTTTATTAATATTTAAAATAATTTAGAACTCAGAATCGAAAACGGAGTCTACCATTGGACTCAGTAACTCCAAATTAGCTAGGAGTGTTATTCTGAGAATATTTGAAAATCATTGATTTTCCCAGATATTTTTGATCACTCAGAAATTTTCGTCAAAATAGGAATCCAATTTAAGTCAAATAAAAATGTAATAAAAATATCCTCTTATAATGCCTATTGAAAGGATCCTACTGCAAAAATTTGAGCGCGTTTGGGATCCCGGATTGTCCTGAATAAATTCATGAAGTTTAAACTTTAAAGGTTAATAATATGAAAATTATAAATCGGAATTTGAAAATTTTTGTATATCTAAGTCAAGCATCATATGAGGATGCTATGTTTCAAGTTTCGTTAATTTTTGAATTTTCGATTTATCATAATTAATTTTCCAAGTTTTTCATTTAAAAATCAATATAAAATAAAATACTTGTCCAAATTCAATGATTTTTAGACGCATGCGTTCGTCTCATTGAGACGGTCGTTTCGATACCAAGTTTGTAATTTTTGGAGCTCAAATGACTCCAGCTCTTGGCTCAGAAATTTCAACCATCTATTTTGATCCAACGGCTGATATAGATTTTAGGATTTACTTATAAGTCTCTTTAAAACCTAAAAAAACCATCTTTATTCAATTCTCTTCTCAGCCGAAAATGCAATTTCCTCCATTCACATGTGTTCGGCTCCTCCTCGTCCTGAGAAACCGCTTCCATTCTTATCCTCTTCGAGACGCTTTCTCCCTACGCATGCTCGGCTCCATCCTCGGTTCCTTATCCTGCGAGCGATCGAGAGGTGAGTCGGCAACGCCCTCCACTCGTGGCTTGAGCCTCTCTCGCCCTTATCTTCTCATGCGAGGGATGGGGAAAGGATTCCTAGAAGGATAAAAAGGTCAGAGGCGACTCGAAGTGAGGAGGAGACCTTCGATCAATAGCCGAGCCCTCTCACTAGCCGAGAGCCGTTGAAGCCGAGCCCTCCATCCGACCAAACCCTATCCCACTCGCCAACGCCCTCCACTCGCCGAATCCTCTCCATATTCGCCGAGCCCTCTTATGGCCGAGTAAAGGAGCAAAGGTACGACCCTCCATTTATCTCCTTCACTTCAATTGGCTTATCCCAACTTTTAGGGGAATTATATGGATTGAAACTGCTTATGCTAATCAACTTTAAAGTATTGATGAATTAGAAATGGCTAAAAAAAAATTTAATGAATAAGTTGTTTTCAATATAATTATATTTAATTGATATGTTAGCAATTTAAAGTACCTCTTTACATTTAACATATGCTAATCTGAGATTTACTCATGATCAAAGTAATAATATTTGCAAATCTGAAATTTGTAAGTTTATTTGATTATGCTCAAGCTCTCTATATTGTATGAAATTATTATAATTATAAGAAATATATGAAGGCTATACAGGGAATTTAAGTGCCACTAGCTATATTTTGGGTATTGGATATATGTTAAAGATCTTTTCTATATGTAATGCTGAATAATGATGCAACTTGGAGTTTGAATGTTTAATGATGATGTAATTTATCATCTCATGAAATTTTATTACATATTGTTATCAAATCAAGAGCTGTAGATGTTGGAAGTACATATCAAAATGTTCTAGTAAGATTTTTGGAAAGGATACTAGTTATTGATTATATCAACTAGAGTTACGCATACTGAAGTCTTTTTGTCCTCAACTCTTATTTATTCATATGTTATTATCAAACCATACGTGCCAATAATTTTTTTTATATATGTACTTCATCAATGGTATTAGTTCACCCTATCGATCTCTTAATTCAAGAATCCAAACTATTCTTAAATGCTCAATCTTTGAAAAGTATGCTCCATCATGACTCCTGTATGAGTTTCATTTCACTCTATACTTGCTTTACTTAATCAAATTTTTATCTCCTATTTGAGTTGCTCAATCTGATTAGTAGTTGCTGGTTAAGATAGGTGCTAGTTCAAGTTGAATTTGCTCTATCTCATATATTAACTATCATTTTTATGCTTCATCTGAGCTGTACAAGACAGAAGTTTGCTGCTCAATACATGTATAATAATATTAACTTTGCTTGGAAGGCACTAAATCTGTGAGCCATAGTTCTCATCAAGTTAAGTTATTGTCACTACCCGAAGCTCAAGTTCTTAAAAATAAAGGTATACTTCAAGTCATTAGTTCATGACAAGCTTCGGCTTTGTCATATTGCATTAAAGCCTTGATGTGAAGCATTTATATACATCAAAAAATTCATGCATTCCTGAAGAATGGCGAGTATAGAAGCTACCACCACTAAGCAATTTTCTTTTGAAAAGTTTATTAGCATGAAACTACGTAAAATCAATAGGCCTTCAAGTCAATCTAGTCAAAGATGAAGTAATATTGAAAATATTTCTAACATATCTTCTATTATAATCAACAAAACAAAGACATGTGCTGATCCGGTGATGGTATACTTGGTTGGCTAATCTATTGGTACCTTTGCCTTTATTGGGATATGATAATTCTAGCACCGCTGATAATATTCCCACAAAAGCTATCGCTTGGAGAAAAAGTTTTACTTGAGAATTTTACATTAAAGACTTTTCCTCCCAAAGAATATTCAATAATATCTTGTGTTGTTGAGCATGCTCCATCGTACTCTTATAGCTGACCAAGATGTTATCATTAGGCAAATTTATTTAATCAAGATTCAAAGAATCTGCTTATCAAACTTATTAATGCTTTGGGGCAATTGGCCACCCATATAGCAGTGCTGAAAATTCATAATGGCCAAAGCAATTTAAAAGGGCAGTCATAGGCACGTTAGTCTTAATCTTCAATGAATGATAATATGATTTTTAAAAAAATGTCATCAACTATATGCTAGGATATATAACATTATTTCTCTTATTAAATGTCACATGCTGCTATCTATTTTATAAAATCGAATTGATGCCATTTACTTTATAAAAAACCAAGATACTGCTATCTTATGAGATTAAAGGAATCAAATGCAATAGTTAAATTATTTAATATGTGTTGAGCATAAATCTATTAATGTCAATTTATGTAAGTAAGAATAAAAGCTGATTGCTGCTAAGAATTATACAAAAGGATACATAATATTGTTTCTCTTAGTAATACCACATGTTGCCATGATTCATATTAAAAGTCCAAATGCTAAATGAAAATCTCTGTTGTCATACAGTTAAGAACAATTAAATACTACCTTTAAATTTTATATAATTTTAGTTTCTTTATATTTAAAATGCTAAAATATTTTGCAGGTTGAATTATAAAAATTAATACAGGAATGTTAAATTAAATGCGATGTGCAAAAAGCACATAATGCCGCTTTCATAAATTACTAATTTTTCTTTTCTGCATCTCTCTTTTTAGATATTTTATATGGGATGTATAAACTGCTTAGATTAGTTTTGTATATTTGAACTTATATTAGAATTGGAAATGAGCAGTCCTGTAAAAAAGACTGAACTCTATTTTTAAAACTAGAATTAATACTCTATTGTAGAATTGGAAATGAGCAGTCCTGTAAAAAGGACTGAACTCTATATTTAGAATTGGAGATTGTTTGTGTAAATTGGAAAATTTGAACAAAAATAAAGGAGACTCTGCCGAAATTTTTAAGAATTTTAGGACTTGGAAAATTTATAAGAAATATAGATGTTTTTACATGTTTCTAAAAGTTTTATATAGAGAATTTTAAATATTCACTTCATTTGAAAGTATTAGTCATAAAATAATCAATTAGAAAAATCCAAATATCAATATCATAAAAACCTATAATTACAAATCATGAAGCATTAAATTAATAACTCAAACTACTTTTGGCAGATCAAACAAGTTAAAATTAGTTGATTTTGAATCAAAAAAAGTCAGGTACGCAAATTTACTTATAAGTTTTATTTCAGTATTCTTATTTGAGCCATTTTCCATTTGAGTATTATTTTGCACTGCTTACCGCATTTTAATCTGCAAAAGAATTATATCAAAAAGCATGTAACAAAAAGAAATTATATATATTTTGTGGTGTATATCTTTGGAGGGTAGAACGCAACACTAAGAATCTGTACATATTGGGCCAGCTAGCAGCCCCTGGGAGTTATATGGAGGGATTTAGCCTCTTGTAGGAAGTAGGCAAATCCAAAGGAAAGACATACCATCAGTTCCTAATTTGAATAAGCTACCGACGGGTGGCGAGAAAGCTTCTTACAGATTTATGCCTATGGGTTTACCCATTTGGGCTTAGGGGTCTCCGGACTCGACTTATTGTTACAAATGCTTTTGATAAAATTTATTTCATATATGTTGATTTTCACAGCTATTTTGCAGGGCAGAAATTGAATTTAGCAATTGATTTATTTACATGCAGATTTTCAGTCATTTTCATATGTGATTCATACCTATTATAGGATGCTAGATTTATTCTTATAAGAACAATTTGCGTACTCCTACCTGACTAGTAAACTGAATTTTTTTTCAGGTTTTGATAATTAAAAAGACTTAGAAGATCTGCCAAAATAATAAAATAAAAGAAGAAATGAAAGATATGAGATATGAGCAGTGGATCAATTTTTTTTATTATTGCAAATTTTAAACTGTTGTAAATTCATGTGTTTGGCTCTTAATGTAAATATGGATATTCATGTATTTTATTTTCTTTATTTTCATAAATAAATATTTTCAGTTGTATGAATCGTTCTTTAGAGACTCTCGAACTTCGGTCCCCGGTCGCCACAGACGTGCCGCATCATGAACTGAATTTTGGTAGGCACCGAGGCGCTTGCTTTGCTGTTTTCGGGGCTTGCCTAGGCACCGGGCTCTCTATCTGTTTGGCACCAGCCTTGCTATTAGACACTGTAGATCCGTTATGGAATCCACCAAAATTCCATTCGCACTTCCTTTGGTGATCTCATTGGTGTCAAGACCATAATATAAGCTAGCATGGATTTGTTTTGCATTGACACTATGTAGGACAGTTTTGAGTTGAATAACCTTGAACCTATTTGTGGATTGAAAATGTATTGAAAGAATATGTCATGCTTCATGACAAGTTTCTGTGGTATGCATGGTAAAATGGAGGAGAAAGTGGAGAATAAGTGTAACAATTCAAATTTTGATTAAAGCAATTATGATCAAATTACTGACTCAATTAGAACAAAATTAGGATCTCTGACAAGTTTAAAATTAAGCTGAACCAAATATGCTGTTAGAATTAGTATATTTCTATGATCATAATGCTCAGGTTTGAAGTCAATCTGACAAACATATACTTCTGTATTAATTTTTGATTTTTAAATACAGAAAATTATGAAAATAAAATATAAGTCCAAATTAGGACAAAATCAAGATTACAAGCAAGTTTAAATTTAGGGCGAACCAATTATGCCATTGGAAAGTGTATATTTTTGTATTCGTAATGCTTATGTTTAGAATCAATCTGAATAGCGAGTACTCTTGTATTCATTTTTAAATTTTTTAAATACAAAAAATTAGGAAAATAAAATATAGGTCCAATTCAAAAAAATTTAGTGTCGTTGGGTTCGTATTAATAAAATAAGACCACAAAAAGTTTCGTCAAATTTTTAGAGCTGGATTATCAGTAATTAATTTTTAACTAAAAAAATTAATAAGAAAAAATATAGCTCTAAATTTAAAAAAGTTTTATCGAGGGTGTTCGTCTTGTTCGTCTAGTCAAGACTGACCTCCCTTTCATATTTCATCAAATTTGGAAATTGAAAGGTGAAAAATACAGTTAATATAAAATGCTTTGTATATTTAAATCCCTCATTTTCTCTCTCCTCTCTCATCCCTCCTCTCTCCCTTTCCCCTTCTTCATGCGTGCCCAAGCTAGGGCATACAACAAAAGGCCCCCTTCCCCCTTGGGAGGCCATGTGCCCCTTGCCCAGAGGCCACCCGACCACTTGGTCGGCGGGCAGCCCCTTCCTTTCCCATCTCCCTCCTATAAATAGTCCCTCCCCTTCATCTTCTTCCTCACAGCAATTCGTTCTTCTTTCTCCTACAGGCTGCCGAACCATTTCTCCGTCCTCCCTACCTTGCCGGCGACTCCTAACCTCCCTCTCCCCTCCCCCTCAGCAAAGTCAAGGCCTCCTCCCTCTTTCCTCTTTTCTCCTCCTTCCCCGACCAACAACCGCCTCTCGCTCTTTCACCTCGTCGTGCTAACACTTTGTCGGCACCTTCCAAACTCATTTAAAGTCATTCCCCACCTCCTCGGCTAGTCGTCGCCTCTCCCGCGAACCCTTTTTGAACGGAAATGACCATAAAGACAAAAAAAAGTGTGTGAGAATTCTTATGGGCAAATTAAAATATTAAAAATTTTAAAAAACATAAAAATAATTAAATACTAATTTTTATTTTTGCTCTTAACAAATTTTCATCTATTTTCTGCATTTACTATTATTTTTATTTTATTATTAATATGATCAATATATATATATATATATATATATATATATATATATATATCCTAAGATATTTTTTCAAAAAATAAATAAAAAAATGATTTAAAACAACTGCACCTGCATTAAAAAGAGCAAAAGTTTTCTCATAAATAATAACTTTTTGATTATCCTTAATAGCTTTTTTACTGATTAATTTCATCTTACAGTGGTCTATAACTTGTGTTCAGCATTATGCTGAAAGAGAAACACATGCACATCTGTTTTTCTGATGCCCGTAGAGTTTCACCTTGCTTCAAAATATTGTCCCGACGAAGTGCCGTCCTCTCTTCCCACCTAGCTTGCTTCAAACAGTTCTTCTAGCTGAAAAGAGTATGGATAAAAATGGCTTCGAGAAAGTTACCTCATTGCTATTGCTGTGTATTGCATCTGGTAAGAGTGTAGTTCTCGTCTTCTCTCCAATAAGTGCAGTTGTGTCAAAACTACAGAACTTAAACGCAAATAATTGATGCTTGGAGTCTATAATGGCGGGAATTCTGCTGCAAATCTGTTGCCTGCCAACACTAATGATTTGAATGGGCTTCATAGTATTTATTAATACATCTTTTATAGGTTTGGTTTAGTTGGCTTGCTGCCGGTTGGATTACTTTGGAGGCTGCTGCTGTCTATGTATGCTTTACTCTCTTAATAGTCTTATTTTTGGTTAAGTAATACTGTGAACACTTTAGAGGCTGCTGTGGTTTCTGATTTTATGATCTAGTTCTGTTTTTGTTAACTTTTGTATGTTTTGCTATAGAATTGAGGCTCGGTATGCAGTTTTAGAGGCTGGTTCTTTTTGGCTATTAACAGCTTTCTCTATCACCGGAAGCTGGGTGAATGTCTTAATCTGCAATTATTTCTTCCTTGGATGTTTTTCCTCTTGTTTTGGATCTGGCTTGGCACGCCTCTCTGGTCAGAAACTACACAGATAAGATAAAAACAGATACTGCTTAGAGAGTAATCCTGCCACTCGGTCTGCCTGATGCATTCTGAGTTCAGAGCTTTCCCCATTTTTTTTGTCTTTTCTTTTGTTTTTTGTTTTGGCTAACGGTAGCTCTCTCCATTTCTGCTCCCTGTATATCTTTCTTGTACAGTCGTGAGAATCGAATTAATTGGGTAAGTTTGTAACAAATGTAAAAGGCTTTTCATTTCGTACTACTAAGAAATTAAAACTATGTAAGAACAAATATGCAAATATAATTAATTTTATTTATGAAGTATGTTGATTTATTTCTTAATATAATTTCAGTCTTTAAATATATTATCATCGAGTTTCCAAGAAAATTTTACAAACTCTTCAAGCATTCATTTTTGTAATCAATCTTCTTTATGATCAATCTTTAGCTAAGTCTTTTATCTTAGACGTGAGTGACTTCAAAGAGTCTCTCTCAACCCTCATCAACAGTATATAGTCTTTGATTTGGGATCACAATTTAATCTGGGACTCGCTTTGACTTGACTCGAATGAAATTCGAGTCGGCGAGTCAGCTCGAACTCAAAAATTTTGAGATGAAATTTTGAGTCAAACTCAACTTGTAAATTTTGAGTTCGTGCTTGAGCTTATTTGCTCGAATTGGAATCGAAACCTGCATGTATATATAAATGAAGAAAATATTATTGGATACTAAGGATATAACATTACCCAACACTTAAATTTCATATTATATATAAAATAATTATTTTTCCAAACCTATTAAATATTACCCTATTTGAATTATTTGTGCAATCATTAATTGAAGATAAAAAATTTCTTATGTAATTATGATAATATAATATGAATAAATATATAATTTATCAAGATTCTGAAGATATGATGCAATAATTTCTATAAAATAATATATATTTTATATATGCATGTATTTATAAACTATATAGCCGTCCATGTTTAGGGCCAATTCTTCGAAAAATCCAATCCTGGCCGGTTGAACTTCAGCTAAATATTATAAATAAATAAAATAAATAATTTGAAAAAGTTAGATATTTATTAAAATATAATCATTTTTATGGATATAAAATTAATATATAAAATTCAGTATATATATATATATAAACTCGGTTCATAATTTTGGAACCTTCGGCGCAGGCTAATAACGATGCCGAAGCAGAACAGAAAACTTCAACTTAAATAAAAAACAAATATACTGAAAAACAAAGCTTCCCTCTGCCTTCCTCCAGCTTTCTTGTTCGATTCCTCCAACATATAAAACAAGAACATTTTTGTATTGCTCTAAGATATAGTTTATAAGAAAATTGAATAAATATGATTTAATACTGTTTTTATAACACAAAAAATATTTATATTTTTTAAAATCTATTAAGGAGCCGTGTATACTAATATAAATCAGATAAGAAAATTATGTCTTATTTTGTTTAAATTTCTTTGTGTTTCCAAAACAAAAATTGTCTTAAAAAAGGTTTAAATTTCTCTTGATAGGATGATAAGAAGCTAATAAGGATCTTATGAAGCATTGCTCTTAAGTTCAAAAGGGCTGATGTCACCTCCTCGTATCTCATAGCATCTTTCCCATTTATCAACATCATAAAGATATCTCAAATTTATCCGGTAGCGAGTTTAGCAAGAGCAGTGCTTTATCTTCATCCTCCACAGTCTCATTCAGATTTATCAAATCTGCAAGCAATTTTGTGAACTAATTTATATGTTTATCTACAAAAATTCCCCTCCTCTGAAACTGATACCTCTGAAACTGATAGAGTCTCCTTTTCATGTGAAGACAGTTTTCCACGCTCTTCATCAGATAATTGTTTTCCAGGAATTTCCATAACTTCCACGCATGAGCATCGGACATCACGGCATTCCTTATGTCTTGGGTTAGACAATTTCGAATCAGACCGCATGCACAACGATTCATGTTAACCCATTATCTCTCTGAAAATTTCTTCGAATTTTTCTTGGCCTTCAAGAGCATCTTTAAAATTGAGTGCGCATAGTGCATCCGACACTTTGCATCTCCTCATTCTGAAGTTGTTATTTCCATCGAACTTAATCACATCGTTCTTCGGCGGTTGTGTCACAACTTGGCAGAGAGTTCTCTCCATCACCGATGACGATGAAAAACCAGAAGCTTCTCCTCCAACTATGTTTTCCATGGCTTTATTTGCAAACCTCTCTCTGATACTATTAGTTATGATCGAAAATCTCGTACAATATTAGGAAAAGCCAAACAGTAACAAATAATAAGAAAAACACACAAAAAATCCAAGCACAAGCAAAACACAATGATTTAAGTGAACGTCCATAGAAAGATAGGAGAACTTTCACTATACTTGAGGAAGATTACAAGTTAGGGTTTTACAAACCCTTCCCAAACTTCAACAATGGAGATTCATAATACACATAAATATTCTGATTGATACCCTAAAAATGGGTTACCAAAATATTTAACAGCCCAAAAAATCAGGCTAGTCAAACCGTGAGCGCGCATCATATAAATGCTTAGGTGTTGGGGCACGCCTTCCTTTGGGGCACGAAACTAGTCTAAATCAACAAGTCAAAACCCAAACTCTTTTTTGGCCCCTCTAGCAGACTTCATACTTCATTGTTACCCAAATGAATGATTATTAAACCACATAGGAATACATGTCTATGTGATTCCTATCTCTTACAAACCTTTTAATTTGTTAAACTATATATTTTTTGAGACACTTATATAAGTATGGTTTAATTTTCAAAGTACTTAGCCTTCTACAAATCTCAAGAGTTAAGCTTTATAGGATGATTATAAAATCACCCATATAATATAGTACTACAAAAAAACAAGGCGTTTGATTAAACATGAACCGTCTTTTTATATATTTCCAAAAGGTAAATTGAAATTTTAAATGATATATTTGCACATAACCCCAATTCTTATATATATATAATCTCCGTATTTACATTTAACTTGTGCCGAGTTAACCGAATAAAGCCTTGCCAAGTTTATGCAGATTTGAATGAGCCAATAAATCAGCAGAATTCACTATCAAATATCATTGTAGTAACAAAACCTCTAAAAAATTCCTCTCCCGTCTTATCCTTCCTTTCTTTGTACAAAAATGAAGACGAGATGCACCAAAGAGCTCTAATCTTCTATATATTAACTTTTTTTAAGAAAAAAGAAAAAAGTAAATCGCAACCCACTAGCATTCAACAGTTCATGCCGATTTACTGCCGCTTGCTCACCGGGATGGGAGGAGGGCAGCTGCCGCGGCTAAGGAAGCCGCCGTTGCCATTCCTTGCCAGAGAAGAAGCGCACGAAGTCATGGAAGGAGGGGCCTTCTTCGTTATAGATTTGCAGCATAAAGCAGCACTCATTTCATCCACATCCAGACCTGCGTAGCTCTTGCATGGCCCCATCTTTCTTGTGCTGGGGACCTCTCTCTCCTTCTTAGGAAGGTCTTTCACAGACTTTACTTGGGAAAGAGATGTGTATGACTGCGACTTCCCTTGGTAGTGCTTGGAGAGTCCCTTCCTGAATAATCCCAAATCAAACATGCAACATTTAGATCCAATTTTTGAGAAAAAGCAAGCAGAGGACTATCAATTGTTATTAAGTATTTTATTCTTTTCCCACTAATTCAATTCTCAGCACAAAAAAGAGAGAATAAGAACATAATGATATCGAGATCGCAGATCTGAACAGAACAATCGATACCCAAATTCTTTCCTTCAGTTCTGCTGAGCAGAGATTATAGGAGATTTTTATATTAAGGCGATCGATAAACCGCACCAATACACATTCGATTTCTTTCCGAAAATTCGAATCAAGCCGTTTATGCAAGATACTACACAAATCCCTAAGAAAAATCGAGATGGTAGGAACGGAAACTCACTTTACAGGGAGCTGATCGACGAGGGAGGAGAAATCGTAGGCCGGGCTGTTAGGATCGAAGCAAGAAGAGGGCGAACTCGGCAAAAGGCAGGGTTCGTCAGCTTCTTCGCCTGAGTCGGAATCCTCGCCAAGATCTTCTTCTTCCTCGGCCCAATTGGAGAGGCGATTCTCTTCAAACATCTTATTCAATCCTTCGCCCATACAGAATCTGAGCAGCAGAAGAGGGGTTGGAAAAAGAGGAGGAGAAGCACGAAGTGGATGGGATCCGAGTCGGGCTTTTCAGATTAGGCAGCTATTTATAGTACAGGAAAGGATAATTTATTCATAAATTTATTTTTGTCGTTTATTATTATTAGTAAGATTAATTATTAAGATTGGAATCTGCCATAATTTCAATTATATTAATATTTAACGTTAAATGTTATTTTTATTTTGTTGATGGGCCAATAGTTATCTTCAAATTTATGCTAATCCACTTATCTAATGATTTAAAAATTCTTGAGTTATTGTTGAGATAATGATTATGAGTTTAATAAAAAAAATATTTTTAAAAAATAAGATTTTTAAATTTTGAAGTAAATTCAAATAACAAATCTAAATATGTAATATACAAATTATTTTATTATTTCTTAGGAGAAATATAATATTTTTTTTTCACATTATTGCATATTAATTTTAATATATGATGAATATCCTTAAAAAACTAATATGACTGAAATTTTATTGTACTTTTTGAAATGATAGTGTTTTAACGAAAATAAAAGTGGTAACTTGATTAATGAAATTTATTTCATATAAATTTTAAAAATAATATTTGTATTATTTTAATATAAATAAATAAATATTAATAAAATGATATTTAAATATTTGAATAAATTTTTTTAGGTGCTACAATAAATTTTGAATCTCAATAGTCATGGTTTGCAAAAACTATTATTGAAATTCAATATTATTTTTAAAATTTTATTAAAATAATATTTAAATTTTATTAAATGAGTTTTTATTGATATTATGACGTCTAAATATTAATATCCGCTGAAATGTTTCTCATTTAAATACAATATTTAAAAATTATATTATATTATTTTAATATAAATAAATAAACAGTAATATCGAATTTTTTAGTTTTTTTAATGATAAGTATGAATAGCATTTTTCTAAAATATAATAATTAATCATTTTTGTTAAACTAATAAGATAATATTTTAATACTCATTAAAAATGGTTCAAAATTATATTATCTATAAGATAAAGATTATGTCCATTCAATATCATACTATTCTTTTTACGCTTCTAAGTAGTATCAGCTCTCAAAAGGGTATCATTCGGCCACGAAAACCAAAATTAAGTTGGATTTCATCAACGTGATTCGTAATTTCAATCAGATAATCTTCGAGCCCCCATAAATAATCGAAATATGTGAGCACAAACAAATTAGAAAATTTGTGTTAGCAATCACCCAGAATCAATCAATTAATAGAGTAAAAATGTTATGCTTAATAAGAATATACATGAAAAAAATATTTAAAATTAATAGATTTTTTTTTTTAATTTTTACAAATAAGTCCTACAAAAAAATGTATTCAACTAATAATCTATCCAGCAAATAATATCATCCAAATTTTAGCCAATAACAATACAGCAAATTGAGCACAAAAATCAGAAATCGTGTCAATCGGAGAGAAGTGAGTCTTTTGTTAAATAAAACCTAAAATATCTTTAGTTAAAGAGAGTAACATTTTTTACATTTATATTAAGAGTTTTCTTACATTTTTTCAATTAATCTATATAGTAATTACAACAATCTAAATAAGATTCTCAAACCAATTTCTTAATCAAAAATTTCTTATCAAATATAAATATTTTTCATTATTCCCATAATCTTTGTCAATACAATTTAGTGAATATACCCTTCTCTAATGTCAACCTCAATCAACATTATTTGCTTAAATGTTCACACCTTCATAAAATTTATTTAAACATGCTGACGTAACATCTAAGAAAATTCATGAGATTTGTATATCATTTTAATACAAACTTTAAAAATAAACAAGTACTAATAAAATAATATTTTTTTAGATGCCACATCAGCCGTCTAAATAGTATTTCTCATATATCAACATATAAAATATAGATTAAATTATAATAGCTCCTAAATTATTTAAAAATATGTTTTTAAAATTCTAATTTTTTTTTCTCACAAAATCAAGAGTTGAATGCACTTTTGAGGGTATAGAATCTGCAAAATATATATATTTTAAATAATCATTAAAGAGTCAAATAATTTTCTTTATCACTATAAAAATATTAAAATTTCCGGCAAAAAAATGATAAGAAACTAGGTCTTTATTATTAAATAAAAGAGATTCGCTCAAGAATTATAAAAAGATACATTTTTTTTTTGTTATTAAAGTAATATTCAAAAAAATTATTCAAAAGATTTGAACATATTTAATTTAGTATTTATTTATTTATATTAAAATATTATTTTTTAAATTTGTATTTAATTTATGTTTTAAGTGCCTCTTTATAAATAAGCACGAGTCAACAGATTTTTCGAATGGATATCGACCTGGTCAACACGACCAATTTGGGTCATGCACATATAAAGACAATGGGTCGACACGATAGAATTCGGGTTATTGGAGATCTTACGGTACTTTCCAACCACATTTCTCCTCCATTTGGAAGCCGACTCAGAGATCATTCAATAAGAATAGGAGGGTTAGATGCCTTAATAAATAAAAGTATATATATGAAAATATGGCACATTAAAATTAATTTAATTTAAATATTTCATAGTAGAAGTAGATTAGGAGTCTTCTTAAGGGCGGGCGAAATCATGCTTATCCACTCACCGCCCGATTCATTTTCAGCCAATGAGAAGCGGCCGAAGCCATCACACTTTCTCGGATACGCGACTCAGATTCTTTACATTAAATTGGTCGGAAATTCAACTGATGATGCTTTCGCTTTGATCCGATTTACAAGAATTTGGTCAATTCCTTTGGCATCATGGAAATATCTTATCACTGTATCATTATATATTGAAAAATGTTATGGTTAAATAAAAATATACACAAAAAAAATATTCAGGACTAATTAGAATTTTTTTTTTTGTAATTTTTGTATATAAATTTTATTAAAAGATACATTCAATCAATAATTTACTTTCACATTAAATTAACACATCATCTATATATTTTGATATATACTAATATGATATATACTAATGTGTAAGTGCATTAATATTTTTATATATATTTGAAGAATAATTAATACATGAAAATATCCAGTCAATTTTACCAAATCGTTGCCGCCGAGATTTATGGCCCCTTTTTTATTAAAGAATTAAAATATATTATGATAATATATATAAAAAAAAATATTTATAGATCCCATAATTTATTTACACATTGTATTCATCAATTTATTTACACAATATATCAATACTTTAAGAAATTATATTCTATTTATAATGATATTAAATGTTATTATTCCCTGCTTGCAATATAATGGTTGAAAAAAATTATCATACTTAAAAATAATAAAAAGTTAAAGTTTACATATATTTATAAGCTCACAATTTTACCGAAAATTTGAAATTCCACTTAAATTTTTTACTTAAATTTGAGTCATACATCTTGACTAAAATCATAATTAAAATAACTTCAAATAGCTCAAACTCAATAAGAACTTACCCGAACTCAACTCCAACTCTACTAAAAAATAACTAGTTTGTTAATTAGTTTTTTTATTTTTTAAAGAAAATCGAAAAAATGAATACATCTCATAACTATATTATATATATATATATATATATATATCTCTCTCTCTATATATATATATATATATATATATATATATATATATATATAACCTTATTTAAAATGACTTGAAATAATTAGAATTTCACTCGAACTGATTTTAAATTTGGGCTGACTCAACTCAAACTCGACTCGAAGCCAGTACGTAGTACGAACCCATGCATAGGCCATGAACTTGGGAGTAGCATTTTATAGCTGAGCGGTCATAAGTCTTATTTATAGAGTCTGATTGGATCAACACATGACATATTAACGAAACTTTGGCAAGGCTAGACAAACTCCAGGCGCTTAAGATGTTGTAAACAAAATGAAATCCCTTCAGAAGCCAAAGGCTGAGCCCCCATATGCGCCCGCCGCCTGTGACAAGAATACCGTAAACAGAGAATGGGCACCCATGCCTGGGCGCATGTGGCAGTTATGCAAAGTGGTGCAAAACATGGAAGACTCGATGTTGGACGATCATGCACACACAGGCGCTTACGGCGGTTGTGCCGCGAATGAAGGTGTTCCTTCACGTTTTACTGAGCGGTTATGATTCGTTTTAAGTATGTTTTGAAGCTACTTTAACTATGTTGTAGATAAATAATTACATAAAATTTTGAAAGAACTTAAAAGGTGAAAAGAGATAAATGTTAGGGTTTGAGTGTGTAACAATAGCCTTAAGCAACTGTCATCATCAACTTCTTTCTTTCAAAGGTTAAGTTTTATGTAAATGTTGTGATCCCCATATTCTTTTCATAGTGGTATTTTATTGTAATGATGTGGTTTTGTGATTTTTCTATTTCTTGAGTTTTTCACGTAGATCATTTGTGTTTGGATATTAATTTTATGACCGAGTATTTTGAGATTTTGCTCTAATATTAATATTAAACCGTGATTTTCTCTACAACTATAGTATTAAAGCGATTGATTTTGTCAGTTCAAGTGGGAGCAATGACATACGAAATGAGATAAAATTTTGAGAATTTCAATAGCATGAACTTTGTTTTCTAGAAGATACAAATTAAAGATGTGATATATTATAATAAATTGTATTTACCATCGACAAGAAACCTAAAAATATGAGTAAAGAGATGACAAATTCTTAACAGAACAACCCTAGGTTTGATTCACAAAAATATTTCTTTTAGTATAATGAACAAAAATACTATTGTTGAACTTATTGAGGCTCTAACAAGGAAGCATGATAAGCCTTTGTCTTAAAAAAAATTTCTTTGTATAGCGAGTCTAACATGAAGATTGTAGATGGTGATTTGGTAACTAAACATCTGGATGATTTCAATAATATGGCAAATCAGTTAAGGTCTTAAGACATCAAGGTTGATGACAATGTTAGAGCTTTGTTGCTTCTGTCTTCATTACCATGTGTCCGGGATGGCCCTAGTAATGTTATTATTAATATTATTATTATAACTATAATATTATACTATAATATAGTGTATATATAAAGAGATTCACTGTGGGGAGGCGACAACTTGACATTGAGCTGAGGAATGACTCGCGAGGAGTTTGTCAGGGTGTCAGCACGGCGATGTGGAGAGAGGGAGAGGTGATTGTTGGCCGGTGTATGAAAATAATAAGGGAAGAGGAGGGAGAAAGGTTTTGCGTTGCCAGGGGGGAGAGGGAGGCTGGGAGTTGCCGACGAGGTAAGGAGGAGGAGGGAGGAAGTCGACGGCCTGTCGATGGAGGAGAAGGGGCGGATGGCTTAAGGGAAAAGAGAGGGGGAGGGAGGAATTTTATAAGGATAAAAAAGAAGGGAGGAGGCTGCTCGGTTGGACTGCCCGCCGACTAGGTGACTGGGCAGGGGGCACGCAGCTCCCCCCGGCCCCCTTGCATGCCCTGTTTAGGGTAGGCATAAGGGAATGGGGATGGGGTGACCGGAAGAAATGGGGGAGGAGAGAGGAGAGATAAAAATGTGGGGAAATAAATGAAAAATATCAATTGCATTTTTTCGTTGTTTTATTTTCAAATTTGATGAAACTTGATCGGAAGACCCGTCTTGACGAGACAGATGTACTTGATCAAAAAATTTCAATTTGGAGCTACATTTTATTTTTAATTAATTTTTCAAAGGTAAAAATTTAAAAAAATTCATTACGAACAATCCAACAATCAAAATTCAACAAAAGCCTTCTTTTAATTAACGGCACCAAATTTTTTGAATATGGACTTGTATTTTATTTTTCTAATTTTATATATTTAATAAACTTCAATAATTACTATAGGAGTAGCCATTAGTCAGATTGCTTTTAAATCTAAATATTACAATCATAATAATATATTTTTTTCCAATAATTTATTTGGTTTGACTTAATTTTGAACTTGCTTTAGATTTTGATTTTATAATAACTAAGTCAGCAATTTGACTATAATTATTTTAATCAATATTTGGGTTGTTACAGATAAAAACTCTCACATAAAAGTGGTTGGTTGTTCTACATATGTCCATGTTGATGCACGATCTCAGAGTTAACTTGATCCAGAAGCAATTGAGTGTGCCTTCATTGGATATGGTGTTGATGAGTTTAGATACTGTGGGGACCCTCCATATCGGGTTGATAACAAAGGATCAACCCCACAATAGGCTCCCTGTCGAGGGATCTGATTAAGCAGTTTAAAGTAGTACAGCAAGTAAGCAGAAACAAAATCATCCATTCATTTAAAATAAGATTATATCATATAGTTTAATTTATTACAGTAGCATAATGTAAAAGAAAAAGAAAATAAGAGAGATGTGCTAACCCGATCATCCTCACTTCTCAGCTACCTCGATCTCTACCAACTCCTGACCTGGCACATAAAAGTACGGGCGTTGGAATGCTAGTTAATCCCGTAGACTAAGTACAGGATATCAGCATACATTTATAAAAGTGTTAGCGATAAACAATAAATGGATAAATACAGGAAAATATGCAGAGGTTTAATCCTGCAAAGCAAATTATTATGTTCATAAGAAAATAGAAAAGTGCTGAATTTTATCACAATATATCACAGGAATCAGTATAATATGATATGTCCAGTAACCATAATCATAAATAATTTGTCCTATTGGGCAAACACAGAACCTTGGGGTCAGACAGAATGTGGGATTATATTATAACAGAATACTGTACTGTGCCCCCCAAGGCTACAACACGCTCCCTTATCTCCTCTCTTAGCTAGCCCTGTCATAATTCCCACCCAAGCCACCGTTTTGAGAACTCAAAATAATGCAATGCATTCTCAAGATATTTTATTCAGTATTTATAGTAACAGTAATTGATATCTTAAAAAGGAAAATAAAACTGAATTTAAAGCTCAAAGCGGTGCTAAAACGCTTAAAAGAAAGTAAGTAAGAAATAAATGTAAGAAAATATCCGGTATCTTTCTTGTGCGATCCTCAAGTTACCTACAATTTAATATTTAGTCTAGTTAGTGGTCATTTGTTTAATTCTCCTGATAATGCTACTTGGCTTAAACTTGAGTTTTGGCACGTTTTATGAGGCATAGAAAGGAGTGTGCAAGTTTTATTTATTAATTATTGTTTATTTAAGTTATCCAGGTGATTACGGGCACAATGGTGATGATTTTGTCAAAATCTGAAAATGGCACGCTTTACAAGGTAAAAATAATCATTTAAAATTTGGATACCAAAACTAAAATCAAATTACATTTTTAGAATCATTGAATTTTTTTGATATATAATTTTACTATATCTGGACTCCTATTTTGAAAGATATGAATTTTTGAAGTTTTGAGAAATTTCTAAATTTTTTAATATTTTTGGGTTAGCGGAATATTCTGTTACTGTTAACAGTTTCCGTTAAGTTACTATTACCGTTAATGATAACATTACTGTAATTGACGGAAAGGGAATATTCCATGAATATTTTCTTTTCGTTAACGGTGGATGGTTGGTGCCATGTGGCTGACACGTGGCTGCGGATGCACAGAAACCTGCCATGTGGCGGCTAATGACATGTGGCAGTCATCTTCTTTATCTCCGACGATGAACAGTAACTCCGGCGAACTACTATTCATCGCCGGCGATTTTTCGACGATTTCTTCGTCTTTTCGGGAAATTTTTCGTTCGATCCTACTCTACTCCTCATGAAATAATATTTTGAAAAAGAAAATAGGAGAAAAGAGGAGCGGTTGAGGAGGTACCTTGTCGGGAACGTCCACCTCCTGTGAACTTACAGCGCAGATTCTGGCGAACTCCGGCGGTCTTTCGGCGATCTGAAGGTGCCCTCCCTGAGGCCTTTAAATAGGCGGGGGCGCCCCCCCCCCCGTAGGCTCCATCGCCGCCCCTCCGCCACCATCGAATCCCGGCGTGACACGTGGCAGTCACCGGTGCGTCGACACTGCAGTGCTGCCACATGTCACCACGTGGATCAGACACGCCGCGATGCTACCACGTGTTTGCCAAGTGGAGTCATCTGGTTTGCGGCAAAATCCGAGGTTGACATGTGTCACCCCAGGTTATGTTAAGCTTCCACGTGGTATCTGTGGTTGCGCGGCGCAAAAGGGGCCACGTGGCCCCAGGCAATGCGGCGCAACGAGGTGCTGCCACGTGGCATCTGCGGTTGCGCGGCGCAACAGGGTGCTGCTGTACCAACCCAAGTTGTTATCTTAGTCAATTAGAACTAATCTTGGTCATAATCCTGATCATAAGTGTTAATCAAGTCATTAGGAGCCACCCACTAAGACCTAGTCCAAATACGAGTCAATGGATCGAATCCTGATTTTTAGAAAATCTAGAAACCCTAGAATTTGACCTATTTAAATTAACTTCATATCAAAAAATGGACTTCGCCATTACGCTCATTGCCCCCAAATTAGCCAGGGGTGATGTTTTCGTGACAATTGGAAGTCGTCAAAATTTTGACGAATATTTTTAATAATAATTAAATACCCCAAAAATTGGGAAAATAAAATACTCATCGGATCAAAAATCCGACCTCGTCGTTGCGTTCCTCACCTCTTAATTAGCGCGGAAGGGATATTTGAAAATTTTGGAAGCTTGAAAAAAATAATAAAAAATATTATTATTTTATACCATAACGGCGCTATTAACTATTTAACCCTACCGTTCGTATTTCCAACGGCGCTGTCTGATCAGATGACACCTCATCTAACTGTCGCATCAGAATGATCCGACGGTTGCGGGTATTCGTCCTTGAAGACTCCGCAACCATCTGCCATGCGGCGTCCGCCATAGATGCGGCCAATCGGCGCCTCGGCGTGCCTCGCCCGCTTCGCCTCTGCTCCCATAAGGACCCCCGACGCCCAAAACCCCTGGTTTACGCGAACTCGAGCTCGGGCGCCTCTGGTAATCGCCCGCCCGAACCTAAAATCCTTGCCGACTCTTCAGGTAACATGATCTCTCCCGATTTCCATTTGATTTCAGCAATTATTGCAATGGTGTGTAGTTCGCCTCGTCCTCGATACATCCAACGGTTCTGATCGAGCTTATAACCGCCCGATCGAATGCGTCAGGGCATCTCCAGCGACTGGGTTCAGCCTCTGTCGAACCCTAGAAGTTGAACTGACGCGGGCTCAGGTCGGGTCGAGCCCGACCCGCAATGAGCTGGGTCCGGGTCCACGTGTGCGGTACACGTGGCGCCTATGGGGCCGCCTCCATGCGTGGCACCCTTCCACGGGGCCACATGGTGTCAGCTGGCAACCATGTGTCCGGTGGACCCCGCAGTGCCACGTGGCGCTTAGTGGACAAGACGCGTGGCACGTGGGGCCCACAGCATGTGTCGCGGTCTCGTCGACTACGGCAGTGGGACCCATGCGCTGTGCAGCGCACAATCGGGTGCTGCCACATGTCAGGGGGACCCACTTGTGGGGCTCCCGTACTGACAATAAGGAAGTATGGTGCTCCAACTGTGGCAAATCCCCAACTTAAGTAAAGTTAGGCGAACCCAACTTGCCTTAAGGCAAGGACTTGTCACCAAGTGCTGTAAAATTCATCAATATAAATATCAAAGTGGCGGAAGCAATATAAAATAGAGTAACATCCACAAGTATACATAGTAGGAAAAGAAAAGCAATATAGTAACTCATCACAATGCAGAAAGTAAAGTACATCCAGAAAGTTTATTATTACAAACTGAAATGAATAACTGAAAGAAAAATGAAAGACTCTCGTCCTCACTGGAATAACAAGGCAAAGCTAGCAAGACAACAGCTGGAGGGTCCTCCTCCTGAACTGGCTCCTCCTCAGCAACATTGCCCACGAACAAGTCTGAATCTGACATTTGTCGGTATCACAAATGCCAGGGCCCTAGCCAACAAAATAAAAAGGTTACAGTTAGACAATTGTCTAAGTATATTTTAGGTTATTTAAAGTGAACTGAATATTAAAGATATCACATTTAAATTTAACTATACATGCAGCAATAAAGGGGTGCAATAAGCTATGAAAGAATTGGGATACTATAAACTATCTATTTATAGCATGCAACATGTATGTAAAGTAACATACAGACTCAAAATAAGCAAGGTAAGGCTAAGAGCAAAAATAACTGCAACTACTGAATAAACATGATCCTAACATGATTATGATCGCAGTAAAACATGCTGAGTATAAAAGAACACGAGTACTGAATATAATAAAATTCTAGCATCCTAAACATGCCATTTATACATATATATAAGCCATAAAATATACCTATAACATGCAGATTAATATGAAAAGAAAGGTCACTGAGACATGTGGCAAAAAACAAAGCAATATATGATAAGTGAAGCCACTGAGACATGTGGAAAAGCGAGCAAATACTGAAAATAAGGCCACTGAAGCATGTGGCAAAACAAACCTGAAATCAAAACGATACAATACAGGTAAAGTAGTAATATGACTAAGTTCTAGTACTGCCATACCAGCCAATAGGCCATACAGGGCCTCCAATATCAATCAATCAGTCAATCCCCAGCCTAGCCATCCAAATATGTTAGGTCTGAGTCCAGTCTATACAATACTACTACTGAAGAGGCAGACTAAACTAGGTCATATTCTATTAACTGTGATAAAACAAAACTGAATGATATGTAAATTCAATACTAACTTAGGATACATCATCCTAAGTTTTCCTATTATGCTCAAGGGCTAAAGCTCAAAATCCAAGGTATGCAAAGCAATCTAATCAAAGTAAGCAAGAGACTCAATCTAGACTTATGTGATATCTGTTGTTATCTAATTTCCAAATCTAACTACTCTGAGAAAGTATAAGCTTATGATCTCCGATATACAGCTATCGAGTAGAATCTCAGATTTACGTCCTTAAAGTCAAATATTAGAACTTAACAAGTTCTAATCAAAAATCATGTGACGACTATATGGTTTACATAAGCAAATCAATGACCTAATTTTATGAATATTTTACTTTCTTACCCAAATCTTGATCAAATAAATCAAGATTTAAGGATTTAGAACTTAAACCCTATGTTGAGTTCAAATTCTTAATCCAAGGTGATACTAAAATAGGATCTAGGTTTCTCACTTAATCTCAAAGGGTAAAGGTTCCTATAAGTTGAAAGATTCAGGAACTACGATCTTAGTGAAAGGCTATTCTATTAATTATAAGATAAAATAATCAGTTAAGAACTTGAGAATCTAATATCTATATTCAATCTTTAAGATAATTTTATTATCTTATTGATTGAATCATCCTACACCCACATGGAAGATTTCAAAAGATTAAACAATCAATCATTTAAGAATTTCAACTGGAGGTGGTTTGATTCAAATTGAAGATCTAAGTCTAGGATCTAAGATTTAAAGATCTGAAGTTTGATCACTTTAGACATTAATTGGATTTTAACTTAGGAGAATCCAATTGCATTTTCTTTAGCAATTAGGTTCAACATCTAGCTATATTGGGCTTATTACTATAAGGATTAATAGTTCTAAACATTAGGTTAACCATTAACTCATAATAATCTCTTTAGATTACTTAAGATCTAAGAGTCTAAGTTTGATCACTTTTAGATCTTAAGTTGGATTCTTAACTTACTTTTTCAATTCCTTATCTTTTGATACTAAGCTCTTAAGTTATCTTATCTGAGTTTATTAATGATACAATTGACAATTCTTATTATTATATTTCAATTTTCAGGTCAAATGATCCTTAAATGGAATGCTTAAGAGTTAAGCATCTTATTTAAGGATTAAATGAAGATTTGATGGTTTAAGGATCATATGAATAATATAATTGTTCTAAGATTTCAGAGAACATTTCTAATTTAATTTAAAGTATATTACTGAAATTTTCAATCCTTGAGGGACATTAATCCACATTTTGGTCAAAATGACCAAAATGCCCATCTTAAGGCTAAAATTGGGATTTTAGGGTTTACTTACCCAAATTGGTTCTAATCTATTTTAATATGTTTCACATGACTTAGTAAAGTGGGAAACACCCAAAATTTAGGTTTTGAAGACCTAATTGATCTTAATTAGCACTAATCACTTAATTAAGCCACTTAGGGTGATTAGTGAAATTAAGGCAATTTAGGGCAATCCAACTCTACACTTAGATTCTAATTAACTTAATATAAGGTTAGGAACAACCCTCACTCAATTCAGAGGCTTAATTAGGGTTAAGTTCACTAATTCTTAATTAGGGTGATTAAGGAGTGATTAAGAAAATTAATTACCTAAAATAGATTTTAAGGGTCTGGCATTGTTCCTTAGGTCATAAGGAGCAATAAGAGCCCTTAAACTCACAATTTGGATAATTAGGTGATTTTATATGATTTATTTAAGAATAGAAAAGTTTTAGTTAATATTTTTAAATCCAACCATTAGATCTGGAATTTTATTTTAGATTCAAATTCCTGGAATTTTTTTGATTCAAATGGTATATTGGATCATACCATTTGGATGTGTGGATCTAAAGTCATTCAATTAATTTATTCTGAATATTTATTTAAATTAAAACTATAGGTTTCAATTAATTTAAATTATAACTATTAAAAATATACTCCAATAAATATTAATTAATCGCGGCCCAAAATCAGAACCGCGGGTCAGCGGCTGGCCCGACCCGGACCCGCGACTTCATCTTCAACCTCTCGACGGGCCCCGAGCCCGTCGAATTTCAAAGCTGAAATTCTCAGCGCTCCGGCGACGGCAGGGGCTCAAATCGATCCCTACACGTTCCCTTGAGGCGAGACGCATCGATTGGACCAAGAACCCCCATATGGATCCCTCTAGATCGATGGGGTCTTACTCACCCTGAGACATTCCTTCTGTGAGGCGTCTCAGGTCGCCTGTGAGGGGCAACATTCTCCTCACAGGGACCATCGATTCGCCGGGATTTTGATCCCTACACACTCACGGGGGACTAGACGCGTCGAAACCCCAACCTATCTTAACACGAGACGCAGCCAATCGCTGGGTCCTTACTGGGACTCAGCCATTGGCTCGCTGGCTAGCTCAATCGATCGATACAATTGACTCGAGCTAGCCTAGCCCCAGGCGACAATCGCATTGGATTCCTAGGTGGCTAAGGTTGCTTAGACGACAAACAAGGCTCATCCAGAGGACAGGATCAAAGCTGAGCTGAAGAAATTTTAATGGGGGAAAGGCTGTACCTGACTTTGAGTTACCGGCCTAACCGAGGAGAATTGGAGTGTCCTTAAGCTTCCTGGTCAGTAGACGAAGCTCCACAGGGGGTCTGAACACCAGACAGGCCCTCAATCAGCAGTTCAAGCTTCGAAAAATTCCAGAATTCGCCGAGGAAGACGGGAGCTCCAGAGGCTTTAATTGGAGAAATTGAGGGTTCCCAGAGAGCAAAGGGACTCACTGTAAATCGCTGGGGGTATTTATAGGCCTGAGGGAGATATGGGGTGGCTTCCAGAGCTCGGGCAATGGCGAGAAGGCTCGGGCCGAAGGAAATGGCTCGGGCCAACGTCTAGGGACAATTGGGGAAGAAGGCAGCCGGCCAAACGGTCGCGCCGAGGGCAGGTGTGGCGGCCCTGCTCCGCCGTGGTCCTGTTAACCCTTAAGTTAACATGATTACGGTGGAGGGGTCACCAAATGACAAGGTCCCCACTTAAGGTTGGATTAGATACACGTACTAATCCAATTTAAATAAGGACTTTGCCATTCAATCCAGAAATACTATCACTAAATGATCATACATTAACTCAGAGTGCGGAAGCATAAAACATAACATCCATCCAATACAGTATAAATACAACAATACAGAATAAGTAAAGTACTGAAAAAGAAAAATAATCCTGTATTATTACAACATTTAATGAGATTAAAAGTACTGAAAGAAAACTCTCAATCTCACTGGAAGAAAAACTAAAGCTACAGATCTTCAGGAATGGGCTCCTCTTCCAATGGCAAACTCTCCACTGGATCTGCTAAACCAACAAACTCAGAACCTACCATTATCAGTTTCATAATGGTAGGGCCCCAGCCAATAAAAGAAAAACTGATTAGGCAATAAGTCTAAGTACATTTTAGGGCAGTAATTTTATTAAACTAAGAAGATATCACCATATAAACAGAACTAAGCATAATAGGTGCAGGAAAGCATATCAAAAGAATAGTATATAGTTATAAACTACAGTTTATAACTAAACAAATAGGAAGTAATACAAATCTCCTCCAAGCAACTGCAACACAAACAGGTAAGTAAAAGAAAAGTAAAACTGTAAGAAAATACAACCTAAATATGCATATGTTCAAACAGATTATGCTAAGTGACATACAAAATTTAAACAGTAAAAACTGAAAATACTAACATCCTATGTGAGCATATAAAAATAGTAAATAAAACTAGCATCCTATAAAAAAATACGTGCAGGAAAGCTGTAAGTAAAACAGTGCTGAAATGCAGAATATGCTAGTAAAATAGTAACTGCAAACTGAAACTATAGTAACTGTATAAATCATCTGAACTGAATACTAAAACAGCAATTCTTAGCCTGATGAGCTAAGAAACTCTGAACTGAATCATCACTGGAACTCTTAGCCTGATGAGCTAAGATAGAACTGAATGTAAGTGTACTTGAATTAGTATATCCATATCAGAATCCTGACTCTATAGTCAGTAGGGCAAGAGTCTATCCATCCTATCACTCGGACTAGGCATGGCCAATAGACTGTCGGACATTAAACCCTCGAAAGGTTGCCAACCCTGAACGGGTTGATCGAAGAGGTATACTAATCAAGCTACACCTTACAAACCACTTATGAAACGAACATAATACTATTTATGAATGTTCAATATTGACATAAGATATTAACCAGAATGTCTTATGTACATAATACATGTTCAAGGTATAATGCTCAAAATCAAGGAATGCGAAGCATCAAAATCAAAGTGCAAGAAACTATATCTAAAACACAGGTGATATCCTTTGTTATCTACTTTATTCGTTCTATCTACTCTAAGTTACATAAGTTTCAGAATTTATTAATTCTTACACATTCTGTAACTTAGAATCTCGAATCCTACTTTGTTGAATAAATCATCGACCTAGTTTTGTATTTTAATTCATCCCAACCTCATCTTGATTAGCCAAATCAAGATGAATAGATTAAGAATTAGACTCCAGATGATGGGGTCTAATTACTTAATCTAAAGGTATAATCTAAGGGTCTAAGGTTTAGAACCCAAATCTCACAGATTAGGTTAAGGCAAATCCTAATGATGAATCAAATTCATTATGATGGATTTCTATTCTTAGTTCTAAAGTCTAAAGATCAAATAATTATTTAATAAATTAAGAAAATCTATAAACTAGAAAACTCAAGGTTTCACCTAATTGAGTAACCCAATTTACTCAATAGATAAATTCTAACTTAAGATCTATTCCTAATCTTAGGAAATAAGGCTCTTAATTACTAAGAGTATCTCTCAAGACACACATCCTAACTAGTATTATAAGACCTAAGGTATGATCTAAGAATAATTAAGGAAAGAGAACTCTTCTTAAGACTTAGGAATTTTCTTAAAGAGTATATTTTGAGATTTTAATAAAAACCTAATTTAGACTTAAATTTGAATAATTTCAGTTCTAAATCATTTTAATGATTGGAAATTGAATTTAGGGCTTTAAAGGCTAAACCTTAAATTTGGGCAAAATGACCATTTTTCCCTTAATTAAGGGTTCAAAAGATCAAATTTTGATCTAGAGCTTAATTTCTGAAATTTTCTTTTGGAAAGTGTTTCTTACTGTCTAATATAAGATTAGACAGCAACTAAGTTAATTTTGGGTGATTATTAAGCCATTAGAGATCAAATTAGTGAATTTGACTCAATAGGGAAAATTAGTAATTTTACTAAGTGAAAGTTAAATTTTCTTTCAGTTTAATATTCTTTATTGTCTAATCTTTTCATAGAATCTAAATTTGCTAAATTCTGATAAGTATTGGCCAAGTTATGGCCAATACAAGATCTAGGGTTTTAAGGTTAATTAAAGGATCCTTAATTATAAGCCAAAATCCTAACTTTACCAATTAGTATCCAAATCAAGCAAAATCAGTGACTATGAATTACAAATAGCTCACTGATTTTAATGATATATGGTAGGCTCAATTTGGACCTAATTTGACTAAGTTAAGACCTAATTAGGGTTTAGGGTGATTAGTGAGTGATTTAACAAAATTAAGCACTCAAACTATAATCTAACCTTATAGATTGATTCTAAATGGTTCTATGAGTCCTCTGAAGTTTAAATCACTCAATTTGAATTACTAGATTTATTAATATTCACTAATCAAGATTTAAAGCAATTAAGGGTGATTTAGCAAATCTAACCGTTGGATCTAAAATATTTCTATAGATTACTGCTAATTAGATTCTTCTGATCTAAATTGATATTTAGATCATCAAATTTGGGGCTCAATTGACCAAGTTATGGTCAATAGAAGTTCTAGGATTAATTAACCTAATTAGGGTTAGGTCCTAAATGCCATTAGTTAAAACCTAATCCAAACAGCAAGATAAACACTATCAAATTAATCCTTAGGGTTTTCTGATTACTTTAAGACCCATATTGGTTATATTTGGATCATTGGGTACAAAGTTATGGTTAATTGAATATTTGAGACATAAATTTGAACTTGATTAAACCCTAAATGATCACTTTATTAAATATTGATCCTACAGAAAATTGAATGGCATCAATAAATTCCTTATATTTTTCTGATTAATTTGGTATATTTATTTGTATAATTTGGAAATAATTTAGGAGTTATTTAGGTTTTAAGTTTTGGATTTATATATTTTATTTAATTCTGTTTAATTAAATTAAATCTGTTTATTATACTTTTAAATATAACTATAAATCAATTATAATTATCTGTTTAATTATAAATATTTAATTTTATTATTTAAAAATCTGTAGGACACGTGGCAGCCTCGGATTGGCGCGGCAGACAGCGGCGGGTCCCACAGGTCAGTCTGCTGACGCGCAGGCCACGCGTCGCGCCCGGGTTGGCTGGCGCGCTGCGCGTGGGTCCCGCCGTGGTAGCTGAAACGTCACGGCCACGGGTTTCGGGCCGGGCCCGGGCCGAAACCTAACCCTAGATTCCCTATACTCGGCGATAACGGTTTCCACTGTTTCATTTTTGTCGAATCTGGGGTAACCAGACCTAATTTACTCGATCGGGACCGGTACATCGACAATCAAAGCTATGAAATAAGAATTCGAAATGCAAATTTCAATAATTTATAAAGATCAAAGATTTAAATGTGTACCTAGTTTCGACGGCTGACGACTAACTGGGTCAATCCGAGCGACTCTGATCACTGAAATGGATCAATTCGTGCGTAATCGAGAAGTGGAATCGATCAGAGGCTATATCCTAAGGCCGGAGCGGTGGGATCGACGCGTGGAGCGACGGAGAGGCGCTGGGCGTCGTCGATCGCGACACACGTTGAACTCGCGGGGACGACGACCCCCGACCGTTCGATCCTCAGATCGAACGGACCGCGGAGTCCGTTTGATCAAACGGCGTAATTACGTTTTAGGCGACGGCGTTAACTATTAATTGGACGGCGCCGTTAAATGCTTTAATTAATTAATAATATTTAATTAAATTATTCAGTTTTAATTAATTAAATTTAGCCTATTAAATGAATCCCAAAAATTTCAAATAAATCACCCTTAACTAATTGAAGGGTGAGGAACGCAATGGCGCATTCGAATTTTCGTTTCGATGAGTATTTAATTATTTGATTATTCTAGGTATTTAAATAATATTAAAATATTCGACGAAAAATCAACGACTTCCAATTGCCTCCAAAATTTCACCCCTAGCTAATTTGGGTGTTCTGAACGCAATGGTGAAGTCAGATTTTCAATCTGAGGTCTAGATAAAAAGTCAAATTTCCAGGTTTTAGGATTTTCCAGAATTCCTGTTTTGACTTTGTTGACTTCTTAGTTTGACCTAGGTTTCAAAGGTGAATTCCAAATCACTTGATTAGTGACTTAGAATCTTAATTAAGACTTAGATTAGTCTTAATTGAGCAAAGTAACAACGTGGGTTGTTACAAACTCCCCCACTTAAGAATGATGTCGCCCTCGACATCACTCAAGTGAGAAAAAGAATTTAAGCAGATATAAAGAAACGAATTGAAATAAGATGAAGTTGAAAAATCACCTTGATTAAAAAGGTTTGGGTACTTTTGGCGCATATCCACCTCTTTCTCCCAGGTGGCTTCGTTATAAGACCGGTTCTTCCACTGAATCTTTATCATTGGAATAGATCGATTTCTTAATTTCTTTAGATCATGATCTAGGATTTTTATTGGTTCTTCAGTGTAAGAAAGATCAGGTTAAATTTCAATCGCAGGATGTTCAATAAGATGAGAAGGATCTCAGAGACACTTTCTTAGAGATGAGACGTGGAATACATTATGTACAGCAGTGAAGTCTTCCGGAAGCTCTAATTTATAAGCTGCTGAACCAATCTTCTGCAAAATCTTGAAAGGTCCAATGTACCTTGGACTGAGTTTTCCTGAAACTCCAAAACGATAGATTCCTTTCATCGGGCTCACTTTTAAGTACACCAAATCTCCTTTGCTGAATTCTAGAGGACGGTGACGATTATCATGATATTTACTTTGCCTGTCCTGAGCAGTTCTAATTCTTTGCTGAATGAGTTTAACCTTCTTATTTGTTTCTTCTACTAGCTCAGATCCATATAATTGAGTATCTCCTGACTCAGACCATGCTAGTGGGGATGAATATTTTCTTCCATATAGGGCTTCATATGGTGCCATCTTAATACTTGACTGAAAACTGTTGTTATATGCAAATTCTACTAAAGGAATATGCTCTTCCTAGGATCCTGAAAAATCCAACATACTTAAACGCAGAAGATCTTCTAAGACTTGATTTACTCGCTCTGTTTGGCCATCTGTTTGAGGATGGAATGCTGTACTCATGGCCAAAGTTGTGCCTAAATCTTGATGGACAGCCTGCCAAAATTTAGAAGTAAAATGACTGTCTCTATCAGATATAATTATTTTAGGAATTCCGTGCAATCTGACTATTTCCTTAATGTACAATTTGGTCAATTTCTCCACTGAGTCAGTTTGACGGATTGGAATAAAATGGGCAGATTTTGTAAGACGATCCACTATAACCCATATTGAATCAGCTCCAGATTTTGATCGAGGCAAGCCCATGACAAAATCCATGGATACATCAGTCCATTTCCATTCTGTGATTTCTAGTGGGTGCAATAAACCACCAGGCTTTTGATGCTCTGCTTTTATTAAGCAACAAGCGTGGCATTTTGCAACAAATTCTGCAATACTTTTCTTCATTCCTGGCCACCAGAATGATTATTTTAGGTCTTGGTACATCTTAGAATTTCCTGGATGAATTTAATATCCTGAATTATGACTTTCAATTAGGATCTCTTTTTGCATGGATTTAGGAATCCAGAGACGATTATTCATGTAAATAGCACCTTTCTTAAAATTCAATTCTGGACGACGACCACTTTCTATTGCCACTTTAAGGTTTAAATATTCATCATCCTTACTTTGAGAAATTGAAACATCTCTATGAAAAGTAGGTTCTATATTATTCATGGATATCATGGTACTGACTGAATTTCCCTTAGCAAGAGAAATTTCCATTTTATGAAACTCATTTGCCAACGGACTTTCTGAAATTAAACTGTTAAGAACTGTGTGACGGCTTAACGCATCAGCTACCACATTAGCTTTGCCTGGATGGTACTGGATATATAAATCATAATCACTTATTAATTCCAGCCATCTTCTTTGCCTACAGTTCAATTCTCTCTAGGTAAAGATGTACTTCAGACTTTGGTGGTCTGTGAATATAGAGCATTGAACTCCATACAAATAATGGCGCCATATTTTTAATGCAAAAACTAATGCTGCCAATTCTAAATCATGTACGGCATAGTTTCTCTCATGGGTTTTAAGCTGGCGAGATGCGTATGCTATAACCTTGCATTCTTGCATTAATACACATCCTAACCCAATTCCAGATGCATCTGTATACACCTGATAGTTCACTCCTTCTTTTGGAAGAACTAAAACTGGAGCAGAAGTTAACGCGTCCTTTATAGACTGAAATGCAGTTTCACATTCTTCTGTCCAAACAAATGGAACTGCCTTCTGAGTTAGTTTTGTAAGAGGTGCGGCAAGCTGAGAGAAGCCTTTAACAAATCTTCTGTAGTATCCGGCTAAACCCAGAAAACTACGAATTTCAGTAACTGTCTTGGGCTGAACCCAATCCTGAATAGCACTGATCTTACTCTGATCTACTTGGATTCCTCGAGCATCAATTATATGTCCAAGAAATGATACAGAATCCAGCCAAAATTCACACTTAGAGAATTTAGCATATAACTCATGCTCTCTAAGCTTCTCCAGAACCAATTTCAAGTGTTCTTCATGATCCTTTACTGTCTTGGAGTAAATTAAGATATCATCAATGAATACTATAACAAATTTATCTAGATAAGCCTTCAGAACTCTCTGCATTAAGTCTATGAATAGAGATGGGGCATTTGTGAGACCAAATGACATTACAAGAAACTCAAAATGCCCATATCGCGTTCTGAATGCTGTCTTTTCTACATCTGAGTCCTTTACCCTCACTTGATGATACCCTGGCCTTAAATCAATTTTAGAGAACACTACAGCACCGGCAAGTTGATCGAACAGATCATCAATACGAGGAAGTGGGTATCTATTTTTAATTGTGATTTTATTCAGCTCTCTGTAGTCTATGCACATTCTCATAGACCCATCTTTCTTCTTAACAAAAAGCACCGGGGCTCCCCACGGGGACATACTTGGTTTAATAAACCCCTTATTTAACAGTTCTTGCAATTGCTCATTTAACTCTTGCAATTCTTTTGGGGCCATTCTATATGGTGCTTTTGATAGAGGTTGTGTTCTTGGAACTACATTTATTTCAAATTCTACTTCTCTGGTTGGAGGTAAACCAGGCAGATTTTCAGGGAAAACATCTTCAAAATCTTTAACCACTTTTATTTTAGAGATTGGGGTTACTTCTTTGCTACTACCCATCATCACCATCAAAATACAACTATAACCTTTGCACACCATTTTCTCTGCTTGAATTGCATTGATCAAGGAGCTACTAGTGCTGATCTTCCCAATAAACGTTGTTAAAGCTCCTGAAGTTTACAACACGACCTTCTTCTTTTGACAATTGATGGTAGCGCTATGCATACTAAGCCAATTCATGCCTAATATGATATCAAAATTTACTATAGGTAGCACAACTAACTTGGCTTGGAAGGTATGGTTATTAATTGGTAATTGAATGTCGTAGAATTTATTCGCACTTAGTTGGGCTCCAGATGGAAGTCCAACACTCAAGATCTTCGCAAGTTTATAATATGAGAGTCCTAATTTCTTGGCAAAATTTTCAGAGATAAATGAATGACTAGCCCCAGTATCAAACAATATACGGCAGGGCTCTTCTTTAAAGTATAAGGTGCCTAATAATAACAGTATAGACTTTAGAAAATTCTAATTCAATAAGAAAAGCAAAAGTTGCGATTTGTACCTGAAACTACATTGTTGTCTTCTGCTGCTTCAACAGGAGTGAGATTATACACTCTTGCCTTTCCAGCAAGTCTGCTGTCAGATATTTATGCTGTTGACTGATTTGGATTTGATGGCTTTGCTATATATGGAACCTTTGTAAGGGTTCGCTCTTGAACAGGAGGTGGCATAAGAGTTTTCTGAGGTTCTCTGAAGTTGATAGGAGTGGCACGGAATACTTTATTTATACGATTCCGATCAATAGTTACTCCATCAATCGTTTTATTTGATCGACAGTCTCTATATGCGTGACCTTGTCTTCCACACGTAAAACATACTCGGCCAAAATGATAACATTTCCCATAAGGATGTGGCCTATTACATGTGGCAGTTTGGCCTGATGTTTTAGTGGTTTCCATTTGATATACCCTTCCTTGATTTGTCCATTGTTGCTTGAAGTTCTGAGGGTATTTATTCATATTGAAGGCCTTTCTCTTCATGTCTTTAGTATTTTGATGATGCTCTACTACCCGAGCCATCTCAACTAGCTTCTCGAATTTGGTATGTTGTAAAGGAATTACATGATCTTTGATAGACTCTCTGAGTCCATTCTCATATCTGAAACATCTATCTTCTTCAGTTGGAACCAGATGAGGTGAAAATTGGATGAGCTTTCGAAATTCTGAAGTGTATTCTGTTACTGTTCGACTTCCTTGAGTTAACCTTAATAAAGACTCACCAATGATGTTCTTGGTGGAGGGTGGAATAAACGATTCCTTGAAGGCTTGGACAAACTAACTCCATTCTATTTCATCTAACTCGAACTCTTCAAATCGTGTGTTCCTTTCTTGTTCCCACCAATGTTCTGCTTCTCCTTGCAGAAGATGAGTGGCCAGTCTTACAGATTGGTTGCTTGAACAACCAAGACTAGTGATATTTTTCTCTATAGTTTTCAGCCATGCTAAGGTATCCATTGGGGATTCAGATCCTTCAAAGGTAGGCGGTCTTAATCTTAGGAAACTATGAAGTATCCCATCTGCAGACTGTCGATAGATATTGGGAACTTGAGGAGCGGGGGATGCTGAAGAGGTGCTGGCATTAGTAACAGGTATTATAGATACTAACTTTTGAATGGCTAGAGCCTGTTGATTTTGATTCTCTAGCATTACAGTAACCATATTTCTTAAAGAAGTTATTTCATCAACAGTATTGGAAGCGGCCATGGTATTATTTGGAGCATTGCTTGCGGATGGTTGAGGATTGAGTGGAGTATTGTTGGGAGAGGTAGCAGGATTCATTTTCCTGAAATCAAAACAACTATCTTGATTTCTTTATTATAACAAGACATAATATAACTACTGCTTTTCTCATTTATTTAAACTTTTATTGAAATAACAAAATACATCATCATAGACTTATAAAACTATTCCCATCCTATATATTTAATGAAAAATGCTCTACGAAAGTCTTCATAAATCACTTCACGATGCTCCTCTTGTGCTTTACGAAACAGTTCTTCGTATGTCATAATCTACCATTCTTTTGCTTGCATACGCAAAAGACATAGCACCACTTCTAATCTGATGTGACTAGGCCATTCCATAACACCAAATATGTGGTCAACTCTCGCAAGCCATTCCCTTGCTAGTACTGGAAAATCAAGGCCTCTATAGACGCCTTCTTTCAGTAATTTATTTATCACTTGCGATCCTTGTTCTGATACTCCTTCAATCACTCTTCCTTGCTTCTTTCCTAATTTATGTTCATATTTCCAAATAGTCTCGAACTCCTTTAGGTAAGCCATGAATGCCATTTCTAGATGATCTTATATTCCTACAATTATAACATTCTACTTAGATTTGTTGAGCATATATATATATATATATATATATATATATATATATTGATAATTATCATCTTTTATGGTTATCTAATAACTTAACTTATTTTGAGTTATACTCATAATGTGATGGATGTCAATTTAAGTATTCATTTAGTGATCAAGTGGCAGAAGAACAACCCATTATATAGAGAGGAATACAGATTCCAATCTAACACCTTATGGAATTCTCTGATACCAACTATGGCGGCCCTGCTCCGTCGTGGTCCTGTTAACCCTTAAGTTAACATGATTACGGTGAAGGGGTCACCAAATGACAAGGTCCCCACTTAAGGTTGGATTAGATACACGTACTAATCCAATTTAAATAAGGACTTTGCCATTCAATCCAGAAATACTATCACTAAATGATCATACATGAACTCAGAGTGCGGAAGCATAAAACATAACATCCATCCAATACAGTATAAATATAACAATACAGAATAAGTAAAGTACTGAAAAAGAAAAATAATCCTGTATTATTACAACATTTAATGAGATTAAAAGTACTGAAAGAAAACTCTCAATCTCACTAGAAGAAAAACTAAAGCTATAGATCTTCAGGAACAGGCTCCTCTTCCAATGGCAAACTCTCCACTGGATTTGCTAAACCAACAAACTCAGAACCTACCATTATCAGTTTCATAATGGTAGGGCCCCAGCCAAAAGAAAAACTGGTTAGACAATAAATCTAAGTACATTTTAGGGCAGCAATTTTATTAAATTAAGAAGATATCACCATATAAACAGAACTAAGCATAATAGGTGCAGGAAAGCGTATCAAAAGAACAATATATAGTTATAAACTATAGTTTATAACTAAACAAATAGGAAGTAATACAAACCTCCTCCAAGCAATTGCAATACAAACAGGTAAGTAAAAGAAAAGTAAAACTGTAAGAAAATACAACCTAAATATGCATATGTTCAAACGGATTATGCTAAGTGACATACAAAATTTAAACAGTAAAAACTGAAAATACTAACATCCTATGTGAGCATATGAAAATAGTAAATAAAACTAGCATCCTATAAAAAAAAACACGTGCAGGAAAGCTGTAAGTAAAACAGTGCTGAAATGCAGAATATGCTAGTAAAATAGTAACTGCAAACTGAAACTATAGTAACTGTATAAGTCATCTGAACTGAATACTAAAACAGCAATTCTTAGCCTGATGAGCTAAGAAACTCTGAACTGAATCATCACTAGAACTCTTAGCCTGATGAGCTAAGACAGAACTGAATGTAAGTGTACTTGAATTAGTATATCCATATCAGAATCCTGACTCTGTAGTCAGTAGGGCAAGAGTCTATCCATCCTATCACTCGGACTAGGCATGACCAATAGACTGTCGGACATTAAACCCTCGAAAGGTTGCCGACCCCGAACGGGTTGATCGAAGAGGTATACTAATCAAGCTACACCTTACAAACCACTTATGAAATGAACATAATGCTATTTATGAATGTTCAATATTGACATAAGATATTAACCAGAATGTCTTGTGTACATAATACATGTTCAAGGTATAAGGCTCAAAATCAAGGAATGCGAAGCATCAAAATCAAAGTGCAAGAAACTCTATCTAAAACACAGGTGATATCCTTTGTTATCTACTTTATTCGTTCTATCTACTCTAAGTTACATAAGTTTCAGAATTTATTAATTCTTACACATTCTGTAACTTAGAATCTCGAATCCTACTTTGTTGAAAATAATTAGGACTGGCCAAGTCCTAATTATAACTTAATCAAAAGACGACTATTTGGTTAAAAATGAATAAATCATCGACCTAGTTTTGTATTTTAATTCATCCCAACCTCATCTTGATTAGCCAAATCAAGATGAATAGATTAAGAATTAGACTCCAGATGATGGGGTCTAATTACTTAATCTAAAGGTATAATCTAAGGGTCTAAGGTTTAGAACCCAAATCTCACAGATTAGGTTAAGGCAAATCCTAATGATGAATCAAATTCATTATGATGGATTTCTATTCTTAGTTCTAAAGTCTAAAGATCAAATAATTATTTAATAAATTAAAAAAATCTATAAACTAGAAAACTCAAGGTTTCACCTAATTGAGTAACCCAATTTACTCAATAGATGAATTCTAACTTAAGATCTATTCCTAATCTTAGGAAATAAGGCTCTTAATTATTAAGAGTATCTCTCAAGACACACATCCTAACTAATATTATAAGACTTAAGGTATGATCTAAGAATAATTAAGGAAAGAGAACTCTTCTTAAAACTTAGGAATTTTCTTAAATAGTATATTTTGAGATTTTAATAAAAACCTAATTTAGACTTAAATTTGAATAATTTCAGTTCTAAATCATTTTAATGTTTGGAAATTGAATTTAGGGCTTTAAAAGGCTAAACCCTAAATTTGGGCAAAATGACCATTTTGCCCTTAATTAAGGGTTCAAAAGATCAAATTTTGATCTAGGGCTTAATTTCTGAAATTTTCTTTTGGAAAGTGTTTCTTACTGTCTAATATAAGATTAGACAGCAACTAAGTTAATTTTGGGTGATTATTAAGCCATTAGAGATCAAATTAGTGAATTTGACTCAATAGGGAAAATTAGTAATTTTACTAAGTGAAAATTAAATTTTCTTTCAGTTTAATGTTCTTTATTGTCTAATCTTTTCATAGAATCTAAATTTGCTAAATTCTGATAAGTATTGGCCAAGTTATGGCCAATACAAGATCTAGGGTTTTAAGGTTAATTAAAGGATCCTTAATTATAAGCCAAAATCCTAACTTTACCAATTAGTATCCAAATCAAGCAAAATCAGTGACTATGAATTACAAATAGCTCACTGATTTTAATGATATATGGTAGGCTCAATTTGGACCTAATTTGACTAAGTTAAGACCTAATTAGGGTTTAGGGTGATTAGTGAGTGATTTAACAAAATTAAGCACTCAAACTATAATCTAACCTTATAGATTGATTCTAAATGGTTCTATGAGTCCTCTGAAGTTTAAATCACTCAATTTGAATTACTAGATTTGTTAATATTCACTAATCAAGATTTAAAGCAATTAAGGGTGATTTAGCAAATCTAACCGTTGGATCTTAAATATTTCTATAGATTACTGCTAATTAGATTCTTCTGATCTAAATTGATATTTGGATCATCAAATTTGGGGCTCAATTGACCATGTTATGGTCAATAGAAGTTCTAGGATTAATTAACCTAATTAGGGTTAGGTCCTAAATGCCATTAGTTAAAACCTAATCCAAACAGCAAGATAAACACTATCAAATTAATCCTTAGGGTTTTCTGATTACTTTAAGACCCATATTGGTTATATTTGGATCATTGGGTACAAAGTTATGGTTAATTGAATATTTGAGACATAAATTTGAACTTGATTAAACCCTAAATGATCACTTTATTAAATATTGATCCTACAGAAAATTGAATGGCATCAATAAATTCCTTATATTTTTCTGATTAATTTGGTATATTTATTTGTATAATTTGGAAATAATTTAGGAGTTATTTAGGTTTTAAGTTTTGGATTTATATATTTTATTTAATTCTGTTTAATTAAATTAAATCTGTTTATTATACTTCTAAATATAACTATAAATCAATTATAATTATCTGTTTAATTATAAATATTTAATTTTATTATTTAAAAATCTGTAGGACACGTGGCGGCCTCGGATTGGCGCGGCAGACAGCGGCGGGTCCCACAGGTCAGTCTGCTGACGCGCAGGCCACGCGTCGCGCCCGGGTTGGCTGGCGCGCTGCGCGTGGGTCCCGCCGTGGTAGCCGAAACGCCGCGGCCACGGGTTTCGGGCCGGGCCCGGGCCGACCCGGTCCAGCCCGTGAAGGCTTCGTCTTCGCGCGAGCGATCCGAGATGGAGGAGCTAGGGTTCGAAAAATGGAGGTGAAGATGATGGACCTAGACTACGAGCCGTATACCGATCGAAAGGTCTTGAAGAGACCTTTCGATTGGTACCTTCAACTTCACCAGAGAAGAAGTACAGCTTCCGCAAAACCTAACCCTAGATTCCCTATACTCGGCGATAACGGTTTCCACTGTTTCATTTTTGTCGAATCCGGGGTAACCAGACCTAATTTACTCGATCGGGACCGGTACATCGACAATCAAAGCTATGAAATAAGAATTCGAAATGCAAATTTCAATAATTGATAAAGATCAAAGATTTAAATGTGTACCTAGTTTCGACGGCTGACAACTAACTGTGTCAATCCGAGCGACTCTGATCACTGAAATGGATCAATTCGTGCGTAATCGAGAAGTGGAATCGATCAGAGGCTATATCCTAAGGCCGGAGCGGTGGGATCGACGCGTGGAGCGACGGAGAGGCGCCGGGCGTCGTCACTCGCGACACGCGTTGAACTCGCGGGGACGACGACCCCCGACCGTTCGATCCTCAGATCGAACGGACCGCGGAGCCCGTTTGATCAAACGGCGTAATTACGTTTTAGGCGACGGCATTAACTATTAATTGGACGGCGCCGTTAAATGCTTTAATTAATTAATAATATTTAATTAAATTATTCAGTTTTAATTAATTAAATTTAGCCTATTAAATGAATCCCAAAAATTTCCAATAAATCACCCTTAGCTAATTGAAGGGTGAGGAACGCAATTGCGCATTCGGCTTTTCATTTCGACGAGTATTTAATTATTTGATTATTCTAGGTATTTAAATAATATTAAAATATTCGATGAAAAATCAACGACTTCCAATTGCCTCCAAAATTTCACCCCTAGCTAATTTGGGTGTTCTGAACGCAATGGTGAAGTCAGATTTTCAATCTGAGGTCTAGATAAAAAGTCAAATTTCTAGGTTTTGGGATTTTCCAGAATTCCTGTTTTGACTTTGTTGACTTCTTGGTTTGACCTAGGTTTCAAAGGTGAATTCCAAATAACTTGATTAGTGACTTGGAATCTTAATTAAGACTTAGATTAGTCTTAATTGAGCAAAGTAACAACCTAGGTTGTTACAGCAGGAGAGGAAATTCGGTGAATTTCCCGTACTGCCACGCACCAGGGAGAGATCCCGCTGTCGGGGGGGACCAGGCGCAGACGGGCGAGGCGAGGAAGACGATCCACAGTGCTCGGGTTCGTTCGTCTCCGCCGTCTGATGGAGCGACTGTTGGGGATAGACGGTCTGATGCGGCTTCTATTTAATTGAACTGCGGATTAAAGCCCAAGCGTCGGATCTGAGATGCCGATCGAGCGGAGGGGATTAGGTCACGATGCGCGGTATGCGAGCCGTTGGATTATACGCACTGAGATGCGTGCTATCGCATCGGGTGGCTTATATGCATGCACCGCTGTCGGGACCCGCAGCGGATCTGCCGCGGTCCCGACAGCAAATCCCACCATTTTAATTTTAATTAAAATTTAATTTAAAAATAAATAAAATCAATTAATTAATATATAATTATCGTTAAATATCCTAAATCCAAATTATGACCAAATGAGCTCCAAAAATTCCCAAAAATTCACCCTTAGCTAATTTGGGTTTGGGGAATTCAAAAATGAAATCAGATTTTGATTTGGAGATCAAAATAATTTAGGTATTTTTCAGGGTTTGAAAATAACCAAAAATACCAAATTTTCCATTTTAGCTCCAAATGATTCCAAACTTTTAGGGTTAAGTTTAAATGACCCGTTGAGTCTAATGGAATCAAAATTAGAATTTAGTATAGCTTAATTAAACTAGTTTTAGCTAGGGCAACAACCTAGGGTTATTACAGAACTCACACTAGTAGCCAGACCAGCTCATGTACTTGCAACTACTCCAATACAAAGAAGAGGTACATCTATTGCTCATAAAGCACCAGCTGTTAATCAAAGGGGAAAAACAATTGCTCCTCAACATGCTGCTCATGCAAGGATCTATACCCTCACCCCAGTTTTAGCCTCAGAAAATAATAAAGTGGTATCAGGTACCACATTATTTTCTTTTATAAATATTTTTCATATTATATTTAAATATAACATGAATTATCTTTTAATTTAAACTCTAGACACCTTATATTTCAATAACAAATCTTGTGATACATTATTTGACACTGGTGCAAGCCACTCGTTCATTTTAGAAAGATTTTCTAAGACTCTTGAACTACCATATTACAACTTAGCTAAAGACTTGAATGTCGGGTTACCATCTGGTGCCCTCATGAGTGCACAAAAATGTTGCAATTGTAACATACCAATTAATGGCAAGACATATGAAGCAAACCTGATAGTGCTGCCTATAGTAAATTTTGACATCATTTTAGGAATGAATTCGCTCAGCAAGCATAAAATTATGATTGATTGTCAAAGAAAGAAGATCATTATCAAGGGTGGGAGCAAGTCTGAAGTATTCATGGGAAAATTAGCAATTTCAACATCTTTAATCAATGCTTCACAAGCAAAGAAATTAATTCGAAAGCGGTGTAATGCATACTTAGTAACAATGATGGGAAAAAATATAGAAGAAATTCCTTTAGCAAACACTCAAATTGTAAAGGAGTTTGAAGATGTATTCCCTGATGAATTACCTGGATTACCACCAGTAAGAGAAATCAAATTTTCAATTGAGTTAATTCCTAGCACTCAACCAATAGCAAAAGCACCTTATCGCATGGCACCCAAAGAACTACAAGAGCTAAGCGAACAATTACAAGAGCGGATGAACAAAGGTTTTATTCGATAAAGCAGGTCACCATGGGGAGCCCCTATGCTCTTTGTAAAGAAGAAAGACAGTTCGATAAGAATGTGCATCGATTATCGTGAACTCAACAAAGTAACCATTAAAAATAAGTACCCTCTACCCCGTATTGATGATCTATTTAACCAATTAGCAGTAGCTAAGATATTTTCCAAGATAGATCTAAGATCAGGATATCATCAATTAAGAGTCAAAGAAGAAGATATTCCGAAAACAGCATTTAGAACTCGCTACGGGCATTATGAGTTCATGGTCATGTCTTTTGGTCTAACCAATGCTCCATCCATCTTTATGGACTTAATGCAAAGAATCCTTAGACCGTATTTGGATAAATTTGCAATTGTATTCATCGATGATATTCTAATTTATTCTAAGAGCAAGGAAGAACATGAAAATCATCTAAGAACTGTTCTGGAAACTCTAAGGCATCACCAGCTTTATGCCAAATATTCTAAATGTGAATTTTGGCTTGATTCTGTAGCTTTCTTAGGTCATGTAGTGGATGCCGAAGGAATCAAGGTCGTTCAGAAAAAGATAAGTGCCATTCAGGAATGGCTCCTACCAAAGACCGTGATAGATATTCGCAGTTTTCTCGATTTAGCAGGATATTATCGAAAATTTGTTAAGGGATTTTCGCAAATAGCTGTACCTTTAACCAAATTAACACAAAAAGCAGTTCCATTCATTTGAAGTCAGAAATGTGAAGAATCTTTTTAACAGCTAAAGCAAGCATTAACAACCGCACCAGTACTAACTCTACCATAAGAAACAATAAATTATCAAGTTTATACTGACGCGTCCATAGTAGGGCTTGGTTGTGTTTCATGCAAGAGAAGAAGGTAGTAGCATATGCATTTAGGCAATCAAAGATTCATGAAAGGAATTTCCAGTGCATGACTTAGGACTGGCAGCGATAGTATTTGCTTTAAAAATATGGAGGCACTACTTATATGGAGTGAGATGTGAAGTTTTTACTGATCATCAAATTTTAAAATATATTTTCACTTAGAAAGAGTTAAATTGTCGACAAAGGCGATGGTTGGAATTAATCAGCCACTATGACTTAGATATACAATATCATCCTGGTAAAGCTAATATCGTAGCTGATGCCCTCAGCAGAAAAGTAGACCTAAATATTATAATGGAAAGTCCATTAATGGAAGAATTCAGAAAGTTAGGTATAAAACTTATTAATAGAAAACAATTAAATAATTTACTTGAAAATAGTTCTACAGAGCTTACATTCATGCAGCGTATAAAAAATGCCCAAGAGAATGATAAGGGATATTCTAAGCTAAAAGTAGACATCGAAAATGGTGGCATAACAAACTTACATTTACAAAAAGGAGTTTATATTTATCATGGAAAAAGGATTTGGATTCCAAACGATACATACATTCGGAATTAAATTCTAACTGAAACTCACAACTCAGGATATACAATTCACCCTATAAATAATAAAATGTATAGGGATCTAAAAGAGACATTTTGGTGGCCTGGACTAAAGAAAGATGTAGCTGAATATATTACTAAATGTCATATCTGTAGTTTGGTAAAAGCAGAACATCAAAGACCAGGTGGACTATTGCATCCATTAGATATACCAGAATAGAAATGGTCAGATATTTCTATGGACTTTGTGATGGGATTGCCTAGGAGCCGTACTGGAGTAGATGCGATTTGGATAATCGTAGATCATCTAACAAAATTAGCACACTTCCTTCCGATTAAGCAAACAGATTCAGTGGAAAAGCTGGCCAAGTTATATATTAAAGTGTGGCGACCGAGGACCGAAGTTCGAGAGTCTCTAAAGAATGATTCATACAACTGAAAATATTCATTTATAAAAATAAAGAAAATAAAATACATGAATATCCATATTAACATTAAGAGCCATACACATATGAATTTACAACAGTTAAAATATTTACAATGAAAATTTATTCACTGCTCATATCTTATATTTCTCTTCTCTTCTTTTCTTTTATTACTTTGGCAGATCTTCAAAGCTTTTTATTTATCAAAACCTGAAAAAATTTCAGTTTACCAGTCATGTAGGAGTACGTAAATTATTCTTATAAGAATAATTCTAGCATCTTATAATAGGTATGAATCAAATATGAAAATAACTGAAAGACTGTAAATAAAGTAAGCAATTTCCAAATTCAATTTATGCCCTGTAAAATAGCTGTGAAAATCAACATATATGAAATAAATTTTATTAAAAGCATTTGTAACAATAAGTCGAGTTCGGGGACCGATAAGCCCAAATGGGTAAACCCATAGGCATAATCTGTAGGAAGCTTATCTCGCCACCCGTGGGTAGCTTACTCAAAATAGGAACTGATGGTGTGTCTTTCTTCTGGATTTGCCTACTTCCTACAAGATGCTAAATCCCTCCATATAACTCCCAGGGGCTGCTAGCTAGCCCAATCTGTACAGATTCTCAGTGTTGCGTTCCACCCTCCAAAGACATACACCACAAAATATATATATATATATATATTCTTTTTGTTACATGCTTTTTGATATAAATCTTTTGCATATTAAAATGTGGTAAGCAGTGCAAATAATACTCAAATGGAAAATGGCTCAAATAAGAATACTGAAATAAGACTTATAAGTAAATTTGTATACCTGACTGTTTTGATACAAAATCAATTCAATTTAATTTCTTTGATCTGCCAAAAATAGTTTAAGTCATTAATTTAATATTTTAAGATTTTAACATGATTTGTAATAATAAGTTTTGATAATATTAATTTTTGGATTCATCGAATTTAATTATTTTTATGACTAATATTTTCAAATGAAGTGACAATTTATATGAAATTCTAGAAATATGTGAAAATATCTATACTTCCCATAATTTTTTTAAGTCCTAAAATCCTTAAAAATTTCGGCAGAGTCTCTTTTGTTTTTGTTCAAATTTTCCATTTTTTATACAATCAAAATATAAGTCAATTCATTTATTATTTCCAGTTCTAAAGTAGAGTTCAATCCTTTTTATAGGATTACTCATTTCTAGTTCTAAAATAGAGTTTATTTCCAATTCTAAAATAGAGTTCAATCTTTTTTACAGGATTGCTCATTTCCAGTTCTAAATAGAGTTCAATTACATAAAACTAAATTAAGCAATTTATACATCCCATATACAATATCTAAAAGAAAATGTAGAAATAAAATTTAGCATTTATGTGGTATTTCACACATAACTTTTTAATTTAACTTAACCTGCAAAGTTAGTATTCAAATATACATGGAACCAGATTTATTAAATTTAAAGGCAGCAATTGATAATATTATATTGCATCGCTTATGATCTTTTCATCAATATGATGTTAATTTGCAAATTTGTAACTTTTAAGTATTCTCCTTATAATAATTTCAAGAACCATTCTGAAGTGAGTAATTTTATATGATAGAGTAATAACAATACTAGAGACTATTTGAATTTTTAGTTAAAAATCATATTGGGTGATTACTAAAGAAAAGATAACCGAGTAAATTGATATTTTTCAGCATTCATCTATATCTTTTATGTGACCTGTATTTATTGCATTATTCACATTAGATTAGAAACCATAAATACTTGAGTAGTTTGCTTGGCCTTCCTTCCACAGTGCCATCTAAACAGTAAGTTATCTTTCACAAAAAGTGAAATCATGTATCAGGAAATTGAATCTAATGTTCTATTGTTTAAACAAACGATAGTTCCACCAATAAATTGAGACTGTCAAACCATTTTTAAAAAACATCTCAATCTCTATTTGAACTTGATTGAATAATTATTTATTAATAGGAAAGATATTTAATTATAAAATGTTAATCAATAGAAGTATAAGTTTTCTCTTAAATAAATCTAATCGCTTTAGGATTGTTTGAGATTTGCAGAAATACTAGCCTCCAAACTAACTGAAGCATCATCTCTCGCTGATTTTGTTCCATAGAAAATCAATCCAATATCATCTTTCCAAATACGTCAATCCCGGATTTGACCAAAATAGGAATAAGAAAATAAACCATAAGATTTCCTAGGTGATTGATCAAAATTGAAAAGAAAGTATTAATTTAATATGCTTTTAATGGTGCTTGTAAAAATAGAATTGGCATGAGTTATGTAGTTTTAAAGAAAACATCATGCATTCATTTGTTTAATAGGTATGTAAAATTGAGGCTTGGATGTTTTTTTTTTTTAATAACCGGCAAATAAGTAGGATCCTATGATATCTTTATTGATGTATGGAAATGTACGGGCTAAACAATCTATTGGCTGATCATGTATATAAAATAATTTTAATAACTTAAGAAATTCAAATGAACCAAAAAAAAAAAAAAAGACTAATGGGATATATAATTACAAGAATAAAAATAATGTGCAAGGTGGTGCAAGAGAAATTAACTTAATACATCATTCTTCAAAACTTATATGCAAGATGGAGAGCGATTGAGCCAAGATAGCAATGAGATATTATTATTTCACAAAATCAATCTCTTTTATACATTTAGTATATCAATTAGGATGGTCATAAATTAACTTGGAAGTTTGATTTATATATATATAGAGGGGGAGAGAGAGAAAGAGAGATCTCCATTTGCTATTTATCAATTTAGGAACATGATATGATAAAATTCCACAATAAATCTTTTGGAGAATGTTAGAAAGCAAAAGGGATTTAGGTGGCTCATGACTAGCATAATAAATCAGCTATGTGTGTTTATAATGCCTTCTATGTTTGGCTTCAGATGGAAACAATGGAAAACTAGATGCCATTGGTGTACTATTATACTGAATAAATTTGGATAAGAATTCTCCTTCACAAGCAAATAAATAAATAAATAAATAATAAACTTGATGATGTGATATGTCATAACAGTAAATGGGGGATAGACTTTTCATTGTGGCCATGCATATATCGAGAAAACAACAGAAAAGTACCTCAAAGAATCAATCATACGTAACAAATAAACATACAATATAAGTGTGGCAAACTTTTGGTAAAAAAAAAATCTTAAATGAGAAGATGAAATGGTTGCACAAAGAAAAACATTAGTTGATAAAATACAAGCAATTATATAGAAGAAAATACGTGCAGGAAAAACAAGTAAATTACAATTATGCCCTTAATTATTTAGGTTTTAGGGTCGATAAGTACAAAACAAAGTGAGGCATATACAAAACACTTTCTATCTTTTTTTTTTCTTATTATTGTCTAAACTGTCAACTAATTCTTTGTTGATATATTTGACATCTATCATTTTACTTTAATTAAGGATTATTTGTCAAGGCATGGCCTGACTGTAATAGCACAATTACTTCCACTAAGCAAACCACAGCAAATCAGGCCGCATGGTAGAATGCTCACAAAAAAAAAAATGACCCCGTTTATTACAAGTTAAAAATTATATCACAATATGAACAATTTACAATTAAAGAAATATAGCATACAAAACAAATGATAGAGAAGTACCTCGCCGGTGACGAAGGAGCAAGGAGAAGAGGCGAGGATGAGGGCTCGACGAGAGGAGGTTTGGCGAGGTGGAGCGGTTTTGGTGAGATGGAGGAGCTCGACTTCATCTCGAGTCTCGCCTAGGACTCCTTCTTATCGTCGCAGAAATCCATCTCCCCTCGAATGAGAAGGCGAGAGGGGGCAACTGTCGTGCGAGAGGGAGGGATCGAGCCACGCGTCGCGCGTGAGGGTGAGCGAATGGAAGGAGGCGTCTCGGTCGCGTGCGAAGAGGATAGGGATTGGCTTGCAAAATGAAGAAATTTCGACTGAAGAAAATTAGGATTTTAGGTTTTGAAGAGATAAATAAGGAATTCTAGGATCCATTATTAGCCGTTGGATTAAAATCAATGGTTAGAATTTCTGAGCCAATATCTGGAGTCATTTAAGCTTCAAAAATTACAAACTTAGTATCGAAACGACCGTCTCGACGAGACAAATGCACGCGTCCAAAAATTATTGAATTTAGACAAGCATTCTATTTTATATTGATTTTTAAGAGAAAAACTTAGAAAATTAATTATGATAAATCGAAAACTCAAAAATTAACGAAACTTAAAACATAGCATCCTCATATGATGCTTGACTTAGATATATAAAAATTTTCAAATTTCAATTTATATTTTTCATATTATTAACCTTTGAAATTTAAATTTCATGAATTTATTCAGGACAATCCAGGATCTCAAATGCGCTCAAATTTTTGCAATAGGATCCTTTCAATAAGAATTATAAGAGGATATTTTTATTAAATTTTAATTTGACTTAAATTGGAATCCTAATTTTGACGAAAATTTCTGAGTGATCGAAAAATATCCGGGAAAATTAACGATTTCCAAATATTCTCAGAATAACACTCCTAGCTAATTTGGAGTTACTGAGTCCAATGGACTCCATTTTCGATTCTGAGTTCTAAATTATTTAAATATTAATAAAATTTTTGAAAAGACTTTCTGGTATTTTACATAAAGAAATAATCAAACTTCATGGAATTCTTAAAACTATTGTCTCAGATCGTGACGGTAGATTTACCTCCCAGTTTTGGAAAGCAGTACATCAAGATTTGGGGACAACATTGGCTATGAGTACAACATTTCACCCTCAAACTGATGGTCAGACCGAGAGAGTAAACCAAGTACTTGAAGATCTTCTTCGATTAAGCATTTTAGACTTTGGCGGTAGTTGAGAAGATCACCTTTCATTAGTGGAGTTTGCATACAATAATAGCTATCAAGCATGTATTGGAATGGCCCCATATGAGGTTCTATATGGAAGAAAATGTAGCATGCCATTGGCCTAGACTAAAGTAGGAGATGTTCAATTATATGGATCTGATATAGTTGAGGAGACTAATAAGAAAATTCATCTAATAAAGAGTAGGATTACTACAGCTCAAGATCGACAAAAGAAATATCACGATGCTAAACATAGAATGCTGGAATTTCAGGTAGGAGATCATGTCTGTCTAAGGGTAAGCCCAATAAGAGGAGTTCATAGGTTTGGCATAACAGGAAAGTTAAGTCCAAGATACGTTGGACCTTTTGAAATAATCATCAAAATTGGAGACGTCGCTTATAAGCTCAAACTACAAGATAATTTTTCTGCCGTTCACAACGTATTCCACGTTTCTTCATTATGAAGGTGTCTACAAAAACCGTTCCAACAAGTGTCTATCCCTTCAATCAACCTCCAACCTGATCTAACTTATAAAGAAGAACCACTCAAAATATTGGGTTCAGATAATCGAAAATTACGGAGTCGCCACATCCCAATGGTAAGAGTACAATAGAAGAATTCATCAGAAGAAGAAGCCACTTGGGAAAGAGAAGGCTATATGAGGAAGAATTACCCAACATTGTTCAATATGTCAGGTAATATTCTCATCCATAAATATTTTTGTTTGCATGATGTCGAGAACGACATCATTTTTAAGTAGGGGAGTCTGTAACGACCCAAGTCGTTACTAGGATAATTAGGACTAAATCCAAAAATTAGAATACTGAGTGACTTCAAAAGTAGAGAAAACTAAAAATACTCTTGGATAAAATATATTTTTGTAATCAGAATACTTAAGTTTGGGAGTATTCTGGATAACGAATACTCCTGAATTAATTTTTGAATTATTTAAATTCAGTAAATTGGAAAAATTAAATAAAGTCCAAATTTAGCGATTTTAGTGTCGTTGGATTAAGAATATTATAAAAAAGCTATAGAAAAAGTTTCGTCGAATTTATAGCTCCAGATTGACCAGAATTAATTTTTAAAGTTTTTATCTTCAGAAATTAATAAAAAGTAAAATATTGCTCTAAATTGAAAAATTTCTGTGCGAGTGTGTTTTTCTCATCAAGATGCACCTCCATGTTAAGTTTTATTATTTTCTGGAAAAGAAATGGAAGAGAGATAAAGTAGAGAGAGAAAGAAGAGAGAGAAAGAGGAGATAAGAAAGAGGAAGTAAAGATCAAATTGAACACTCCAAAATTATGACAAATTTTCTCTCAACCATCTCATCCAAATAATAGATGAAAGAGAAAATAATTATTTAATTAATAAAAAAAAAGTTTATAAATATCCCCCCATTCCTCCTCTCCTCCCTCACTCTCATCGCCACTCACTCTCATCCCCCCACCCCATCTCCCCCTCTTCTTCCTCATCCACCATCGGTTCCCCCCGTCAACTTCCAGTAAAGTCTCATTAACATCAATATAGGGTAAGAAATATGTAAGAAATGAATTTTTTTCACTCTTTTTATTTCTTCTTCTTTTTTATAATAATAATAATAATATTATTATTATTAATGTTAATATTACTACTATTATACTTTTATTTCTGTCATTTTTATATATATATATATATATTTTCTAATTTCTGCAATTTTTATTTCTGTCATTTTCTTTTTTTTTCTATATATATATATATATATATTTCCTAATTTCTACAACTTTTATTTCTGTCATTTTCTTTCTTTCTATATATGTATATATTTCATAATTTCTGCAACTTTCATTTCTGTCATTTTCTTTCTTTCTATATATGTATATATTTCCTAATTTCTGTAACTTTCATTTCTGTCATTTTCTTTCTTTCTATATATGTATATATTTCCTAATTTCTGTAACTTTCATTTATGTCATTTTCTTTCTTTCTATATATGTATACATTTCTTAATTTCTGCAACTTTCATTTCTGTCATTTTATATATATATATATATATATACATTACTTATAATAATAAAACTTATTATTTTGATATATAAAGATAAATAATCAATATAAATATTAATATTGATATTTTAAGATAAAATAAAGAATATTGTTCTTTTTCATTAATTATTTCATTTGCAGCATTTGCATCATTATTAAGATTTGACTCACTTTGATATATTTATATGAAATTTTATGCTCAGAACTTGAAATAAATAATCAAAAATCAGTATCATGGGTTCATTCAGGTTGATCTCAAGTCTGCACAGATAATACATTAGGCCAGGACAGGCTAATATCTAGAGAAATAAGGAGACTGCACATAGCCTCTGAGGGGAAATGTGTAGTTAGTCAGGAACCCACATCTCAGATTGTTAGATAGACATATCTAACTTCTCGATTATTCTGTAACTTTGTCCAACAGAATAAATATTATATATTGCTGTAGTTTCCTTAAGAATGAGCACATATCTTAAATATTAGTAATCGTAAGCATATCATACATAAATATCACATTTTATTTTCTCATGCAGAATCATGACGCTTAAATGCAAATTTTGATATCCTACAAATCTTACTTAGACTTTTGTGTCTAATTAAATCTTTTCTTTTCTTTTCTTTCTTTATTTTTTCTGGTTCGCCCTATCATATATATATATATATGTATATATATATATATATATGGCAGTTCAGGATCAATCTCTGGATCAAGCCTTTGAGGAGGAGCTGATACATGAGGGAGCAACTTAGACGTTGATTTTCTTGAAGTTTTAAATTATTTTTGCTTAGTGTGTAATAAATTTTGTAAAATAATTATTATCTTTGTAATGAATATGTTTCTTTTATTATTCTGATATTTTTGAATGTTATAATGAATGTGGAAGTGTGTGTATATTTTATATATCTCTAAATACACTGTTATACTAAATCCCGATATGATCCTGGGAAGTGAGCATCTGATGCTGGGTTAGCTATGCTGACCCAGTGGAGGGTCCCCACAATTCCCCTTTACTTAGTTTTATTTAAGCCATACCTATTGAAGCGATCTTCACTAGGAGGCATTGCCCAATGGCAACTGTTCTTAAATAAAACTAAGGAATGGACACCCGTTTAATACACTCTTATGATCGATTGATTTACTCTAAGCGAGGATATATCTGCCTAAGCCCGCAGGATAGTAACAAAGATAAATCTTACTTAGAGTGATTCAACCAATCCAGAATATTACTAGGGACCAGTAATATGGGTATAGTATACTGCACTGCCCAATAATTATGGTTCAATCAAGTCTATTTAATAGAATAATAATTTATCAAGATTATAAGTCTTAAACTAATAGGTAAGTCCTATACAAGATTTCACCAATCAAATGTGATCAAGGATCACTTAATATGGATTCTACCACAAGGAGATGTATCTCTTCTAATATCTTAAGTGATTATTACTACAAGGAGAATAGATCAATCTCTAAAGTGATGGGATCTTCTATACTCCTTCCTCAAGGATTCATACAAGGCCTCATACCTCATAATATATGAATTTAGGTCTTTTTAAATAATTCATGATGATCTTATGAAGAGAACATCAAAAATCTCTCCTCTAGATGTTGATATTAGACTATTAGGTTCTGGTTCATAATTAGATTTAGAATGATTAGATCAGGTGATGGAATCATCTGATCATCCTTGGACTAAGATTATGGGGTGAAACTCAAACATATTGTTAAGGATTTGATCACTTGTTAAATCAACATAATATTAATGATCTTGTTATGTAGGTTTATTACTTAAGAGAAAATCAGGGATCTTAAGGTTCGATTCAGATTGTGAAATCACAAAGGGTTATTATTAACCTTACTTTGTTTAGTTCAAATGTTTAGGATCAATAGTAAATCAAATGCATTATTGGAAAATATCCAATTTAAAATCTTGTAATTAATATAATTAAATTAGGGTTTTTATGGTTTTAGATTTTCCTTAAGTAGATTAGGGTTTGACTCCTTCTCAATCCTTAAGTTAAATCAAGTGTGTATTTAAAGATCAATGTCAAATCAGTGGATTAATTATGCATTATTGGTGGCAATCCTAGACCTAAATCAAGTCTTAAAAGCTTGATCCAAATCTTAAGATTTCTTAGTTAATTAAGACATTTAAGATTCTATAGTTTTGAATTTATTCAAGTATACTTAATAAGTTTATAAAAGATGGTTTCATTTCATTTAGCTTACTATTATAAGTCAAAATAATAATTAAAGTTTAATAAACAGTGGTTACTTAGTGCTAATCAAATCCTAATTCCAAGCAAAAAAAATTAGCACATAAGTAAAAATCCAACCATTCAAATTACATGAAATTTGGCATGCAAGCCCTAATTAATCATGCAAGTAATCAGAGACTGAGTTTGCTAAGATCCAATGTGTATAAACTCTAAAATTCACTAATTATGATTTAACAAGATTATGGCATAACTAAATTTACAGAACTCAGAAAAATGTTATACTTAGCACATACAATCTAATTAGCAGTAGTGAACTAATGGGACCCTAAACATGCAATTTGGATAAGTAAATTTACTAATTTGTCATAATTAAGATTCATTGTAATTAGATAATAATTAAAGATCTAACCATCAGATGTATGATTTTATTTTATATTTAAGTTTCTGAGATTTTTCTGATCATTTTCATATATGATATCATAGGATTTGGATCAGTGGATTAAAAGTTATTTGAATAATACATTCTGTATTTTTATTTAATCAAAATCCTATGATTTGATTAATCGAATTATTTTCCTTAAGAAAAATAATTCCATTAATTCGATTTAAATAAAACGGCTCGGCCCGAAATCGAAAATGCGCGGGTCGACCGGGGACCGGGAGACCCGGCACTGTCGCACCGCGCGGGTCATGGGTTAACCCGGCCCGCACAGTGTCGTCGTCCCCATCCATTCGTCCCAACGGGTAAACTGAATTAGGGAACCCTAATTCCCAAAATTTCGGCGCATTCAGGCCACGGCTCGGCCAGCACTCGATTGCTACTCCATCACCATGGTCTGACGCGTCGATTGGGACTCGAAGCCCCTTGTGAGACGGTCTGGGTCAGCCAGACCTTACTCACCCGAGGATTTCGCCATTTGAGTTACTGTGGGGAGATAATTCTCCCCACAGAGGCTATGCCAGACCCCGGGCTCGATCCCTACACAATCAGGGAGGTGAGGCAGATCGAAGCCCTCTGGTCTGGGGTGGTCTGGATCGCTGGGTCCTTACTCGACCGAGGTGATCCAGAAGGAAACTAACCCGATCGATCGATTCGATCGATCAGGGCTAACTTAGGTCCTAAATACGATACAGTTGAGTTTGTATTGACAATAAGCACGAAAACGCATCAAATGGAATATGATTCAAGCCTTATTGACTCGATTCATGTAACTAGGATACCTGAATTGGCCGAAGGGTGAGCAGGCATCGCGGGAGCAAATGCTGGGCTGGATGAGCTTCCTTGAGCTTCCTCCGAGAGTTCCTGAACTCCAGGAGACTCTCCTATCAGCAGTACGCACGCCTAGACGCCTGGGGAGCTCAGACAGACAGCAATGGAGCTCGGGAATGGCGGAAGCAAGCTCAACTGCAAGTGATCAGCAAGGATCAATTGGAGGAGAGCTGAGGCTATTTATAGCCTCAGGGAAGTGCCGTGAAGCTTCCAGAGGCTTTAATTGGGCTGAGGAGGGCCGGAGTGGTCGGGCCATGGCCGGGCTTCTCCGTTTCTTCATTTGGCTCAGCCGGGTCACGAGGCCCGACCGGGGCTGATATGCCATTGGGGAAAGGCTCCCAACGGCTTGCTGAGGTGGATTTGTAGCGGGGGATAGGCCAGGCTGGCGAGGATCCGCTGGGATTCCTTCGGTCAGCTGCGGGCGTGGCGAAGACGAAGATCCACAGTGCGGGTGCACTGTGGACCGTCTGATGTATCGATCGAAAAGACGCAACGACCCTGATCAGCTGGATCCTAACGATCGATTCAGATTAAATCCACGCCGTAGGATCGCTCGGGTGGATCTAACGGCGGATCAGCGCTTCTGCGAGTTTAAATCTCGACCGTCAGATAAAAGGCGGAACGGTCAGATGCGCGGAATCCTGCTGTCGCGTGCCCCAAGCTCCGCAGCAGATCGCCCGCGGTCCGCACAGCGGATCCCGATAATTAATATAGTTAAATGGGTATTTTTGCAAAATTAAATTGTTTGTAACCCTTTTATGCAATTGAACCATTTTAATTTAAATTGAATTATGGTCCAAATGAATTCCAAATTGCACCAAAATTTCACATATAGTTAATTTGGGGGTGAGGAATTCAAAAATACAATCAAATTTTAATTCTGAGGTCAAAATATTTTGGGTTTAGGCTAGGCATCTATACCGATCAAATTACAATTTTTAACTTAGAGAAGTCCAATGGAGTTCAAATTTTCCAAATAGGCTTAAATTGATATTCTAAAAGCAATGTCACTAAAAGTTAAATTAAACAACCTGCAATTAGCATGATAACAACCTAGGGTTGTTACAGTACTTGAGGTGTACTTTTGCCTCAATTCTTGCTTAGTTATAAATATTACATTTATAACTTATCATGCTTTCCTCGTATGCTTACTTGCTCCCATGCTAAATAGATGTTTCATGTTGTTAGAATAAAATGGTGATATTAATAAATCTTAATAAATTACTTGCCTAAAATATACTTATATATTTTGTCTAATAAGATTTTCTTTTTATTAGCTGGGGCCATGACATTGTGAAACCGACAATGTCAGATATTGAACAGTTTAAGGAACTAGCGCCTAAGGAGGAGCCTTACATAGAAGGGGCGCAGTAGCTTGGAGCAGAGGATATGTAGTTTATTTTATATTTATTGTGAGAATGAGAGTATTTTTATTTAATTTTTAAAATTTAATTAAAATGTTGTAATAATACTAGTACTCGTGACTGTGTTTACTTTCTGCACGTTATTATTTGCTGAGCTATATTATTGTTTCTTACTTGATGTATGGTGAAAGGATGTAATACTTATTTCTTTTCGCTTCCGCAATCTGTATGTATGTTAAACTTAAGTGACTGATTTTCATAAATATTCTATGCACATCCTTACCATATTATTGGATTGTGGATCTTATCTAATCCAATGATAAGTAATGGATTTGCCAGAGTAACACTTCACTCCTTAGCCTAATGATTGTGGGCTTAAGGGCCGGGGCGCCACAACTGCCACGTGGCACCTGGTGACGTGACGCTATTGGCACCCGAAGCTCCTGCACGCAGCCACATGGCAATTCGAGGCTCCACGCGATGCCACATGGCTCCCAAAGCTCCACGCGCTACCACATGTCTCCCAAAGCTCTGCGCCCTGCCACGTGTCGCCATGTGGCGTCAAAATTTTAAAGTTTTGCCACGTGGCGCCATGTGGCTCACGATGTTCCGTGTTTTGCCACGTGGCAATATCCTAATGGCCCCACGTGATCCGACGGCGCTGATTGGCTGGATCCGGTGTCCGCTGTTCGGACCCGGACAGCGGTTTTCCCGCCATTTTTAATTAATTAATTTTAATTTCTAAAAAATACAATTTTAATTAAAAACTTTAGGAAAAATTTAATTTCAAACATATTATTAGCATTTTTTCGTCCGTTTGAGCTCCAAAAAATCTGAAAATTTTCCTCATAGCTAATTTCGACGTTCCAGACCTAAATTTTCAGTCAAAATTTGAATCTGAGGAATAAAATAATTTTAAATTTTTGGGGATGGAAATATTATATTTAATTAATTAATTAATTAATTTATTTATTTTAATTAAAACTATAGGATATCATAACTTTAAATATATAGATCTAAACATATCAAATATAGGTCTCATTTTATTCAGAAAAATAAATGAATCAAATAACATAATTTAAAAGTTCGATTCGAGGATTTTTTAACCTAGTGACATAAACACACCCTATAACTTTTTACCTAGTTATCCAAACATATATAATATGAGTCTTAAAATACTCAGGAGAATAATCTCATCATTGTGGCAATATTAGTTTTCTCATTTCGAGCTTAGTTTGTAAAGTGATATTTTGGACTCTCTCCCAAAATGACCAAAATATCATTAATCTTCAATTCACCATAACTTGATCAATTGAACTCCAAATTAAAAAATGTAAAGTGCTACCTAGCTTATAATTTTAGTGTCAATAATAAATAATAATAAAATTTAAGTTTTAAACTCAAGAAATTCTAAGTTGATCAAAATATCCTTAATCCTAAATATGTTATAACTTGACTAAATAGAATCTAAATTGGGTCTACTCCCAGTTAAAGTACTCAGTATGATACAGAGAACTATACTTGCTGAGTTTTGCTGATGATTTTTTTTTATAGTAATATTTAGTGATGACACGGGTCGTCACAGATATAGATCATGAGATTATCAAAATTGAAAGATCATTGGAAGCAGGATGAGCTGGTCCAACAAGGTGCTCTTAAAGATGGAATGCAAGCACTTCCTCTGACACTTACCACTAAACTTAGAAGATTCACTAGAATTTCAAGACATACTTGAAGATACCCTTTTTCTTTGTACTATTTGTTGTTTATAGATAGTGGTGAATCAAAATCTTATTAAGTGGCACTACAAGTTGCTGATTTAAGCAAGTAAGAGTTAGATATGGATAATGAGATGAACTCACTTATGTCATATATGTTAGATATTGATGAACTAAAATGTTATTAGGAGGCACTATAAGTAGATGATTCAAGCAAGTGAGAGTTAGATATTGATAATGAGATGAACTCACTTATGTCAAATCAGATGGCCTTTGGCTAAACTTCCTGAAGGAAAAAAGCTCTCCATAACAAATGGATCTACAACTAACAGAAGAAGGCAAGGCTAATGGTGAAAGGTTTCCAGCAAAAGCCAGACGTTTATTGTTTTGAAATATATCACTCAAGTTGTGAAGACGATAACATTTAAAATGATACTAAACATAGTAGTAATGAAGAATTATATATATAACAAATGGAAGTGAATTTTAAATTTTTCATACTGATCTAAAGGAGTTATATATGTTACAGCCATAGGGATACATGATACCAAAAAAAGAAGAGCTATTCTGTAAGCTCAAAAAAAGTTATATTGTATTGAAATAGGTACCAAGGCACAGTACAAAAGATTATATATATTTATGTTATACAATAGGTAAAAAAAGTGTCACGCAGATCATTGTTGCTTCATTAAGCAATTTGACACATCTTGCATTATTATATTGTTATAAATAAACGATGTGTTGATTTCTGGATCAATATAAAGGAGATCAACAAATTGAAGAAGAAACTATCAAATGAGTTCTTACATGAATGATTTTGATACAATAAAGCAGATACTCGAGATAAGAATTAGTAGGGAGAGGATTGTACATACACTGAAGTTGTCCATAATATGTTGAAAATGTGATAAAGAGATTCAACATAAGTGATGTAAAACTTATTTGCACACACTTGACAAGTCACTTCAGATTGTCAAAGGAACAATCGATTAAGTTTGAAGCGGAACAAGAATCTATGAAGAGAATTACTTATGCTATAATGGTTAATAATTTGTTGAATGCCATGATATGCACAAGATAAAATACACATATTTAATAATACTAGTTAAAATGTTTATATATTTTTATATTAAAGTAGAATTGATATAATATACTGTTATATAGCTAATAAATAAAATACTTTTTACTAATTCCGATTAATCAAATGAGTGGTATTATTTTACTTTTTTTTTTTTTTTTTTTTTATAGATATAATAGTTGTATTAAATAAAGAAGTGATATTTATAATTATTGATATGACATTCAAAAAAATTTATCTAATGAGATTTATATATTAATTCATTAATATTTATTTATTTATATTAAAATAATATAAATATTATTTTTAAAATTTGTATTGAAATAATATTCAAATCAGATAAATTTTCTTAAATGCCACTTTATAGGCTATAAATAATATTTCTCCTAACGCCTAACCCGCGGTAAAGAGCTAGCTCTTCGCTCAAGAGGAATGATTTCTGGCCGTTGGATGAAATATTCTGACCGCCTCAGATGAATCGCCACGTCACAAAGCTTTCTTTGCCGAAGCAGTTCTATGCAAGGTTTATTTAAAAACAAAGTGATCTAATACTATTCGTCCGATCTGAATCGCAAGGTGGAGTTAATTTCTAAGGTGAGAAGCTTCCAGTGCCCTCCGGCTGCTTCATTGGCAAAAATAAAGAAGAGCCCTTTCGGGTCCTCTGCCGCAGTGTGGGGTAGAAGTCTGAGCTCATCGGCTGTTCCCTTCTTCGAAAAGGAAATAAGAAAATCTTCATCGATTCGTTGTTCTGATTCATAATGTCTTCACCCGGGGAGTGAGTCTTTCCATCCCTGTGCATACTCTTTTTTTATCTAATGGGTCATTCTTTCGATTATGTTCTTAGATATTTTGAATGAATAATGCTGCGCTGTCGCATTATTTTTCTTATAGTATGTTTCAATTGATCTATTTGTTGAGTATCGTGGATTGATGCTGCGGTGTTGAGTACTGTAAGAAGGGGAAACTTGATTTTGGTGTAGTTGCGTTTGGTTTGATGTGTTTAATGAGCAAAGCTGGATTTAGATTGGAACCGGTGCATCTTACATAGGATTGAATGTGAAAGGAAAATTTTGGAATGATTTAAAAGACTGATATAAGATATATTTTTAAATGGAAGATTTTTTTAGTAAAGGTGATTTAATGAGTAAGTTGGAAGAGCAGTAGGAGAATTTAATGATAGTCATGGTGGCTTTGGTTTGGTAAGACTTATAAAAATAGTCTTAGAACTATATTTAGCTTTAAATATTATTTTTGTCAATATATTCTTTAAAAGGGTAAAACATCTACTATCAACTATTAGAATGAGCATTCTAGAATTTGATTGATTATTTTATTAGAAAAAAAGATTTATATTATAGAAAGTATAAAGTTATTTTGAGAGAAAATTTTAAAACTCGACTTCATATTTTGATTTTAAAGTTGAAGTAATGAGCTATAAAAACCTAAGTTATGTTTTAAGACTAGATATTTTAATCTATAAGAATTAAAACATGATTTATTTTAAACTAGAGCTATTAAGTTTATATATAGGATATTTCAAGAGTAGCTAGTTTTATGTGCTAAATGATTAGTAATTGATTGATAAGATGCTAAAATCATTCTTAAAAAATTAAAGAGATATAATAAAGATGTATGATGGTAGAACAAGATGCTTGAGGAAAAACTAAATTCAAAATTTGTAAGAGCAATGAAAATTTAAAGAGATATGAATGCTGTATCTTGAGTTCTAGAAATGTTAGTAATGTTTTCATGAGTTATAGAAAGTGTTAGTAATGTTAAGATAATGACTTTTGAGAGTTTGTATGAGAAATTAGACACTATAGAGAGAGATAAGCACATGTATTTGCTAGCAAAATTAAGAGTTCAAAAATTAAAACTTGTTCTATGCAAAGCATATTAAGGATTATAACCAAAATATAATTTTTAGGGATGATGACATTCATCATAAATGAATAAATAATTTTTTATGTTTTACAATAATTGATAATGTGATTATTATGCATGAGTTCAGCATCTTTAAAAATAATATTAATTGCTTTTTCATTTAACATATTAGTAGATTTGCTATTTGAAGCTATACAGAAAATGAAAAGAGGAAAAATTGTAGGATTCTTTGACCTCATTTGTTGTATGAAATATTCAAGTATCAAAGGAGTTTTTTGGTTTACTAAATAATTTAATACAATTTTAAAATCTAAAAAATGCCAAATGATTTAAGGAATATGTGATTCTTGTTTACAAGAAAAAAAGTGTAATATTGTGTAAATTATAAATGATTGTAAATGTTAGATTAGATTGTGTAATATTGTTTACAAGGGATGCCTGATGGTTTGCCAAATGATTCTTTTTTTAAAATTAGACTGTGTAAGTTTACTTCTCTGTGCATTAATTATAGATGTTATTGTTGAGCACATTCAAAAATAGGTGATATTGTGAATAGTGTTTGCATATCATATCTTTTTTATTGTACCAACTATAGACGGGGTTAATGCAAAACTCAAACTAGGGAGAAGTACCCTAGAATTTAAAGGGTTTTGTTATAGTGAATTGAAATGGGAATATATGGAATGCAAGAATAATAATAATATAAGTTATAATATTGATAATATGGCAATAAGTATTTTAGTTGAATTGAAATGTATTAGAACCTTAGTTCTATTATATACAATAATGATGAAATAATGGGCATGCATTCAACTTGATTAAGATAAGTTGGATGAAATGGATGAGTGCATCTTGAGTAAATTTTAATAAAACATTTATAAAACAAGCGAGGTTGAACTTTGGTTTGCAAAGTAGAACATGCTATTAAAATAAATGTTGTGGAGATGACAATTCTAAGGTGGATGAATGGGTATGCATGAAAAAAAATGATGTGAAATTAGTACATTTGTAGCAATGTTAGAGTAGCTCTATCTTTGGGTAAGCTTAGAGAAAGGTGCCATAGATGGTTAGGCATTATGCATAGGCCACCTGATGGTAAGCTCCTGTAGGACTTCACGATCACAAGGAACTAAATTAAGGGATGAAGAAAATATCTCCCTTAGAGCTGAAATTTCAAAAGAAAAAAATATATAGGGATGATGAAAAGTATCTAGTTAGGAAAGTTGAGTTAATAAATTTCTCCATTTTAAAAATGAAAGAGGAAAATTTAAAAAATTGGCAAAAAACTATTAGGTATACTTTACATAGTTGGAGCTTAGGGAAAGTTGACTATTTGATCCGACAAGAACACAAAGGATTTATGTAGCCAACCTCACTTGTTGGACTAAGACTTGATGTTGTTGTTTTGACATTAGGTTTTATGCACGAACTTGATGCGTTTTAATTTAAGATAAAAATTGAACTAACTTTATGTGATATTTATTGTTTTTATATTTTTGTGTTTGGGAATTTTTTAATATGCCAAAATAAAGTGTGTGAATGAATTATTTCAATAAAAAGCAATATAGTAATTAAAACACATCATATTCTTAAAGTTTTAAATAGCCAATTTTATTACTTATTTTAAATAGTACGAGCATGAAAACTTTTATTTTTAAATAACTTGTATTTGTTTGATATTATAAGTGTATAACCAGCACAAACGTTCATGCGAGGCAAGAGATGATAACTGGTGCATGAACCATCGTATATGAACTCAGTTGTAACACTGTTAGTAGTGGTTAGAAATGCTTCATTTATAATGATGACAATCAGTAAGTTTCTATTATCTGATTCAAGCTAAATAGATTAGTTGTTTGACATTCAATAAACTGACTATTATTATTTGAAGCACGCAAAACAGGAAATGCTTTTTGAAATTTGCCTTGTAGTGACCTTATAGATTGTCATATGAAATAACTATTGAAATTATTATAGAGCATTTCAGCATCTCATGACTGTTCTTGTGTAGATGTTGTCATGCACTTAACACACCCTCTACCATTGCTATATAAGCCAATATAGACTTTCATTGTTGTCCACTATTGTGGTTAGTAAAGTTGTGATGACCCAGCATTAGATTAGCTGTCCTGACCAAACACTGGATGCCACTGTAGTACTTAATAATGGATCACTATCTCCTAATTCACTATTAAGCATTACTACAGGCAAAGAATCTATAAGATAGAGAAATATAGATACATTTCCAAGAGTAATAATAGACCAACATATTTTCCATTATTTTCATCCAGAAAATAAAAGAAAAGCATTTGTCTCATAGTTTAATAAATAGTATAGTCCATAGTATTAAAATTACAACAATTAATATATATAAGAAAAGAAAAATACTCCCATCCTCACTTAAAAGAAAATCAATGAAAATGTCTCTAAGGTCTTCCAGTTTCCTCTTGGTACTCTAGCTCATCTTCCGGTTCATCTGCTAACTCCACTCCAGGTTCTTGATTTACATTGTTTGGTTTTTAACACGATAGGACACAACCAATAAAATAAAAATAAATGGTTAGACTAATAAATTCTAAGCGCATTTTAGGATTTTTAACTACTTTAGTTTAAGGATATCACATTAGGTTTAGGCAGTAAGGGGCACAATGCATTAAAGTAAAAGTAAACCTGGAAATGTAACATACAGTTAAGAACATTTAAGGTAAAGCAGTAATTGTGCTAAAGCGCACTAAGCAGCCCTGCAAGGGAAAATGTTAAGCATATATGTAGCATTTATGAAAGGGCTAAAATAAGATAAAGGCTAGCATCTTATATGCAAGTAAGAAAATAAAATTATAGTTTCTAGCATCCTATAAGCAAGTATAGTAAAGAAGCAATTTGAATTGTAATATGCAGAAGTGACTTGTAGAAATATGTAAAACAATTGATTAATATTTTATGTTTTAATTAAGTTATGTTCTGTGGGCCATACAGAACAAATAGAGGAGTTAGTACATCTACCGAACTATCTGAGATGGGATCTCATGTGTAACCACACACTCCCCTCAAGGACATGCGTGGTCTTTTGATCACTCCAAATTCAGCCCTGGCTCAAATGTTTGTACAGACTAATTCTCCTCGAGTGAAACCCCTTATTTTGTTATATTTGTTATTATGCAATGTTTATGATCAATTGGATAAGACATTAAAGCATAGTAACATTCAATGGGAATGCCAAATTAAACTAAGCAAGGGATATACTTTTGTTGTTAACTTTTAGTTATCTATCTTAATGATTAGGGTCAATTGAACCCTCTAATTGACTTAAAACATAGGTCTTAAATCAATTGATGAATATTTACATACTTATATGTGAAAATATGATTTGTAGTTTTGAAAATAATTTATAATAATAACACACGCTTAAGACTCTCTAACCTAACCTTAAGGTCACTATCCTCAATTTCATCAGTTGCCACTAATTAAGCTCATAAGACAAAAATGTACTAACTTAAGAATTCAACCTAATGTCTAGGTTTAATCCACCTCAAAGAGTTCTTATGGTTTAAACCTCACAAGTGATTACTTCTATTCTAAGCTTACCTCAATTAACTAGACATTACCAAAGCCTAAAAATTTTCCCAAGGAATCCCCATATAATAAGCTAAGAACCTAATGCCACTAAACATAACAATTCATATATGAATGCCTAAATTATTTACTGATCTATCAACTTACCAATAATACATACTTTATCACAAATAAAATTCTCAATCCAAACATACATTTCCAATGACCTAATTTTTTTCCTAAATATATCCCCTTTCCAATTCCCCATAAATTTCCTAAGGGTTTTTCATCATTGCTCTCTCTCCTAAGATGATTTAATTGACTATAAAAGGCTCAAGCTACTCTACTTCTAGGGTTGAGATCACTGTTATGATAATCTTCTCTAAAATTTTGAAATCAATAAGTGATTTGGCTCCTAAATGTCACATTCTAAATTTGCTATCCAATCTTGATGAAATCAGTATTATAACACTCCCTAAAGTATAATATGAACTTAGACAGGGAATAGGTTCAAATTGGAGTTGATTTGAGCAATTTAGGGTTTCTGACCTAATTATTGAAAATGCCAAAATATGATTTTTGTAAATACAAATCAAATTGCAAATTAAATGTCTCTTTGATATTCTACACATTGTTTTGAACACTTTGAGATATAATATTGATATATTTTGATTACTGATTAAAAAGATATATAGTATTTAAGATCCTGCATTTTTGAATTAATTAATTCCTAAATAAAAATTCCTTGACTCCACTGTTTTTCTTTCTTAGCCTGGCTCATTTCTATGCATGCCTGCCCGACGTCCAGTCTCTGCTCGCACGCGAATTTTTCTGCGCGCGCATGGGATGATTGAGGCGCCGTCTATCTGCAGTGTCGGGTCAGGTCAGCCCGCCCGACACTGTACACTTTCCCGAATGAATCGTCCCTGACGATCTCTAGAGGATTAGGGTTTTCGAATCCTCCGTTTCCCGATCCCCTCGCGGTGTCTAATCTAGTTCAAAGTTTCGCTTACGGTGGGTACTACACAACAACACGTAATTCTACTCGAATTCATCTTCATCGTCTCAACCCTAGCGAGCACTTTCGATACCCTAGGAATTTACTGTTCCTACTATTTCAGTAGGCGCTAATTGATCCTTGTTCGGGCTCGATCGAGTTCGATCAAGGTACGACACTTGTACGCAAGCATTGAAATGACATTACGAAATGTATCGAGTGTAAAACGAAACAATTACGGTAGGGAACGGGTACCTGTCGTCTTCGCCGCGTCGTTCGTGACAACACTTATGATTTGTAATTTTGAAAATAATTTATAATAATAACACACGCTTAAGACTCTCTAACATAACCTTAAGATCACCATCGTCAATTTCATCAATTGTCACTAATTAAGCTCATAAGAAAAAAATGTGCTAACTGAAGAATTCAAACTAATGTTTAGGTTTAATATACCTCAAAGAGTTCCTATGGTTTAAATCTCACAGGTGATTACTTCTATGTTAAGGTTACCTCAATTAACTAGTCATTACCAAAGCTTAGAAATTTGCCCAAGGAATCCCCATATAATAAGCTAAGAACCTAATGCCACTAAACATAACAATTCATATATGAATGTCTAAACTATTTACTGATCTATCAACTTACTAATAATACATACTTTATCACAAATAAAATTGTCAATCCAAACATACATTTCCAATAACCTAATTTTTTTCCTAGACATTTCCCCTCTCCAATTCCCCATAAATCTCCTAAGAGTTCTCCATCATTGCTCTCTCTCCTAAGATGATTTAATTGATTACAAAAGCCTCAAGCTACTCTACTTCTAGGGTTGAGATCATTGTTATGACAATCTTCTCTAAAATCCTAAAATCATTAAGTGATTTGACTCATAAATGTCACATTCTAAATTTGCTATCTAATCTTGATGAAATCAGTATTATAACACTCCCTAAACTATAATATGAACTTAAACAGGGAGTAGGTTCAAATTGGAGTTGATTTGAGCAACATAGGGTTTTTGAAAATGCCAAAATATGATTTTTGCAATTACAAATCAAATTGCAAATAAAATATCACTGTAATATTTTACTCATTTTCTTAACACTTTGAGATATAACATTGATATATTCTGATCACTGTTTAAAAAGATATATAGTATTTAAGATCCTACATTTTTGAATTAATTAATTTCTAAATAAAAATTCCCTGACTCCACTGTTCTCAGCCTTGCTCATTCCTATGCGTGCCTGCCCGACATCCAGTCTCTGCTCACACGTGAACTCTTCTGCGCGCCCACGGGATGACTGAGGCGTTGTCCATCTGCAGCGCCGGGTTGGGTCGGCCCGCCCGACACTGTACACTTTCCCGAATGAATCGTCCCTTTTGATCCCTAGAGGATTAGGGTTTCCGAATCCTCCGTTTCCCGATCCCCTCACGGGGTCTAACCTAGCTCAAAGTTTCGCTCATGCCGGGTACTACACAACAGCACACGTAATTCTACTCGAGTTCATCTTCATCGTCTTAACCCTAATGAGCACTTTTGATACCCTAGGAATTTACTGTTAACTACTATTTTAGTAGGCGCTAATTGATCCTTGTTCGGGCTCGATCGAGCCCGATCAAGGCACGACACTTATACGCAAGCATTGAAAAGACATTACGAAATGTATCGAGTGTAAAACAAAACAATTGCGGTAGGGAACAGGTACCTGTCGTCTCCGCCGCGCCGTTTGTGATAATCTTGAACTCTACCTGGATCAGCTTTGAGCTCCTCCTTGCTTCATCCCAATTGCCAAACAGTATGATGGGATGGCTTGGCCTGGCCTTGAGAGCTGACGAATTGATGGCATTTGCCTTCGATTTAGGGCTTTCGCGCCTCAGACATGCCTTATTGGGAACGATGGTCCATATTAGATCTGGACCGTCCATCCGATCCTAAGGACTCACGAATCCGCTGTTAGATGAGCCCTAATGGCTTGAGTAATTTAAAAATTAAATTTTAATTAATTAATTATCTTAATTAATTTAATAAATACAAATATCACTCAAATAATCTCCAAAAATTCCCAAAGTCTCACTCTAACTAATTTGAATGCGAGGAACTCAAAAAATGAAGTCGAATTTTTGATCTGAGGTCTAAATTTTCCAATCAATTAAATTGATCGAAATTCTGATTTTTCTCGATCAACTTCCGATTTTTACCAAACTTCCAGGGATTGATCTTAAGACTATTTTAGGACTAGTGGCGGAGTTTTCAAGCTAATTTGACGGCTAGAAACTCCAGTAACAACTACGGGTTGTTACAAAAGCTGCCACCTTCAGAGAAAAATATACTGAGATATATAAGTTGATATTTCTAGAATAGGACATAGAATTTGCAAAGGCTTTATGGTGGAAGGCTTTAGCGTTGGATGATGCCTTAGTCATGAAAGTTGACAAGATTATAGTTTTTTTTTTAAATTAAGTGAAAATTACTCAAGAAAGGTCTAAACTTTGGAATCATCAAATCACATGAAAATTTTTTAGAATCTTCAAATGAAGAAAGTCCCATGAAGGAGAAGCTTTCTACTCTGACAATTAGAGAAGACACAACTTGCTTTTCTGAGCCAACTGAAATGAAATAGTTTTCTATTGTGAGATAAACAGCTTTGCACTGTGAGAAATAGCTCTCTTTTGTGGGCTAAGTAGTTTTTGTATGAGAAATAGATATCTGCTATGAGAAATGTTGATTGATGTTGTGAGCTAAAATAGTTCTTTACTGTGAACTGACAGAATCGGGATCTTCAAAGATATTTGCTGGAAGAATTTTGGAAATTTACCATCAATGTAAAAATTTGATGGAATATATCCTGAATCAAGTCTCCATATGGTAATTTAGAATACGGGGGCTTTGTTTAAATGAACAATTGATAAAGCTAATGGGAATCTGGAATAGAGGATAGCAAAGTGCTCTGAAATATGGAGTTACTAAATGAGAGCTTCAGTTAGGAGAAATATAAAAGCTCTCTAGAATCTTAAACTAGCATATGAGAGTTTCCATGGGAGCTTTTATAGTGTTGAATAGTTTATTTGGAACCTTTAAACATTGAAGGTCTGCTTCTACAGATATGATTTTTATGATCTGTAACAGAGAAAGAAAACGTCTGTAACAACAACAAAAGCTTTGTATTGATAACTCTGAGAGTTTCAATTGGACAGGAAAAAAAATTAAGTATGAGTCTTTAGACAAGAAGATTTATAGAAGCTACAAACAGATTGTAGAAGCTTTGGAATACACGGAATAGAGAGAAGAAGCTTTCAAACAGACAAGTAACTGATCTCTAGAAGATTGGAAGAAGCAATTAGAGAGCAGAAGCTCTAAAATTTTTAAAGCAAAGGAGAATTGTGGTAGCTTTGGTTAGCAGAGAATCTTTGCTATATTACCATGTAAAGCATACAAATGAGAGAAATTAAAGATTGGATTATCAATTTTGAAATAGAAAGAAATACATCTTTTTACAGCAGAATATGGATTTTCTATTCAACAAGATAATTTCTTGTGCCTAAAATAATTATGAAACTAACTCATGAATAACTTGCCACAAACGAACAAGCTCTAGTAATTTTGTAACGACTTGTTTTCTTAGCTTTGATGACTGCTTTTTAAAGTATATTAATCATCTGAAAAACAATGCAATAGGCTTGGTAATTGGTGGAGCCACAAGGAAAGACAATTTGTACTTTTCTCAGGTAAAGGTCACAATTTTTTTTTTGATCTTTACTATTCATATTCTCCTATTATAGATGATAACTTGAATAGTTAACCAATAAATGCCCAAAGTTTTCAAAATTTATACTTTTGTGGAGAAGCTACTGCAAGAATTAGAATTACAAAGAAATATGTTATCATCATAGTGTCAAAGATACCTTAAACTACAAAATTTAAGCAAGGTTATCTAAAAGGAGAGAATTAATTATGAAACACTTAATTTTTCAGAATTAGGTGGAAAATGTGTATGAGCCTTTTGTACTTAATGGTGAACTTGACTAAGTGCTAGTTTCTCTTGGTACGATCTCTTCTTGAACCGATGAAACACTTCTATAATTGGACCTTTTCTTGTCATATTGGCCATAGTCTTGCCTGACACCTAATTATAAGATCTCTTTCTGGACTGATGATATAATAATAATTTTGAATTCACTAGTTATATTGAAGACATTCTAGTTGCCATGGAATATCTTTAGGTAAATCATTAAAATCTTAGTTTCATCATATAATGATGTATATAATGTTATTGATTTAATTTGCTATTTGTTCAATTCATTTGGCCTTTCTTTGACCGTTGGTTTTAATGCCATTCAACAATATTTGTCTTACTGATGCTGCAGTGATGTGCTTTTCTTTTCTTTAGATGGGCTTGGACAAGAAAATTATGATATTTATTTGTTTTCATTTACTAAATGACTATGATTTAGCAAATAACAATTCAAATATGACGTTCAATGAAAATATTCAATGTTAGGTATGCATGCAACAAAATACTACCACCACCACCAAGATATAGTTTCAATGGTGGGGTTGGCTACATGAATCGTTTGTTTCCATAGTGCATGATCAAATAGAAATCCCTCACGAAGTTCCAAATGGAGAATATTATTTCTATTGGTTTCTTCCCATGGTTTTTTTTGGTCTTTCTCTTCTATTTTTAATGGCCAAAATTCTTATGCTCAATTTTTTTTGACAAGGGCATCAAACGATATATGCTTAATTGGATTAAACCATTTAAGACGATGTTCTTTAATCTTATCAACTATTGGAGCCACTCCAACTTTAACTCATTACATAATCAATCTTTTGAATATACCCACGCATCCACTATAGCATCCTCATCTCTGTACACTTATTTTATTGGTAACTTTTTTTTTTCTTTATTTGCTAACATTTAGCTCATATAATATAGCTGTTTTATAATATTTTCTCTTAACTTTGAGTGAGATGTTCTTATTGCACAACACTGTAGAAGACCTCCTTTATTTCATCCAACTAGCATGGACTTTATTGGTCAAAGTGCCCTCTATTTCACAATTGTTTTGAATAATTGAACCAATATATTTGAATGTCTCGCTCTTCTTAATCACATGGTTCTCAATAGTTATTTCCTCAATAGTTATTACAATTAAACTTGCACTCAATATATATTTTTTTCAGTTCTCATTGGCTATAGATTTGCTTCTTATTTGAAGCTCACATTATGTCAAAAGAATATATGCTACACAAACATTTTTTTTCTCCCCAAAAGTCTTCAAATTTTTTTTCTTGGTACTCTATCATAAGCATTTTCAAGATAAATAAATATTAAATTTATCCATCAAATTTTTTAGTGAATATATTACTTCCATGATAGATCTACTTAGTATGAAAAGCTAAATTGATTTTATGAAATACTAATATCAATCTTGTATTCAACACTTTTTTTCTATGTTTCAATGTGTAACTTATTAACTTAATTTTATATAATTTGCTGGCTCCAGCATTACTTTATTATTATAAATAGGTAAAAGCATACTCTACTCATTTGATATTTTTTGTCTTCAAATTTATAATAAATGATTTGGCAAGCCATGAAATTTGATCATCCAAATATTTTCACACATCGATATATATGCTATCCGATCATGCAACTTTTCTACATTTTATCTTTTCTAAATGCATTTCAAATTTAGTTTTATTAACTCGTTGATTGGAAGCACAAGTGGTATTGCTTTTATAACAATGAAACTCATTCATATTAATTGTATTGGTACTATTTTCATTAAAAGCTTAGTAAAGTAATCTATTTATTTAGTTGAATGCCATCATTCCTAAAAATAAAATTTTTCATCATCTTTGATTTATTTAGCTGTATTAAAATCCTTGATTCTTCTATTTTTTAATTTGGTTAGCTTACTGTCCATCTCCATTAGCTATATAGAATTTATCATATAAATTATAGAGTATTGCAATCTCATGGGTAATATTTTAGATCCACAACAAGTCAGTATATAATTATTTCAATTATTGTTAGTTTCACATTTCAATTATTTCTTATAATATTTATTTTTGCTCTTTTTTATTTTACCAACTTTTTTAGCTATTTTACAAATACAATTAGCAACTAAAGTCCACTTAAAATTAGCTTCTCCCACAAATTTCTAATGCTCTAGTTTTAAAAATTTACATATAAAATATAGAGATTTATACTCACATAACACTCAAATCATTGAATATTGCTCATGAAATACCTAAACTCTCAAATTTTACTCGCATAACAACCAAATATTTTAGGTACACCAAACATACCACTATTTCAAATGGTGTTAACGTTAGGAGGTTGTGCCGGAACACATCAAGCACCGACGGAAGCCACAAACAGGGCAACGCCCATCGCCTCTACCTCCCCCGCTGTGCACCTCCAGCCGGAACGCCGCCCACAGTATCTTTTGAATTTTTCAAAAGACTTGTGCTGGAACAAGGCCAGCACGGTAGCATTTTGAAATCTTTTGAATTTTTCATCAGACACTTGATGAAAAGCACACAGCTTCGCACTCTGTTGCATACTTCGACTGATTGTTCCACTGCGCTCTGGGAATCATCATCCAGTGCGTGCGCGCAGCCGTGAAAATGAAACAGGTCTCTGTTCATATGTAGAGAATTTGTCGCACGAAGAAGCTTGGCGAGAAGATCACCAACTGCGGGTTGATCTCCCTGTTTCGATTTCAGCCCATTCAAAGCACATTCCAGTAGATCTTCCAGTCATGCAGCTTAATAAATGACTGCTTCGCAGATTTCATCGGCATCGAGGTTGAGCATCTTTCCCTGAAGCTTCCAATCGTTATCGATAAAATGGCAAGTTAGACTGTGGACACACCCTGTTTGGCATTCTAGAATGTCGGTGCCGGAATCTTCTGGCACAGCCTCCTAATAGAAAGTGGTATGTTTGGTATACCTAAAAGATTTGGGTGTTATATGAATAAATTTAAAAATTTAGATGTTTTATGTGTAATATTCAAAGATTCGATTCTTATGTCTATATGTTATCTTTCTTGAGATTCACTGTCTAGTTTTGCTACTTTTAGGTTTTAGTATTACTTTTTAATGGCTTATTTCCAAATCTAAAACTAATAATTGATGTTGAGTTGTCAAGCAATCACTATGGATATTCTTACAATCTTTGTAATATGAATGATATCTTTTCCTTAAGAAAATAACTCATCAGAGTTTTAGAAGCTTTATATTTGTAAGTGGTAATATATTATTGATTTTCTTAAAGCAAATATTAGCAATTCTAAGATTAAAAACTAAAACAAAATTCACAATTATTATTTGTCTACATTAATCTCTCAAATCAAAATCACCATAAATGCTCTTAAACTTCAGTCACCCTTTGAACATGCTCATTTAAATCACATTCTATAAATAAAATATTCTTTTGTGGTATTTCTTAAACATATTCCTCTAAATCATGCCAAAAATTTTCTTTTATGAGCATGTTCATTTTGTTTTAAGTGCATAAACACTTTTAATATTAATAGTTATTCTGGTAATTATAATCTTTAAAGATATAATTCTATCTTCAAACCTTTTAACTTCCACTTCATTATGATAAGTATGCATGCAAGCTTTTAAATGATTACAATTCTGATAGTTTAGATTTGATGTTGTGCTGAGCTAATTTTGTGCAGTTCTAACAGTTCTAGTAACTCGCACTAATGCAAATGCAAATGCATGGGTGCATAGCTAATTTTGTAAAGTAAACTTATAGAGCTATGTTGGGATTGGGTTGTATTTCTATTGTATTTAGATTGTGTTGTATCCTTTACATGCAAATGCATGGCTGCATAGCTAATTTTATACATTAAATTTGTAGAGTTCTTTTGGGATTGTGTTGTATTTCTATTGTATTTAAATTGTGTTGTACTTAAAAGTTGATCACATACGACAATCTACATTGCTTTTTAGATTTGTTACCCTGTTGCCATTTTGGATGGTTCACATCCTGAAATTTAGCAGATCATCCCAATTTACTGTTTGAAACGCATTTCTAAACTTCCAAAATTAACAATTCAAAATTCAGGAGAGATACTTTTCATCACCCTGTTTTTTCTCAATTTTTAAACTTTGGGAGGGATATTTTTCTTCATATCGGGTTTTTGTTTTATTTTCTTATTCAGCTCAAGGGAGAGATATTTTTCTTCATCCCTATTTTAGTTCGTTGTGATCATGAAATCCTACAGAAACCTAGCACAATCTTAGGTTCACCCATTTCTTGCTATTCATTGACTAAGTTCCTTAGATTCCCTACCCCCGCACTTAGACTCTTAGCATCATTCTCTTTAAATTTTGGAGTCTTTATGAAATCTTAGGAATATCACTATGTTTGGAAAGCATTACGGTTGTCATTTAAGTTCAATCACATATTGTTTAAGCAATTTATTATGACAAAATTATTCACACTTGATTTCTCATTGAATCCATCATTTTTAATTTTCAGATAAGTTTATGCTTGCAATCGAGTTTTTATAGCAGTTTGCTCTTTTATTGTGAATGTCGTATTTTTTATGATGACAATATTGATTTCTTACACTAGTTTTATGGAGGTCTGAATTGTTTGAACTATGGTTTCAGGTTTGGGATCTGATTGATCAATTTCTCCATTTGTAGTTATTTTCTTCCTGCAAAATGACAAAAATAACAAGTACAGCGGGCTGAAAAATACATAGCTAGTGGTCATGCATAGGGTTGTATTACTCTACTGCTTGAGGGCTAGAACAACAGTGGTTCTGGATAGAATAGATATTTATCATTCAGTCACTACGGAATAAATAAAATTTAGAGCGTCTTATTATTGATACCATTCATCTTTGTATTATGAAAGTTTATAAATGCATATATATATATGCTCTACTAAATTTGAGTATATATGTTCATCCTCCTTCAGATTCTACAATTCTCTTCCACCCGTGACCAAAGCATTTGGGACCCTGTGTTTACTGACTACTGTAGCGATCCAGTTTGGCCTGCTGAACCCTCTTTATATTGCATTGCATTTTCCTCTTGTGTTTTCACACTTCCAGGTAAAAGCGTTTTGCACTTATTATTATTTTTTAGTTATTTAAATATGGTTTTTGTATGTTTTTCTTATTTATTTTACGTTTGCCTTGTATACACGATAAGTTTTGGTTCCTTTGTCAGATTGGTGATTTCACTCTCCTATTGAATAAGCAGAATCTTGCATCAGTTATTTGTTGATTAATGTTGCATACAGCCATTATAGCGCTGAATTCTTTAATTTATGCCAGTCTTTTTATATGCTAGTATTTTAGAGCTCAATGTCTCACTTTCGCACACACCCTAGCTCATTCAGTGAATCACATAGAAAAGACCTTTAGTGGGATTTTTTGTTTTACTGCCATTCATGTTTGGGGAAATCTGAGCTTGCAGTGACTTTTATTTTATCTCTATGGACATAGGAATGTGGAATGACTTTTTTTTTGAAAAACAATATTTCAACTGATCATTGCATTGATTAATATGATTATTGTTAGAAGACAAAGATATGAAAGCAGCACTTTAAACCTCATGAGCAGTTTCATTTTCACCCATTTGAAGGTGAATATCAAGAGACAGGAAATCATTTCAATCACTTGACAGCAAACGAATTACTCAACTCATTCTAAAGTGAATCTAATCTCTCCTGTCTCTAACAGAAGAGAATCATACATGCACTAAATGTGTTCACCTCTTTCCCATTTTTTGTGATTGTTTTGTTCAAAACTCAAACAAAAATAGCACACAATCAACACTTTGTTCTATTGCATTTGGCTCATTAAAATGCTCAGATATTTTCAAAAATATTTACATATAAAATTTTTCATATAACCAGTTAAATTTTTATTTACCTATACAACATGCAAATTTTGTTTACAAGACCTTTTAAATCTTCATTTTACCCAATGTAGCACTACTTCTGTGCCATTTGAAGGGTTTGTGGGTTAGGATAAGTAAAACTTTGCAGCAATTTATTTATTTATTTAAATTAGTTGTATCATTCAAAGTACATTATAAGTATATCCTACTAACTAAAATCCTAAAAAATTAAGCTGTTATAGTTAAAAATATAATTAAATATGTTAATAGCTTTTTAAGATGGTCTGATCAAAGCATAAGCAGTCTTAAAAAATAATAGTTAGAGCTACAAGGGTTGGGTTCAAGAAACAAAGGAAAAAAAGATAAAAATACATAAGGCGAAAGAAATAAAATTAAGCCTTCGAATATCCATTGATCCTGTTAAATTGAGATTTTTGGTACAGCATGTGCTCAGAGATGCCTAGGCGCCTCGAGCGTTTCGACGCCTCATTGACAGAAACCTGGGCGCTCAGGCTCGCCCAGGCGCCTCGAGCGTTTCGACGCCTCATTGACAGAAACCTGGGCGCCCAGGCTCGCCCAGGCGCCTAAGCGCCATACTGGCGGAAACCTGGGCTTAGGCGCGCCCAGCCGCCCGACAGACAAAATCCTGGGCGCTCCCAGGCGCCTGCTGTTTTCAAGACCCGTTTTTGGGGACCTTTAAAATCGAAACAGCCAGCTATGGTTTTATTCTTGTAGTTTTTTTCAGCCCCATCTAAAATCTTAGAGAGGGTTAAGGTTTTGGAGCGTGCGGAAGAAGAAGGCTAGAATCTTGTTGCATGTTTCTTGGGAAGGGTTTGTGAAAACATAACTTGTAATATTTCTCCATTATAGTAAATATTTTCTTCTCTCTTCCCCGTGGGCGCAAACCACATAAATTTTGTGGTGTGCTGCTATTTGTTGTGTTTTTGTTCTTGCATGTTTGTATTGTAGTGAATGTTTGAGAGTACTTTGGTTTGATTCATAGAACAGATCCTTTGTCCAGAAACTTTGTTTTCATAAATTCTCAAGTCACCAAAAGCCAAAAGCCTTCGATATATTTAAAGGCTCATTTGAATGTTGAAGCTCAAAATGTTATAACTTGAATAAGGTTAATTTTGAAATTTTTAGAAAATAATTAAGTAATGCTAAAGGTGAAAGGCACGAGGCTTGGATCTGAAACTGGTAGAGAGGTACGATTATACAAGACTAATGAAACAGATCGAGTTGGAAAAGGGTTGCTAGTAACAAAATCAAACAGTTGCAGCGTAGCTTCAATAATAGCAAAGCTTCAGGAAATACAACTTTGCTTCCTTACAGCGCAGCAACATCTCCTAAATTCATGGCCAAAGTCCCAGCAACACAAAGCCGTAGCTCCAAAAGCACACAGAAACTACCCTAAACAGCAGGACTCGATGGAGCACAGCATCAACAGGAAATCTAAAACTCAGCATAACATCAACTGAAACCAAGTTTAACTATAATCTGATATAAGGCAAATGCAGTTTATCAAAGCTTAGAGATGTTACGAAGTTGGGGAGATAAAACAGTGTCACAATATAACGTCAAATCCCTTTCACTTTATTAGTTAACCAATCTGCAGCAGTATTTACCTTTCCATATGTGAATGATGGAATAAACAGAGTTAAGAAGCAAGTTGAATCTTCTAAGCAATCTAGAGCAAATTCCTATCTTTTAAAGTGTTATCCTTGACAAGGTGAATAAGTTAGTGCAACCAAGTCACAATTTAAATATTATAAAAATTCATATTTCTACATATTTCAAGAACTGAGACGAGCTCTTACTTCAGACTTAATAGATGAATGAGCAACAAAATGACATTGGAAAGCAATAATAGCATTTCCATTATAGTCTCTGGCAATCTCACTTCTTGAAATTACCATCCACATTTAGCTCAATTACATCATTAAGGGATTTAAGCCATTTAACAATATGCCCAATGTTAATAGTATCAGAGTCATAGATATTAAAGAAGTTTTACTAAAGAGCTTCACCTTTAAAAGGCGTAGGAGAGATAAGCTTAGTTTAATAGCAAGACAAACATATTGAATGACGCCCTATTTAACCTTATTGCTTTTAAAAGTAATAAAAGTGCTTACAACTATTTCTTTCTACATAAATGAACCAAAAAGTCAAAACCGGAAGAATGATATTATAATTGAACCTTTTTGTTGAAGTTACATTAAAGCCTCTTATATGGTAATAAAGCTCTAATAGTGAGCTTCAAGCTAGAACAAAAAGCAAATATATCTCTAAAAATTCCAAAGGGAAGAAACATTGCCATTTTTAATGAGATGGTTACAACAATAGCATTTAGAAGAAATATGGAAACTTTTCATGTGCAGTCTAGGTTCTAGCAGTTCAGAGGTGTGATGCTCTTTTTCCAAGTTGCGTTCTCCAAAGCGAAGAAGTTCTTAGCACATGTTCTCACTTCCGTAAGACTTTTTGTAAAGTTAGAGTTAGATGGAGCAGCCTTCCAAATAATATTGTCAAATTGGAAAGTTTTGATTGGAATATATGAGATTTTCTTAACAACATATTTAAGCTTTTCAACATTCCAAAAGTTATGCAGAAAATACCTTTGCTATAGTATGGCGATTAGGGCATTTAGCCGCTTAAATTTTCTCTCCAAACCAGCAATCAAGCTAGAAGAAGATTACCTTCAAGTTAAAACATTTTCTTATTAATGCATGAGCAGTCAAGTATAGTGCCACTCCTAGACAACATAGACGTATCCAGAAGTTCAATGGCGTTCATTTCAGTAGGAATGCATATAGATAAAAAGGATGCTACTCTTCAGTGCTATTGCCAATATAAAACTGTGATCTTTAAATGACTTTTAGCTATTATACTGCATATGGGGTACCTTTTTTGTATGCAAGTAGTATTCCTGGCAATAAAGCAAAATGCATTATTATTGTAGCTTTAATAATGCATTGAATACTTGCATGATGTACATTATCAATGTAAAGTATTGGATACTCTTAGATTTTAAATGTGGCATAAACCAAGCTCATCTCCCAGCATTACTGACTTTGTTACAGTACTTAATTAATGTGCGTTTCTACTTACCTTTGTCATACTAAATAAGTTTTGATCCCTTCATCAGATTTGTGATTTCACTCCTCTAATGGACAAGTAGATTTATGCATCAGTTGTGCTTTTTGATATAATTTTTTATTGCAGAATCTTTATTAGTAGTTTTTTCACATACATTCTGTAAAAAAATTTAATGTTGAAGAGTTTCATCTTCCAGCTCTATCAGTCCATGTAGAAAAAAATGGTGTTCGAATTTATGCATGCTTGATTCCATAATTTATCTTCTCAATTGTATTCCAGATACACTATCTAATTCAATAAATGGTGAATGTCTTTAAAACTGTTTGTAAATTTTTTTCTTAAATTTGCAGATTTGGAGGCTAGTAACAAATTTTTTCTTCCTTGGAAAATTTTCCATCAATTTTGGGATTCATCTCCTCATGATGTACTCTTCTCTCTTTGTATCTCTTTTCAGAGTACTGTTTCATACTTCTAGGATGGGATTATACCATTAACTGGTGTTACTAACTCAAGGGATAATAACTTTTCAATGCAGTGCAAGATATGGGGTGCAGTTGGAAACTGGTCCATTTGACAATCGTACTGCCGACTTTCTATGGATGATGATTTTTGGGGCATTTTCCTTGCTTGTATGTGAAATCTACCATCATGAAAATTTGCTCACCTAAAATGTAATATGTTTATATTTTTTCTGCTTTGATTTTTTTAACATTGTATATATAGGTATTGTCAGTTATTCCATGGTTCTCATCCCTCTTCTTAGGGATTCCAATGGTCTTCATGCTTCTTTATCTTTGGAGCAGGGAATTCCCTAACGCTCAAATAAACATATACGGCCTTGTCACCTTGAAGGTATTAGTGCTTTCTTTTTCTTTTCATTAGGCATTCATTTCTTTGACAGAAGTATTTTTGCATTAGGCATTCTATCTCCCATGGGCTATGCTTGCACTGGATATGTTGTTCGGAGCATCTCCAATGCCTGACCTGATGGGTATTATTGCTGGACATTTATACTATTTCTTAACGGTGTTGCATCCACTTTCTGGAGGAAAAAACTTTCTGAAGACTCCGCTGTGGCTGTATCCTTAGCTGCTTTTTCTTTGATATGAATGCTTATTTAGGATATATGATGGTTTATATTTTTATCATATATCTGCTAATTTTTTTTGTTGGGTGTAATTTCATTTGTGCCAAGGAAATCATCCTTGCTGCATATTTAACACAAAAACTCTTTCTATATGCACTCCCCAAATCTTATTAATGCATCAGAACTGCTATACCATTGAGGACTTGTTTAATCATTACATGTAGTTGATGTTTCATACATGTTTAAGGTTGGATGTTAGTATTGTAAGCATTAAATTCTAGTTTTTAGATGTGTAGATAGGGAAGATAATTTGGCCCCTTGCTATGATGCTTACATGAATCTTAGTGTTGAGCACTGGGGAAGTCTTTGATAGCGAAATTAAACTAAATGCTTAAGGCCCTGTTCTTACAATTTGAGCCTGCTGAAGAAATTACTGAATAACTGCTAGAAAGGTATTAGTGAGGATGCTGTGGGAGATGAAGCTTTTGGAAAAAAGCTGTTTGGTGTTAGATATGGAAGCGCAGTCTATGGGCCGGCGAATGGTAGTGAAGGGCAGGTGACAAAGATAGGCTTTCTACGTTAATGGCAAAATACGACAAAAAGCACCTTGGTTTCTAGCTAGCTAACCAGCCGCTGGCTTGGCCGCAGTAACAAAAATGCTCTCCTAATCAATGGAGCCTTGGTATTGATTTCCATCACAATGAAGTGTTCAGTAAGAAACCCAACTAAGACATAATTATATTTGGTTAATAGAGAACTAAGAATAAAGGTTTTGAAATGTTTGGAATGTGAAGAACATTGGTTTGATGTAAATGTTTGGATGTGGTGGATAAAATAATAGAGCCAATGTGTGATAAGCAAACCTGCATCATTATCAACTGTTACTTCATCAGAATCGGTGGTCTCGGTATAGAGATAATTGATCTGGGGCAATGTGCATTGTTGCTCGTGCATCGGCATAAAAATGTTTGTCTCGGGGCACGGGTGTCTCGCCAACTAGCAGTAAAAAAGGTTGTTACAGTGGATTTGAATCTGTTTCAGATGAATTTGATCCAGAACCTGCTATCATTTTCAATTTTGGCATAAACATGACCAAGAATGGGAATTAAAGCTTTGCAGCCAAGCCGGAGGAGGA